>OZ043916.1:0-389463 GCA_964056405.1 Acronicta alni | reverse complement strand
CCTGGTAACATGCTTTTTACTCCTACGCATCACAATCATGTCCATGTCACGTCAAGCGATTACTGCACAGCTTTTTCTGTAACTGGTACCACTTTCAAACTGTTTCTTATTTCCTTATTCCTCACCTTGTCCATTCTGCTAATGCCATAGATTCCTCGTAGTATTCTTATCGATTCTTATTTATCAATTGCGACAACGCAATTGCCTTTCATGCATTCCTTTCGTAGCCCAACATTCTGACTTTCTGATTTTCTTCCAAAGTGCAGGGAAGAAAATTCGTTGTCGGTCGTGGTACAGGTATATTAACAATTTAGATTTCTGTGTTCCCACATCATTGCAAAGTTTCGAGCCCAGTCTCGTAGTTTGGAGAATTCTTCTCTTAGTTGCACACCCTTAATGTACTACTGTTACATGTACTTTTACATGGAAATAAATCAACATTTACAAGTCCATAATTAAATACGGCGGTGTCCGCAGTCGCGCGTCGCCGCCCCGACACGGGCGTTAATTGCTTCTCAAGAAGAAACTAAATCACTTCGCGATGGAAAACAGCCGCCGAAACACGTTCCGACGACAAAACCAAAATTAGTTTCACTGTTCAGGACATCCTCAAGATAGTATAGATTGACGACAGCTGGAGTAAGTACCATTGTTCGCATTATTTGGCATAAGAACAGATTTTGTTACTAATAACCGTTATTCAAAATTGAAACTTGCATAGTACTCAAAATATTAATGTGAAAGTTTATGAATTTAACTGTCAGAATAAATTTTTAATACATTAAATATGTAGTTGAAGTTAACAGTTTATAGTATTTTAAAGAATTCCTTCCGTCACCCAGTTCGAGTGCAGTGCCTATCACTAGAACATACTTCTCCCCTTCCTGAAGTGTGTAGTAATAGAGTGAAGTAATAAAGAAAATATATAAAAATGTTTATTTATATTAAGAACATATTATAACAATATTTTATTTGCCCCTTGAAAAGTATTGTATGTCCAAAAGTAACTACAGCGTTGTGTATGGTCGGTCAACCCAATAGAGCGGGCGATCAAGTTGATAGCATCGGTGGCCTGTGCACTGGATAATACTCGCACAAATACGAGTGATATTTATTTGTTATCCAGTGCCCGCGGCCTTCCATGCTTTTGTGTCAGCAAGTTTCTGTTATCCGGAATAATATCTGATATCGGAAATGTATGATACATGTTTTATTTATATTGCTGTGTTATAATGATATTTGGCTGTGTGAATATGGACACCAGGGACTCAATGAATAATACACCGGGGATATAGCTATAATAATTGTTTGTGCTTCAATTGAGGGCTATATAAAATAATTTTGGAAGTGCAAAAATCAACGAATAAAATCAACCAAAAGTCGGTAACAGAACTTTTATTATCAATAAATTCGGCTTCGGCTTCTTTTAACGTGCGCCATAATACTCGATTAAGGAAAAACACCAACTCTACTTAAAGTTACACTTTGTATTTGTATATTTTCGCAAATTCAATCAGACGGCTCTGTTACGACTTTATTATGAATGTGCGCATATTTGAGTTACGGCGATAAAATACCAAAAAGTGGTCTCATAACGTGGGTAAAAACGTTTGATGGATGGGCCGAGTGCGTCGATTAACGACCTCACTGGTGTGTATCGACGCCCACTAAAACACAATACTTTCCCATGCTTTTTAAATTATAGCCACAGTTGTTCATTTTTGCGTACGGTCGTTGATAAATTGGCAGAAATGAAATATCGATCGTGCTTTGCTCTCGGAAATTGTTAATTACGTTTTAACAATAACATTTAAATTTTACCGTAACATCCGTAGATCAATTAACCTGTAGACTGCGTGCTCATTGACAGGTGTTACCATTTTAGATCCTACATTTCCCTCTTCTTCTTCTTTCTCCGACTTTCTTTTGTGTAATGCGGTGTGGAGGCCTCCTCCTTCCTTCCTCCTCCTCCTGTTCTCGTTAATATTCTCGATGTTTAACTATTCTCACGCAGTTTTTCCCCACCATTTTTAAAATGTCGTGAACACTTCTTCGCCCGGTCCTAGGTCTTCACTCCAACTTCCTGTCTTGCCTGCCATCAGTTCTTCGACTTATATGGCCCGGTCACTTCCATTTGAGTTGAGCGATAAATAGAGCCACATCGCCAACCTTAGTGCGTTACCGAATTTCGATATTCCTGACTCTAACAAGTAATGTAATCCCTAGCATATTTCTCCTCATCTTTCTTTCTGCTACTTGCAGCTGGATAATATTCTGAAGGGTGATTTTTTCAAACGGTAAGATGCAATGCTTATATGCTCGATGTTTTAGGGAGAGTGACAATTATACTCACATAAATATGTAATTGTTATTTGGACACGACGTTTTGATTTTAATTTATTGTTTTGCCTTTAAGTTAATCGTTTAAGAAACACCTCATCCTCATTATGCGATGACGCCTGTTAGCACTAGCTGAGGTGTCCCTCCCTTCACCCACAGTTTGCAGATACATTTTAGGTTCCAAGCCTGCAAGAAAGTTTTAAATAAATTGAGAATGGACTGGTCAAACCAAGTGAGTGTGAATGTATACCATAAGTATTTATTCTTACTTCGAATAAAGATCATTTAATATTATTTCTATTGCGAGAAATAGTTTTCGCTACCCGGCAAAATTCATGAAATTACAAAACGGACGGAATTCCTTGTTAATATTTAAGTTTAATTATCTGTATTTAATTTCAATCACTAGTTTCGCCTCAAGTGAAGTGGGTCACTGGTTGTTTGCACAGGACTGGCTACCTGTGTCTACTGTAGTGCAGCTTGCCCGGCCTGCCCGGGGGTGTTTAACTTTAATTGGGCACAACTTTGCATGTTATTTATAGCCAGCCTTTGTAGATAACCTTTTCATAAACTTTGCTTTTCAGGCTATTTTACAGTTTGGGGTAAGAACAAAACATTGAGAGAAATAACAAATTCAAGGCTTCAAACATAACACATTACTAGTAGGTATTCATTTAAATGAATTGAAAAATACTATGCGTTTTGTAATAAGGGCTTGAGTGTTTGTGTATGTTGAATTTGTATATAGATTTGCTCGGTTACCCACTATTACATGGGACTTAAATACACCGGCGAAACGTGGACACACGTCTGGCTAACGCTTCGAGGAATACAGGCGTAATTGTATGTATATGTTATGTCTAACATAAATATTACCGATGAGATTTTCATCTAATCTGTATTAAGTCAATAGGCATCAATCACCTGTTACGTGTCTATGTTCATTATCGTCTTACGGTACATTAGTGGTCATTTGATCGCTTCTTTTTCGCAAGAGCTTAATATACTAGAGTTAAAAAAAATACATAGTTACTAGTCTAGCTAGACAAATCCAGTCATGTCTAGACGAACTAATTTTCTTATTTTTTCTGGTACTTGAATGACGCAGCTTATAAGGAGACATTTCCCAGCTAGATCGACACACTCTTGTAGAAATTTATTCGAAAGTAATATGATGATAAATAAAAAAATATATTGTAAAATGTCTAATCTTTATTGTAATCTAATATCTAATAATATTATCTTTCTAATGTATCTAATAATTAATTTCAAGTAATATAATTTTAGGCCTCTTCAGAGAGTGTGCATCAGAACTTCACAATCTAATTTTGCCATCTCCCTTTTACCCTCGAACAACCAGCCAAACTGAAAAGTGACACAGTTTCATGGTGGTAATTCTCGAAACCCGCACTAAGCGTTTTGGTTTGACATTCCTTATCCAGCCTTATACAGCGAGGGAATGGAATCAGTCTGTATTTCCTGACGTGTACAATTGGTAATCTTCAAGTCACGAGAGAGTAGGTATCTTCTAGGAAAGCGTGCTACATCCTTGACCATTGGTCAAACGCTAGCCTTATATCATATAAAAAAATATTATGATTTTATGAGGTTATATTGTCAATCAGTAAATTTTTTAGGTTAGTTAATGGTTAAAACGGTTCATACCTTACAATAGAATTTTGTCCCTATTATGTTCCACTTACGCAGAGTTTTTATAGGGTCGGTTCCTAAATACGGAGAGCCGGTTTAATGTGAAAATAATAACGTAAGCAAAATATATTAGAGCTCGCGTACAAATAGCCCGCCGGTACCTTTTTCATACTTAAGTAAGACCAATCCTAAGTTGGAGGGACGCCGGGCGCCGGGCGCCGGGCGCCGGGCGCTGGGCCGGCTCACCGTCCGATGTTTGCATAACTATCCGTCGAGGTAATCCCCGCTAATATTAGTTTGTCAAAATATTCCCCCACGTATCATTGAAAAGGGAAAGGGTCCGTCGGTATAAAAATATATATCTTGGGAGGTCCCAGGTAACCCTCAATTGTTACCCTCCTCCAATACTTTTCTATTCGATATGGGATCGCTCCGAGATTTTTTTCTCCATGGGTAGATACCCTTTTCCAAGAGATTAGAGCTTGATTAAGATTCGGGAATATTTTCTGGGATGCGTTATCCACTCATAGGTAGGTATGTCGAACTAATATTATGTTTGACAGTTTTGTGTGCGGACTTTGGGTTGGATTAAAATGTTGAGGTCAGTAATATTTTCTTTGTTTGTGGGTCTATTTAAGTACCTATATTTTCGCCATATAACTAGGTTTATGTAAACCCTACCCGTGCTTATTGTGCGGTAGAATTACGTCAAAAGGATGCCCAGCTGCACCGCACTTGACTATTCAATTATTTCTATGTAATCATTGTATATTTTGTTACTGCAAGTTATAATATAAAACATAATTAAATTTCAATTTTGATATCGAGTACCTATGGTAAATTCATTGAAAATGGTATACACACAATTTTGCCGATTCCAAGTATTAATTCGACACAAACAAATATAACAGTCACAGTGGGTTGAACAATCTGCGGTGTTGTAATGAACATAATAATAGTAACGTATTTCTCAATTATGAACAATTATTAATTTCACCGGAAAATCTCCTGATTTTCCGGTGATTAATAATTGTTTTAAATAATATGAATAGTAATAATCTATAAAATTGTATCATGCATTAATAACATATTCATATTTATTATTCTGTAACAATTAAATTTGTGTCTGAATTACATTTTTAAATAATTACCTATTATTATTAAATCTTAAGATATTACAATCAACACAAACATTACAAATTAAAGACTACTGCCTGAGCAATGAACAATACCCAGGCCCAGTGAGTGTCCGAGCTGGATTTGAGTAGGTGTCTTCATCCTGCTATACATTTCAGTTTCGACCACACTAAAAACCGCCCACTGACAAATAGCCCAAACTTATCAGGTGCGGATACATTTGAGCCATTTCTAACAGAACTAACAAATGACAAGGCGCTGCCGCTGTTCCCGTCAAATGGCGCCAATAAAGACAAACAGGACAAAAAGGCCAATTTGGCGCGGCCACGTAACGAGCCCCGCTATTAGGGATTCAGGCCGCAAGCCCCCTTGCCCGGAGAGGCCGGCTTGCCCGGCGAGGCTCGCGCTCAATGCCCGCTGATTGCGCTAACTCGATATCGATAATGTCCATCAGAATTATTGTAGTCGCGGCTAAATCATTTGCTCGAGCGGAGTAGCTACTACTAACTAGCACTACTTGCATTGTCTAAATAAAGCTTTAGTACAGAAATTGTATGGCGCACTGAATTTTTGCTTATAACTTTTATTCCGACACTAATTTTGTTTTTGTCTCTTTAAAAGTTTTTTCATGGCGTCATAAAAAATAATCAGTCCAATAGCTTATTTCTGTTTAAAGATAATTTATTTCTCAAAGAACATTACATAGTTCACTTAAAGAGAAACTTAACTAAATTACATTTGTGAAAGTTTATTTACTGGCGATCAAATAATTTGTTGATATTAGTTTATATTAGTTGATATTTTGCCATGGCATTATCTCATCGTCAGCTACAGTTTGCTCAGGTTTGTGGTTAAACACTATAAATTATTATATTAAAGATGAAGTGTCGATAAAACTGCAACACAGCTGCCCGAGGAAGCTGCGAGGAGGCTCCGCACAAAGCAAGGAGATTTATTACTTCCGCTCTGTTATGAACGAGACGACTCGATAATTAATAACGATAAGCAATTTAAACTTATAGCGATAGAGTGTAATGTCTAGTCAGCAAAAGAGTTAGGCATACTGGCAGTTCATCTGTGTTTTGATATAGATTGTGTAAAGATGTAACACACAAATATGTGTCAAAACGCAACTATTATGAGCTGCTACATACCAAACTTTTTGGTGCGTAATTATTTGTAAAGATTTTGTTCGGTATCTGTACAGTTAACTCTTTTGCTGACTGTACCTGTAGCTGTCTAAAACCCTCACCTCCAACATTATCATGTTGGAGGTGAGGGTTTTAGACAACTACAAAAAGGAGGATATCCTCAATTCGTATATATTTGTAGTGTATCTTGACGGGGTTTGTTGTATTACAGATGTTTAGTGTTAATGTACAATACCATCACGCTTGTATTCCTCGAAGGGTTAGGCAAAGAAGAGATACTCACAATTCTTCGGTATGTTTAGGTCCCATATAATAGGGGGCGAGTCTCCATTAACCGGGCACAATTCCAGACCGAGATGCTTCTGAAAATTTCATAGCAAAACCGAATAACACTTTGCTCGATCCGGGAATCCAACCTTGGACCTCTATTGTAGCAGTCTCGTTTACAGTCTTATACTTACTACGCTAATAATGCAGTTTTAGTTTTCCTAATTTAGCCTTTTTTAGTATTAACATAGCCTGTGCATGTAATATTATATGTATAAAAAATTGATTATAATTATATTCTGTAGTCTAATATATGGTTTGGTATGTACAATAGCACAAATTTAAAAAAAAAACTGGTTAATATACCGTGTGATATTCTGAATATTAGAGAATGCTGGCGCAAAGTTTAGCGATAGCCTGAAACATAGAATGAACCTAGTTGAGGCAGGCTGCTTGTAGGTATTTTAAGTCTAGCTGACGAAACTTTTTGCATTGTGTTTTTACATAATATTTTAGTTATGAATTAGTTTTATATTAATAATATTTAATAAGTTTAATATAAGGATTTACTGTTGAACATTTATCTAATCATGTATTGTAAAAGTTGATAAATAAAAAAATATTACATAATTAAAAAATGACGAAAATACAAATAATATTCAAAGGCGTATCTCTGTAGGTCTTTCGTTATAAATGTCCACAACTACCCCAACACAACATGGCGGCATCACCAATAAAACTTGACGACCGCTCACAAACCCGCCTCGTTTACGACGACAAGCGAACAAAACAATACGGTTATTAATATCTACGAATTAATTGCTTTCTGCTTACATTCTGACCCTGTGCCGCCAACACAAGATAATGAAGAAGTTTCATTCCGCACGTCATTGTGTAACACAGTTATGACACTGTACATAGTCAATACAAACAGTATCAAGACAATAAATAAACAGAAGAAATAAAGATCCTGCATAAGCTACAATTGCATGAATAGTCTTTTTGGAAACAAAAAAACTTGATTTTAAAGCTGCAACCATGATTTATGTAAGAGTGTAGTAGGTACATGAATGTAAGCCAGCGGTAAAATCTTTGTGGCGTGAGTACTTCATTCGAACTTTGCTTGATAAAGTAATACTCCCATAGAACTAAAGATGTCAGCCAACTCTCACTTAGCCAGACAGAGAAACAACCATACCATCATGCCTGTACTCCCCGAAGGGCAACCAGAGGTTTACTAATTCTACACCCACAGTTCGCCTGTATGTTGAGGTCCTATGTAACAGGGGTTGAGCCTAATACCATTAACCGGACACAAATCCTAACTCCGAGCTGCTGTTGAGCTTAGATAGAAAAACCCAATAACACTATGCTCAACCTGGGAACCAAACACTGGACCTTGAGCGGTAGCAGTCGCGCTGAAGACCACTAAGCTAATGAGGCTTAAAATTAACTCAGACTAAAAATATTTAAATCTAAAGTTTGTATTGTCATCGTTTGATGCATAAGCTACAATTGCATGAACAGTCCTTCTTCACTTATCTGTCGTGTGATCCGCTCCCTCTTGAAGCTTTCGTAAACAATGCTAGGGAAAGACTCTTGTGATCCTGTGGCTTCACTCGTGATATATTGTCATCGGTTAATTGAATGCGGAAAATCGAAATTGGCTTCCCGAACTTGACTTGCTGTTGATATACCACAATTCAGAATCCAAGTTTGGTCTCTTTAATATGTAGGAGCAATGAACATGATCCTATTCGATAATCATTTTCTAAAATATTACTTGTGATCATCAAAACACTTGCCTAAACTAAGTGTGATTTACAATTTACAACGATTGTGCGATGTGTGACTTCTAAGTAGGTAGATGTAGGTAGACTAATTATAATTATCATTGTCATCGTTTATCAACCCATTGTAGGCAAACACCTCCTCTCTGTTTTACTCAGTAGGTATGAAATGAAATTACAACACATTTTTTTATTGTAATAAGATGGCGCAGTGACATCTATTGCGGTATATGGAACTACGAACAAATCCTGCATCGCGCTATCAACATTCGCAAATAATTTTGGATATGTACAGATGCCCTACATCAACTGTCGGGCTATGGCCCGCCAGGGAAAACACCCTTTGGATGGAGGCACAACACACCTCGCCTCTAACCAATGGCAAACAAGAATACCAGTCGCTTGATGGTAAGCGGCAGCCGCAACCTAACCGCCGAACGGAACTGTGTTCCGTAATGTTGGCATATTAATGCTTTGCGGCAAAAAATTTGGATATACATATTTGGGAAAACTCGGCAGCAAAAATACAAATACATCAATAAGTCAAATAATTAACGTGTACTTATCTGAGGTG
Source organism: Acronicta alni (assembly GCA_964056405.1). Taxonomy (NCBI): domain Eukaryota; kingdom Metazoa; phylum Arthropoda; class Insecta; order Lepidoptera; family Noctuidae; genus Acronicta; species Acronicta alni. Next base: position 380,554 of record OZ043916.1, on the reverse strand, counting down.
TCCCTAATCTCTGTCTGTGTGTACTATTACAAAATTGTTATTACGAATTGAATCCGCATGTATAATACTCACTCCGATTACATAGCATAGCATATAAACGAGCCACGTTGGTTCGGTGTATCGCTCGAGTGGCTATTAATTAGGGAAGTGTATCGGTCAGTGGGCAACAGTAACAGGTCACGGGATATAGGGTGCCCAGCGCTGGGCACTGCGGAGCGGTCGAGTTATTCACCTTGCTGAATATGCTAGCGCAATGGACACGTTGATACAGGGATGCGAAATTGAGATTACAAACGCTTATCGAACTGTTTAATTTCTGGCTTATAAACACAATATATTTAACATAAACAAAACGAATTAAGAAAAATCTACGTTTTAAAATGGCTCTTCCATCTCTTTTTGTGTATATATTATAACATTAGAAAATGATTCGCTGATCTTAGGTATCATCATCTTATATAATAAGAGATCTTTCATGTTTTTTATAAGAAAGTGGGTGTTAAATTGCTTGTCATTATCATTATTATACCCTGTATTACGTAGACAGTATAAAATGGAACACTGAAACGAAAGATTCGAACCTTTCTGCGATAGAATTCCTTGTGCAGTATGCACCCATGCATGGATTCATACAAGAAAACATAACCATCTAGAGGGTTGAAACTATTGATTTTTTATTGTGTCTGTTTATTTTACAACATCTACAATATTACACTTTTAATGTATAGGTTAAAGAATAGTGAATGGTAATAGATAGAAGATAATTAAATAGTAGTAACCCTCATAGGAAGGTAGGAATTGCCCGCCGAGGCGTAAGGGTTGTTCCGTCAGGCGAACTTCCCTGAGTCAGCAAGCTATGTGCCGAGCTAATGTATTCATGTGCCGACTGCACGGCGGCCAGTCGGAAACATATCAATAAATTACTATTAGAATGCCTCATCATCCTCCAAGCCTTTTCCCAACTATGTTGGAGTCGGCTTCCAGTCTAACCAAATGCGGCTGAATAACAGTAATTTACACGAAGGCGCAGACTGCCATCAGACCTCCTCATCCCAATCTATGGGCAATTCCGATATTCTAAGAATAGACTAGTTGTCAGGATTTGTGGGCTTCTTCGGACTACCTCTGACAATTATTAAATTTGATATAATATGCTTTAAAAAAACCCTCACACTGGATAGAGCTTAGTAATTGACACGTTAAAAGGAAAGTAACATAGAATAGAAGGCAATTTTTTTATTTTTTATTTCAGCGCAAATTGTAATGTTCTTGATAACATGTTTAAGAATTATTTTAAGTACAGAGGCCAGCACATCAAGCTACCGCAATCTGACAAATTTCTTTGATTGATTATCAACTTTAATACAGGTTCATATTCAATTGGGAAAATTTGTCATTTTTGGATAGCTTGACCTGCTGGCGTCTACATGGCACAATTATCTGCAACTTATGAGATATGATAATTTATCGTTATTCTTATATTATAACCCGGGGGTAAATCCTGTATTGCGGAGAACTTTACAATTAACAGACAAAAGGTACACTCAGACTCAGAATAAATATCTGTGGCTCACACAAATATTTATCTAGGGTGGCTCAGCGTCAGCCATAGGCTCCAAAATTAGTAAGCAGCTTAAGTGTTTTTTTACGCAATGTCTATTTTATTATAAGTATAATCTTAAGTATGATGCTGACCCTGATGCTGACCACGATCCTCAGACATGAGGGACCGACCCCAGAGAGAGAGAGATAATCTTACCTCTGATGTTTCACCTAAGAATAATAATCATGCCCAATATAGCATTATCCCTGGGAAGAAAAGTCCCCTCGGATAAAACCGCTTATCCAATTGATATAAATCCTTCAGAAACATTCCCGAGGAATCGCGGGGGACCGCCTGTCAACTTTACGATTTGTTGCCAACATAAGTAGATAATTCTATTTCCAGTTTCTTTTACACTGACAGATTGTAAAGTGGCAGATGGCCAAGGATGAACTAGAAAAGAAAAAATACCCATCCTAGGCCACTAACCACTGTTTTTAATGAGTTTTTTTTTATATATTTCTGAAAATTTATTGAATTTATATATTTTTTATTGAGATACGATAACAAATAAGCATACGGGCCGCCTGGAGGTAAGCGCCTAAGCGGCAACCACGGCTTATAAATGCCAGAATCTCCAGCGGTATTACTCAAGCGTAAACTTGAGACCTCCAGTTTTAAGTTTCTTATGCCCCAGTAATCTCATTGACCAATGTTTAATTATATTCTTTATTGTCCTTCAAACCAGATCAAATTTAGTGCAATGTCTACATGTTTACTATCTAGAAAAAAATAAATGAATAAGTAGGTATATCATTTATTGCCGAATAAGTATTAAAACAATACATGATTATTTATAAATCGTAACAATAATATTGTTAACATATCATGATAATAAGTACTATGATATGTAAGGTACTCCCAACGGTAAGCAAAAACGATTGACATCGAAACTGTATCGGCAAAGTGGTTGTATTTCAGCGAGAAGCGACGCCGTCACCGCTCAAATACAAGATAAGTTTGAACGTAAAAGAATTGCGGGTATCCGCAGCCTGTCGATCGCATCCCCAAAGTGGAGCGAATAAAATATTCCTAGACGGCTTTCTACTAAATTGAGAAGCCTCGGCCATAACTTTAGTAGTTTTTCAGCAAATAAATCGAAAAGAATGGTTGCCATGACAAATAAATATACGACAATTTTTTTATGTTTACACAGAAAATAAAATAAAATAAAAATAGAGAACAGGGAGGTAAGGAGCGGGAGAGGGTTCAAAGTCAAAAATTTTGAGAGAGAATATAATTTAGGTATTACGAGAACGAAACAATTAGTTCCTGTCATCAATAATCTATCGACTTTTATCCTAATATAACATGTTTTGTTTCATCAGCAGCCATTTTCTCGTAGATCGTTGTAAGTAAAAATTATCTACGTGTTCGACACGTGGCTTAAAAAAATACATTTACGGATTAACCCAAACTAATTTAGCTTTGCGTGGATTATTTTTTCATCTGCGCAACACTTTGTGCAAAATATTATTTATTATTATTTATTTATGCATGGTAGGGCATAGTGGGAGTAATTTCACTTAAATTGGAGTTGCCTGACTGGTGAAGTAGAAAATCGAAGTGAAATGACACTATCTTTTTGTATTTTGCAAGCTAATATTTTAAAGTTATTTTAGCGAAGGAAAAGATCGGCCGCAGGCAGAATTGGAACCTGTGTCTTCTGGTTAGGTACACCAAACGCTATGACCACTAAGCCACCACGACAAAACACAGTGGGTGGGAGTCGCTTCAATATATTTCACTTCGATTTTCTGCAAGGCGGAGGTTCTTCACCAATCAGGCAACTCCAATTTAAGTGGAATTACTCCCACTAAGCGCTACCCCTCTGAAATATTATGAAGATCTCAAGTTATTATGAACACTCTAAACGTCTTTCCCGTAGTGGGCACGTTTACAAACACGAATCTCAGATACTCACAAGTACGTCCATATTAATGGAGCTGGAGCGGAGTTTATTCATCATCGTGTACCGCGGAGCCATTCCACGCGCATTCTTTTTTCATAACCCTTATAACGTCGCCGGGAATTTAATAAATGCCCACGGTATTATGTCCTACATTAATATTTATATTATTGTATTTTATTTGTAGTGAGAGGATCGTGGTTATGTTATAACTAGATGCTGATCAACCGAACTGCAAGGTTAAGCTGCGCTAATCGCGGTCAGTCGGTGGATGGGTGTTCCCTCCGTGCTACGGTGAGCACGTAAAGCTATCGATTCTGGTTGTTATTCAAACATCTATGATAATCGTTAGTGGTAGTCAGAAACCCAAAAAGCCTGACAACCAGTCTATGCTCAGGATATTGGTATTGCAGAAATTGGCTTGCGGAGGTCTGATGGCAGTCACTTTATATAAAATACCACATTTGGGAAAGGCTTGGAGGATGTTTATTTGTCTAGTGCAGTGTTTTTCAACCTGTGGGTCGCGACCCCCTGGGGGGTCGCGAAGCTTCTGTAGGGGGGTCGCCAGAGGTCGAGAGAACTAGGTACTTTAGTAAAAGAAAGACAATAAAGATTATTAATATTTATTTATTTATTAAGTAAGAGAAACAAAAAATAAAATCCGAAGACCCATGTTAATTAATGCGAAGGTTGTGCTTGTTTTTTATTAATTAATGTATCCCATCGTGGATCTGTATTTGCGACACATAGAATTAAATCGTTTTCCAAATTTAAGCGATTTCTTTGCTTACTCTTTATCTGGGCCATCGATGAAAATGTCAACTCGCATAAGTACGAGGTGGCAAATGGAATCAAACACTTCAAAGCCTCAGTTGTCAATTCCGGGTATTCTGTTTTTCTCCTTAACCAAAAGGTATCCAAATTAGAAGACTTGAATTCCAAGTGTAACATCCCATCGGCAGATAATTCTAGCAGTTTCTCTTTGAGCTTATTTGGTAAATTAGCCTCATTTATAGCTGCATTTAAAAACGGATTTAAGATCCACCTCTGCCCAGTGTTCTCTGATATCTCTTGCACTGAGAAGTAATGACACAATTCTTCTTTCAAATTATCTAACAACTCTTTCATATCAGGTACATAGTCTTGATGTTTATCTCACATCCGACTTCTTCAGTAAAAGATTGTATCGACGAAAATGAATCGAAGTTATTTTGATTTATGGACGACGACCACAAGTAAATTTTTTTTGTAAAGCCATGTATTTTGTCTTTTGCAGTGATGACATTTTCATTTCGCCCTTGAAGACTTTTATTCAAGATATTTAAATGCTCAAATAAGTCAGAAAGAAAAGCTAATTTCAAAAGAAATTCCGGGGCGCAAATGAATTCAGAGTATTCTGACTTGGCCTGCTGTAAATATATTAAAAGTTCAGCACGAAGTTCCATAACTCTTGCCAGTACTTTACCTTTTGACAACCACCTAACCTCTGTATGGTAGAGTAAATTTTGGTGGAGTGCCCCCATATCTTCACAAATAATCCGAAACAATCGTGACTGCAACGCTTTTCCTTTAATAGAATTTACAATCTTTATAATAATATTTAGAACTTGGCTGTATTCCTGTGGCAAGACTTTGGCCGCAAGAGCTTGGCGATGGAGAAAGCAATGCACCCAACAAGCGTTTGGCATCTGTTCTTTCAGCCTAGCAATAAATCCACTCTTCGCACCAGTCATCGCTTTTGCTCCGTCGCTGCAAATAGCAATGCATTTATTTGCCCAATCGATTCCACTCGCCCGCTGACGCTCGCCGCGAGAGGACGTATCGCTTGCGCTGCGCTCTCTCTAAGCTTGTCTCGCTGTGCCCCGCCACAGCGCTCCGCAGTCGTCCCGACTGCACCCACATATTTGATCAAAAGCTGCCTTTTTCAAGGCGGTGGCTGATTTTCTGTCTCTTGCGGACTTCGGTACGCTCGCGCTCTAGCCCCTTCAGGGAAAAACCACAGTTTCGTGGTCCTCGGTGGAAACCGTACGGTGCCAACGAAACCGAGTGAGGTGTGGACCCGATACACCCGCTAAGCCCCTTCTGGGTAAAGCAAAAATCGGAAGGAGCTAGGACCACCGGCCTTGGGGGGTCTCCTAGTCGACCCTAGCTCTAACCCCGTTCTCTTGCAGCTCCTCTAGTATCGTACTAGTACGGTACTAGAGCATAGGAACCCGTTCGCACAATAAGACTGGCGACGGGAGACAAGCTAGGGTACACTACAGGTACACACGCCTCCCTGCCTACACCCGGCAGGGAGGGTTCATTCACCCACACAACCCCGGGCCCATCCAACCCGGGGACGGTAGAGTTAGGATTGACTCGAAATTCCCCTTTCCCCTTTGCCTCTCTCGGACATCTCGTCAAGATGTCCGACGCCACCCTCATCACCTTCCTCAGGGAGGTCCTTTTAAAGGACCCCGAATTTTTGGCCAAATATGGCTCCAAGCTCCCGCGTGAGCTAGCCCCTCGCCCCGCCCGCGCCCCTATCCCCGATAGCCCGGCCTCACCGGACGCAGATGTTCCTTCAATGGAACACCTGCGTAAACAACGAGATTCTCCGGAAAGCCCGGAGGCTCACTTTTACGACCCCGCTTTATTGTCCGGTTCCCCGATCCCCATCGCGAACAATAGGTTCTCAAGCCTATTGTCCGCCGATTCTGAGAATGTCGACGCACGTGCGTCAACTTCTGTAGCCCCGCCCCCGACCCAAACGGTGCCGATGGACACATCGGCACCGCTTGACTCAGAGTCCGAGTCATCCCTCTCGGACTCTAGCTCTAGTTCGGAATCCTCCGACGGATTCACTCCCGTAACAGGGAAGAAAAGGCCGCGTAAAGCTAAGGCCAACTCTGATGCCCCCGCTAAGGCCCCCAGGACCGCTGAGGTCACCGACTCCCCAGCCTCTCCTATTCCATCAACCTCCTCCCAGGTTGCTTCCACCCCTGCCCCTCGCCCTCGTTCTCAGCCTACTGAGAACGCACCCAAGAAGGGCAAAGCCCCACCCCCCGTCATTGTCCACGACAAAGAGTCGTGGGTCCCTATCTCCAAGATGTGTGTTGATCGCAAGATCAACTACACCTCTGCCCGTCCAATCCAAGAGGGTATCAAAGTTACCCTCTCAACCTCCACCGATTTTAGAGGTTTTACTAGCCTTCTTACGGAGCGTAAGATTAATTACCATACTTTTACGCTCGCGTCCGAGAAACCCCTACGCGTCATAATCCGCGGGATTCCCAAGGAGATTGACACGGAGGACGTACTCAGCGACCTTAAGTCGCAAAATATCCCCGCCTTGGAAATCCATCGCATGCACCGCGGCCGCGGTGGCATTCAGTACAATATGGTACTCGCCATTATCGAGCAATCGGAGGGCGCAAAGGCCATATTTAACATCCGATCCGTTTGCCACTTATCTGGTATTCGGATCGAAAAACCCCACAAGGGAGGTCCCATAGGGCAATGCCACAATTGCCAACTATACGGCCACGCATCCCGCAATTGTCACGCCAGATCAAGGTGTGTGAAATGCCTAGGCGATCACGCTACCGCAGACTGTAGTCGTCCTAAAGATAGGACACTATGCACGGAACCTCCCAGCTGTGTTCTGTGCGGGGAGCAAGGCCACCCGGCTAACTACCGAGGCTGCGCTAAGGCCCCCAAAATTTCACCCAAGCACGCTAAACGTGCAGCCGATAAGACTCAGAGGGAAAGCCCCTCGGCCGCCCTCCCTGACCGTCTTAGCCCTCAAAGGCCCTCTCCCTGGAGCGCGCTGAACCACCAGCAAGCGTTTCCCCCACTTAAAACGCCACAGCATGTGGCTAACATCCCACCCTTAATGGGTACCCCCACCCCCGCTCACTGCGCGCCGGCTTCCCCGGCCGCTCTCGCGGTTGCCCCTTCAAGGCCCGCACAGGCCTCTCAGCCTGTGTTTGCGCCAGCACCCACGCAACCCCACGTTCCTGCCTCTGCCACCCCGGCAACAGGTAGGTCGTTGGGTGCTACTTTAAAAGCGTTCAGTGTCGCCCCCATTGAACGCATCACTACCATTGGCCACGCCCTCATAGCTAATGAGGGAAACGGCCTCAGCATTCTCAAAATCATATCTGAGAATGCTGACTTAATTGATGCATTCTCCCAGCTTAGGTTCTAAATGGCGGTGCACGTAGGTAGAACCAAACCCCGGTCCCTTAAAATAGGTTTTTTCAATGCGAATAGCATGAATGGTCAACGCGATGAGATCGCCACTTTCCTCCGCGACCATCAAATTGACATTTTCCTTATACAGGAGACCTTCCTCAAACCATCCAAGAGGAATCCTGGAATTGCAAACTATCATATAGTGCGCAACGACAGGACTCGTTCTCAAGGAGGTGGTACCCTCATATACTATAAAAGGTCCCTGTACTGCACTCCTATGGATAATCCTTCCCTCGAGCATATTGAGACCTCGATATGTCGAGTAGGCATGACCGGTCACCAACCGATAACTATCGTATCGGCTTATATCCCCCCTAGCAGCGCTAGGCTTCACATACGTCCCGACTTAGAAGCCCTCTTAGGCTTAGGTGACTCAGTTATCATAGCAGGTGACCTTAACGCGAAAAATGTCGCCTGGAATTGCCACTCGAACAACCAGAGAGGCAGAGAGCTTGATAACCTGAGCACCTTACTGAATTACGATATCATCGCCCCAATGATGCCCACCCACTATCCCGCTGACGTAAACCACAGACCTGACGTACTCGACATAGCCCTCTTAAAGAACGTAAACTTAGGTTTACGCTCTCTAGAGACGCTACAAGAGTTAGACTCCGACCACCGACCTGTGATCCTAGTATTAGGCCCCAGACTTGCCCCCTCAGATCCAGGTCAGCCCGCTCCAACAAAGGTGATAACGGATTGGAGGAAACTCGAGGAACGCCTCAAGTCGACTTCATCCGTTCACCTGGATGCCATCCCCGACTCTATAGTGTCAGTTGCCGACGCGACGGGCGCGATCGACTCCCTCACTGACCATGTACAATCCCTGTTGAACGAATGTTCACGACAGATTCCAGAGGAGTTTGATAACCGCTGGAATCTGCCGGAGGATGTGCGTGGCTTGGTGACGGAGAAGAACGCGGCCATCAGAGCGTACGACAATTTTCCTTGCGAGCCGAACCGCGCTCACATGCGCAATTTACAGCGTGCTGTAAAGAAACGCATAAATGAGTTGCGCGAGGCCCGCTGGGACAATTGGTTGAAGGACCTGGAGCCCACCCATCAGGCCTTCTGGCAGCTGACCCGGAAGCTCAAGTCCGATCAAGAGTCTACAATGCCCCCTCTGAACCGTCCTAATCAAAGGCCCGCCTTTGACGATGACGAAAAAGCCGAATGCCTAGCCGACAGTCTAGAGGCACAATGCTCGCCTAGCACTCTACCAGTAGACAAGGCCCACCTCAATGAGGTGAACGCCGAAGTCGAACGTAGAGTCGCCCTCTCGCTGTCCCCCGAAAACCCTACGGCCCCCGTAAGTTCCACTCCCTCCCCCGCCCCCGACCCAGACGATCCCGTCCCCCCCGTCACTGCGGACGAAGTCCGGTCGATCGTACAGAACCTACGACCCAGGAAAGCCCCCGGCTCAGACGGCATCACCAACAAGGTGGTTAAGCTCTTCCCCGCCTCCCTGATCATTCTGATGACCGCCATCTTCAATGCGGCATTAAATAATAACATCTTCCCACAAGTGTGGAAAGAAGCTACCGTCATCGGTATCCCTAAACCCGGTAAACCCAGGTCTGAGCCCTCCAGCTATCGCCCCATAAGTCTCCTCAAAGTCCTTGGGAAGATCTATGAGCGGCTTATCTATGCCCGATTAAAGAACTTTGCCGAATCCCATAATCTCATTCCCGACGAGCAGTTTGGTTTTCGAACCAAACACTCCTGTATCCACCAAGTGCATCGCATAGTAGAACATATCAGCGCTGGATTCCAGCGCGGTATGACGACTGGCATGCTTTTCTTCGACGTGGCGAAAGCCTTCGACAAGGTCTGGCACAATGGCTTGATTTACAAGCTATATTCATTCAACGTGCCAGACCGTCTCGTGCTCATCATTCGAGATTTTCTGTCGAATCGCACCTTTCGCTATCGTATAGAGGGCGGCACACTCTCGTCCCCCCATCCTATCCGAGCCGGAGTCCCGCAGGGCTCCGTGCTCTCCCCTCTCCTTTTCACGCTGTACACCAGCGATATTCCAAAAAGATCCAAGTCGCAGTTGGCTCTATTCGCTGACGACACGGCTATATATTATTCCGGCATCAGCCTAACAAACATCACCAAAATTCTCCAATCCTCGGTCAATGCCTTAGGGAATTGGTTCAGGAAATGGAGAATAGAGGTGAATCCCTCCAAGAGCGCGGCGGTTCTCTTTCACAAGAGTTCCGACCTCTCCGCTCAAGCCCAACCCATCTCCCTCTTCGGCCAACAGATCCCTTGGGAAAAGAAAGCCAAATACCTGGGCGTGGTTCTAGATTACCGACTTACGTTCCGAGAGCACATAAAAACGGTGCGTTCGCGCGCCGCTTTTGCCCTAGGACGTCTACATGGCATGCTCAATGCACGCAGTAAACTCTCCCTTAAATACAAGGTGAGAATTTACGTGATGTGTATTCGCCCCATCATGACCTATGCGAGTGTCGTATTCGCTCACATAGAAAGTCCCGCTATCCATAGGATGCAGACCCTCCAAAACCGATTCATGCGCAAAGCCACGGGCGCCCCTTGGTACGTGCGCAATAGGGACCTTCACTTAGACCTAAAACTGCCTACCATCAAGCAGTTTATGAAACGCGCCTCTAAGCGCTATTTCGATTTGGCCCCCCTTCACCCTAATCCCCTTGTAGTCAGTAGCGTAGACTACAAACCCTCTCAGATAAGTAGAGTGCGCCGCCCAAGGCACGCACTCACTTACCCTGACGACCAAATCACCCTAGCGCAGGAGTCAAACAGAGTGACTAGCACTCTCAAAACACACGCACAAAAACGCCGCCCGATATACCGTCCTCGCCGGCGAGGCCCGTCGCGAAGACCCCTTAACGGTAATCCTCCCCGTCCCTTGCTCGAGCCGGCCCGTGCCGAGCCAGTAGCTTTAAATTCGCCCATAAATAATTTAAACCCAGATCCAGCCGTCCCTAGCTGCCCCCCCAGCAACGCCCTAAGCCGAGGTTCGAGTCCCGCAGGGGACGCCCTTAGCTGTGTTGCTTAGTTTATAAGTTGCCCCTGGCTGGAGGCATTTGGTGCCTCGCCACCTAGTCCGGTTAAGTTTTTAAAGCTCCCTCGAGCTAAAAACTATGTCCGACATTAAAAAAAAAAAAAAAAAAAAAAAAAAAATTGCCCAATCGATATTCATATCTTGCGTAGCTTCAAGGAACATGTTATGCAAACACTGACCTGTAGTATTTGTGGGAAGCGCTCTGCAAAATAGTATTTCTTCCATTAATTTATCACAGGATTCAAAACGCACAAAAGCTACAAACTGCGCACATCCCGCAATGTCCGTGGATTCATCAAATTGCAAAGATACAAAAGTGCTTTCCTTTATTTTTTCTATGACTTGATCACGAACGTCAGTAGCCATATCGCTTATCCTGCGTTGAACGGTATTGTCAGAGAGAGGTATACTTTTGAGTTTTTCGACCTCTTGTTTCCCAAACATAATATCTGCTATATCTAATATAGCTGGTAAAATCAAATTTTCGGCAATAGTGTGAGGTTTTCCTGCTTTAGCCACACGAAAAGCTACTCGATAACTAGCAAGCAACGCTTTCTCATTTAGGTTGGACATTTGCACTATACCAGTTTTTTGATGTTGAAGAGCTTGCAATTTTCTCTCAAAAAATTCCACGGGCTTATTTTTTTCATTTGGATGTTTTGTGTTAAGGTGGCGTGTTAATTTCGACGGCTTCATGCTTTCTCTTGATAAAGTTTCAAAGCAAATAACGCACTGTGGTTTATTGTCAATCACAGTAAACCCGAATTTCAAATAATTGTCGTCATAAAGACGTTTTTTCTTTGTTTTACTTCCACTACTTTCACCAGAAGTTGACGGTTCTGTTGATCTTTTCAGGAATTTATCCATGTTAAATTATTACAAATCACTACAAATGCGTAATTCTTACAAATAAAAGTAAAAACAATGTCTAACGGTCGTCAAACAATTGAACGTCGACGTGAATTGAGTGAGTATCGCGTCGTCCCGCGACCCCTCCCCCGCAACGCTCGTTGTGTCCCGCTCGTTCGTTCACTCTCAAAAACTCGCCAGCTAGCCACCCACCACACTTGCCGGGCGGTCGGCATCGGCCTTGGTCGTACGTGCGTATGTGCGTAAATTGCTGCGACGTATTCGATGTATATAGATTTAAAATAATGTGTTTTAAGTACATACTATATTATGTACTTATATCCGAATCCTAATTATGGAGACGCATAAAAATACGTCGTATGGGACGAATATTTGTAACGCTGTAACATACACGTACATATATGATAAAAAAGCGAAGGGTCGGGGGGTCGCGAAATGTTTTTTCATACCAAGGGGGTCGCATCATGAAAAAGGTTGAAAAACACTGGTCTAGTGGTCGCAAGAACTGATACTAAGGTATCATATGTTTTGCTCCATCAATGCTTGACTGGTTCATTTCACTAATTACACATCTGTAAGATGTGTGAATAATTATAAGATAAAATTGAAAAGGTGCAACACGATTTTATTTTTGTTTCCAGCTTAAAACCGAAGCATTTCTTATAACTGTGTAATCTCATATAATCTCATATTATTTGGACGTATTGTCTTTCCTCAGATTGGACAAATTTTCAGCTACTCCATAAGCATATTAAGTATTTATCTCGACGTACGTCAAATTCAAAGACAATGAGGGTATGAGGGACCATATTGTAAAAACATGAATTTTAAAGTATGAGAGTCGTGCAGCCATTGATGTTGCATATATTGATATGCATTTTAATGACTTAAAATTACATTGTGTCCATCAGTTGCCTAGTACTCTGAGCTTGTCATGCTCACTAAAATGTCCTGCTGATGGTGGCGTTGTGTGTCGGGTCGTTTTATTCCCTGCAACATGGTTGAGTCGAACGACGCCGATACGCACGTCATACTCGTGAACGGGTGCCGTCTGTCGGGGCTGGTCAGCTCTTACTGTCTATGGCAATATCTTTATTTATTTATTGTTCTTTTTCTGTAGACTAGATTAATTTGATGGTGCAACAACATCAAACTGCATTGTTCTCATGTAAGTCGGACATAAAAATGATTTATATTAATTTGATATTAACAGACATTACTGTAACGGTTATTGTGATTATATTTTTTTTATATTTTTCTTATTATTTAATAACTTTTAACTCAATAAAATGTAAATGTGAGTACTCTGTAGGCTAAATATACATACCTACTCAGCTCTGAACAGTCTGGCGGCTTTGAGCCTTTTTAGTGGCCTACGCAAATGTTCCTCTGATCTGGTATCGTCGTGTGACGGGTTGTTGAGCTCCCTAAATTATGGTTGAGCTACACAATGACTGATGCATGCGAGCCGTCGGTTGGGACTGGTCTACTCAAAGCCGCTATGGCTCTTTCTTCAAAAGGCCATTTCAGACTTTGCCCTACATTGTAAGACACATATTTGTTATTATACCTACTATGTCTGGACTTTAAAAGAGACTATGATTCTCTGAGTTTGTTTCGGCGTTTCTTCTCAGAGGTCGTCAGATAGGAAATGCCGGAGCCATCTAGCTTAAAAAAAATGTTAAATATTGACTTGTAAAAGTGTCTTTAAAAGATCTATTTACAGAAATAAATATCTTTATCTTTATCTTTATCATAACTGTTACATGTGAATTTTAAAACATGACATCTGTTCACATTTACATTATCGAACGCAATAAGCGATTGAGTATTGAGTACGTCAAATATCCTCGTACGACCTTTAATATACATGTATATGATACACTTTAATATATTCTCATAATGCATTAAAGATTTCAATCCTTCATATCATTTGTACACTGGATCTCCGTGCCCTCATAAAGTTCTCAAGAACCTGCCCTCTACACGAGAGGCCCCATGACATTTCCAATCTAGTAACCGTCCCTAAATATAAATAATTTAACATCTTAAAGCGTCAAATGTATTGTTATGTATTTAGGTGTAACACCAGCCGTCTTCTTGGACAGCTCATTTATCATGCTAAGCCTCGACCTAAATCGTCAGGCGTCCGAGTAGCTTCAACTATCATAGTTATAACCAACAATATGAGTTAGGACTTTCATAAGGGGTTAAAAGCAAGATCAAATATTCTGGGTCATGGTTCATGTTGAAAACAGTAGGGTTAGTCCACATGAGAAAACTTACGCAATAAATGTCCGACTGTTAGGAAGTAACTTCTGACTACGTATTGCTGTTTTATGTTAGTTAACTTGTATCTGTTAGATATTGCAGACAGTTTTGTAGGTGTATAGACAATGAGGCTTTACTCTGGGAAATAATTTCAATTGATTGACAGTCGGTTTACGTCACTGTTTATTACTTTTACTTATTACGTACTTATAGCTCTTGTTGACTTTGAAGTTATATAAGTAGAAGTGGAGAATTAAAAGTATTCAATAAATCATAGTATGATAAAGAGAGACAGCGATGCTGATCATCGTTTTATTTATATATTTATTTATATTCATCAATACAGCTGTATAATGCTCAATCGATTCAATTTACGTGGACCACTCGACTTGTAGCTGTGACACTTGACGATTTTAAACTTTGTTGCCTAGGAAATATGTGCCTTGCAAGAAAAGTTTTGCCTCGTATAAGTGCCCCATTACGCAGTGACAGTAGAATGATAGAAAATGTAAGTGGCGACACTCAATTTTGGTCAGTGACCTTGACCTGGCTATAATAAATGCTCAAAAATAACAAATGTTCAAGAGAAAAGCCACTAGGGATCGAGTTGTGTGTTCGCTACTGCAGGATGTTGTCCAATTCAGATATACCTAACAATTTTAATTTATAAAAGACCACTATTATTATTTTGTACAAGATTTCATCATCACCCTATACTAGTCCACTGCTGGACGTAGGCCCCCCCTAATGTGCGCCATTTCACCCTGTCCTCGGCTTTTCGCATTCAGCTTCTACCAGCAGTCTTTCGCAAATCATCACTCCATCTTGCCGGAGGGCGTCCTACACTACGTTTGCCGAGTCGCGGTCTCCACTCGAGAACACGTCTACCCCAGCGGTTGTCGGTTCTTCTGCAGATATGGCCCACTGCCACTTCAGCTTGCTAATCCAGTGTGCTATGTCGGTTACTTTGGTTCTCTGTCGGATAACCTCGTTGCGGATTTTATCCTTCAGAGAAACTCCAAGCATAGCACGTTCCATAGCACGCTGTGTGTCTTTAAATTGGTGGACTAACCGCACTGTGAGTGTCCACGTCTCAGCGCCGTAGGTCATCACAGGTAGGACGCACTGATTGAAAATTTTCGTTTTCAAACTTTGCGGTATGGGTGATGAGAAGACCTGACGTAGTTTTCCAAATGCTGCCCAGCCCAACTGAATCCTCCTCTTGGCCCCCTTCTCAAAGTTGTTCTTACTTATCTGCAAAATCTGCCCAAGGTAAGTGTACTCTGAAACCACTTCAAAAAGATGACCATTTACAGCAATAGGTCTCAGATCAATGTGGTCATTGAACATGACTTTGGTTTTATCCAAATTCATGCTGAGACCTACGCTTTGTGAGGCTGATGCTAGGCCATTCAGCATCTGTTGCAACTCCTCCAGCGACTCCGCCAATAGGACTATGTCGTCTGCGAATCGCAAGTGCGAGATGTAATCGCCGTTTATGTTTATGCCCTTACCTTTCCAGTCCAATGTCTTAAACAAATCTTCCAATGCGCTTGAGAACAGTTTCGGAGAGATGACATCTCCCTGTCTCACTCCTCTGCGCAATTGGATAGGTTTAGACTGTTGGTCCTGTACTTGGACATTCATAAAGGCAGATTCATAAAGAGATCTCAGCACCTCGATGTAACGACAGTCCACTTGACATCGCTGTAAGGATTCCAGAACAGCCCAGGTTTCCACGGAGTCAAAAGCCTTCTCATAGTCCACAAACGCTAGGCACAGGGGCCGATTATACTCATCGGACTTCTGTATGATCTGCCTCATTGTGTGGATGTGGTCTATGGTGCCATACCCTGAGCGAAACCCGGCCTGTTCGGGAGGCTGAAACTCGTCAAGTCTTCTAGCGAGACGATTAGTGATGACTCTAGAGAACAACTTATAGACGTGACTTAAAAGAGAAATGGGTCTGTAATTTTTAGGAAGAGTTTTATCTCCCTTCTTAAAGAACAGAACCACCACACTCTCATGCCACGCCTTTGGAGTTCTCCCGCGGCGAATGATGGAATTAAAGATTTTTTGCAGCTCCTGAACAAGAGGGGCTCCTCCTATCTTTAGGAGTTCAGAAGTAATTCCATCTTCACCGGGGGCTTTTCCATTCTTAAGCTGTCTCAGAGCCAACATGATTTCGTCGTGGCTGATACCCGGCAGTTCGTCGGTGTAGTGGCGTATCAGAGTGGCTCTAGAATCGCAGTTGTCGCGCTGTGGACGAGGAACATGGGAGGCAAAAAGTCAGCCATAAAAGTATTCAATCTCGGTAAAAATCTCCGGCTTTGACAAGACAGTCCTGCCATCGTGTGTGGTGAGCTTCGTCAGATGGCTCCTTCCAAGTTGCTGAGTGAACACTGGACCCTCGGTTTCGCTCTATTGCCTGTTCAATTAGGCACGTATTGGAGCTCCGAAGGTCACGCCGTACCAGCTTCGCAATTACTAATAATTATATTTATTGCCGAATAATTTTAAGCATACCTACTTACAGGAGAACTCACACAAATTCATTTTGTTACTCATGATTTTGCCTGCCTACCTCGCTTACTGTATGTTGGATGTAATTCAAAATGCCGACGTATATTATAATAAGTGCATATAAGAACTAAGACATCTAAGGACTGTGACTGCGACACTTAGAATAGTTTACAACGGATCTCTTATATTTTGTACACAACAAAAAACACCACCTACCGCCAATTTTCCTGTTTTAAACAATTCGTATCTGCGCGTCCCTTCAGAGCACTTTGTCACAGTAATTGTCACTTAGCTACCCCAGTAACTTCCTCAGTACGTCCAGATATTCAAATTAAACTCACACAAGCGGCAAACAAAAGCAACGTAAAAACGTTTCGTTTGTTAATCCATTAAGTAAATTTAAGCAAAAAAAAAGGGAATGTTTGAAACACAATGAATAGGAACAAAACTTGAACGCGCCCGGATCGCTTTCAAATCCCGGAGAGTGAAACTTTGAGCGAGTAATAGATTAATATGCAAATAGGTGCGAGTGCGGGCCACACTGCTCGCAGCGCCGCCCTGCGGCCGTCGTCGACAACCGACCGCCCATTAACCGACATTTTATTAATTCAATTTCGGACGGATCAAAGCAGATATCACATTGAAGAAAACTGTTTGAAATTAAATATTTTAAAGCAGCGGCTAATGAGCGCTGCACTTGTTTTATGTTTATGGTGTAAGTTGCAACTAATGGAAGTTCCGCTCCAAGTTAACACTCAGTCATAATTACGGGCTATGAATAATGGAGTGTTATTTAAAAGTTCACTTGTATTTTAATATGAAACACTCCCAACTTCTACTGTACCTAGTACTTTGTTTAATTTAAATCTCTTCAACGATAATGTTAGTTAAAGAAACACAAAACATTTCTTGGCTGCTCATCGTTTGAAATTTTTAAAGACGGTTTAAGGAGAAGGTTATTGTTGGATTAAAATAGTTTAGTTACTAATACTATCCGAGTTCTATGTTGGAAAGTTCACGTTTTAAATGTTAATGCATTAATAATATGCGCTAAATTAAACTTAAAAGTATCTGCCTTACCTGTAGTCCATAATTATAACCATAGTAGGTACCTAATATCAACATCTCTACATTTCACGGTAGAACTAACATAATTTCATAGCTTCGCTGAGTTCCCCGCATTCCACCAAGGCAGGCTTTTCGTGCTAAAACTCTGCCAAGCAATGAATAAGTGTTCTTGTAATTTTAGGTCGAGAACGGTTTTTGTTTTAAATTTGCGTGTTCACAAATTTATGCGTTTCGACCAGAATGTTTGTTAATGGCGGCCATATTGTATGAAAGCTAAAACGTACCTACCTAGAGAGCCCGCCGCGGTGGTCGCGTGGACATAAATTGTAGCAGCTGTTATTTGATGTATTCAGTAAATATTTAAATACAACATTTTATTTGCATATTGGACTGTGAAATGTTGAGTTTTGGTAGATTTTTAGCTGACGGTATTATTTATTTTCTGTGAATTGAGCAAAATATGTCACATACACATCACTTATCTTATTCCATTGATATATTTCCTAGAAAAAAACTTAATTCAAATGAACTCACATGACGCCTATATTTCCAGAAAGGTAAAAAACGTGTATTGATGTAAAATTATACCGATAGTATCTATACACATATGTACACCAACAGTTTGTAGATCCCATGTAACAGGAGGCTAATTTTAATTCCGAAATTGAGTAGGACACTTTCGGAATTAAAATTCGCCTCCTTGAAAACCAAACAACACTGTTCGATTCCAGGAATCGAAACCAGAGGTATAGTTGAAATATAGTATAGTTTTAGTTCTAGTTCATAGAATGAAGTATAGTCATAGAGAAAAGGCAAGTTGAAAGATTCACCATGCTTTTTCACAATCAAGTAAAAGCACTATAGCCCAATAAGTTATCAAAAGCCGTATAATGAGGCAGTAGTTTGTTCAGGTGCAAACCATTTCGATTGCTGTTCATTAAGTAATGAGTTTCAAATTCACATTATTAAATGACGTCCGTGTTTGTCCGAGAGAAACATACATGTGTGTGTATTTCTGAACGAAGTGGCGTTAGTATGAAACACAACAAATATTGTTTTTGAACGTATATTGTTTTTACCAAATTTCTTTTTTTAGTGTAATAAGATGACAATGGAGCATCACTCGCGCGTTGTCATCTTGAGACCTCAGTTGTTAAGTCTCATATGCCCAGTAATTTCAGTGGCCATATTGCCCTCCAAACCGGAACACACATTATTGCTTACCCGAAGAATATTTAACAATGCGATGGTGTCAGTCCAGAGGAAGCGCTGAGCTTAAAACCTTAGAACATTAACGAACAGGTTTCATGGCTAAGTAATAAATAATAGCCTAGTCAGTCTGTGGATGTGTAACCTTTCTTATCACTCCTCTGTGTCTTGGAGAGCAATCGTTAGTGGTGTCAAAAGCCCTAAAAGCCCGACAGCCAGTCCACCCTCAGGACATCGATTTTTGGGAGTTTCTGGGATAGAAAACCGAGATCATAATGGGTGCCAGCGACGGTACAAAGCTAGTATGATATGCTTCACTTGTCACCCCGCGTAGCCCAATTTAACCAAGTTTAGTTTAAAGTTGCAGTGCTATCTTATGACTGTTATAACCCTCACACTGGCCACTCGGTATAATTGGTATTGGTTCAGGCATCGTTGGCTTGTTGTTGCGCGCTCTAACGATCGACTCATGTGTTGAGATAGCCTGCAGCTCTCGTCGTCATGCCAGAATACTGAGCGGTGGAATGTTAGGTGACCATTTTACAAGCAGTAGGTCGTATATCGAGAATCGGTTTATGAAAGTAATGGGAAGAGTATACAAGGTCTAATCGATATATTATGGAAATAGATATCGGACAACTGATTACTGAATACAAGGAGTATTTTATGATGTTCTGTTTTCAGTTTCTGCCACCGTCTAAAGCAGCGGTTCATAATTTTTAGGGTTCCGTACCCAAAGGGTAAAAACGGCACCCTATTACGAAGACTCCGCTGTCCGTCTGTCTTTCTGTCTGTCTGTCCGTCCGTCCGTCCGTCCGTCCGTCCGTCTGTCTGTTTGTCACCAGGCTGTATCTCATGATAGCTAGACCGTTGAAATTTTCAATATTGATCCTTTAACAACAAATACTAACATACAAATTGGTACGGAACCCTTCGTGCGCGAGTCAGACTCGCACTTATACCACATAGCACTTTCAAAACTTCAAAAACTCCACGGACTTCTGTGAGGGAGCGTGTTCATGGCTGGTCCCCCGCAAAATAAACGAATGCGTCATATATTATTATGAAATATGTTAACCTTTAAGTATGGACGTGAAATATTTTTAACACTAGTGCGGACGTGGAGTCTCTCAGGCTACTTACTATATTCACATGCAACCTTTTTGTAGAAACTGATTCCGAACCACATCAAAACCCTGTCTATATCTGAATATAGGTTTCTAATAAGAAAATAAAAAGGTGTTTTTAATTAACTTTCTTTATTATAATTATAGAAAATAATATAAAATTAACTATCATGACACAAATTCCGACATTTCAGGATTATTATTTTAACCGCTTAAAAGTAACTAAATCTAACACTAGAACGAAAAAAAAAACTTCTTTATTCACTTATTTAATATACAAACGTAAAAAAAAACATAAAAGGGAACAAATATAAAAAATTCTGACAGCAGTCATAATATAATATGTAAATAATTTGCAGTCAGCGCATCTAGGACGAGAACATGGCAGGCGCATAGACTGCTGCAACCCACTCGAACATATTGGTCATTCTAAGCTTTTTCGAGGGACATACTCTAAGTACATGTTCTCCTAGTTCTTTGACTGACTGGTGGTGTCTGGACATCTTCAGTAACCATATCTTGACCAAAATTCGAACTATAGTTGACGTCAGCTCTCTCGGCAATTTTGTGAACGAAAGATGGATCGTCTCATCGTAATTTTATTTTCTGAGGCTGTTTTGAACTAGAACAATTCGCTTTACTACGTTTTGCCATTTTTCATAACAAAATTCTAAAACACCATACAAAAACTATCAAAACATTTTATATGGCAACAATGGACGTGGAGCCTCACAGGCTCCAGCCCATATTTCAGTGGATATTACTCACGTGCTATGCATCCAGCGACGCAACCTTCTCCCTCATTGTCTATTTTGCTACTAAAACTGAAGCTACTGAGACGCTCGGGTGCGGGGAGCAGTGGGAAGTGTGTGAAACTAAGAACTTAAGAACGGCGCGGAGCTTGTAAGACATACTTAAAGGTTAAGAATAAACTGAGTACTGACTAACTGAGTACGACTGTGGACTCTAGCACTCATGTCACGGACCACCAAGAGGTTCGAGGACACCATGTGATACATTATAAATGATTATAAAATATAATTATATTTTTGTGTGGCTACAAATTGCTCTACACTTGATATTATAAATTATTTAACCAACACCTGTCATATACACAAATGCCAAGATATGAGAACCGTCATAATTATGGCTATCGAAAACATACATAAGGTTAACATTGAAATTACACCATAAAGCTAGACCATACAGCAAAACCTAAAATATATTGGCTCTCTGTCTCAATCGAGCCAATGCCTGCAATGTTAACGTACATAATGTAGATCTCATTTATAACATAAACCCACCAGATTGTTCCGTGTATGTAGCATGTTGCGTGTTTGTCCTCAGTCAATACATTGTTGGCGCCCGACAGGGACACACCGCCTCCAGCCATATTAATTACCAAGTCAGTGTTATGTACAATACAACTATTCCTTTTCACAAAAATGGCGACAGCCTACAATACATTTAATCTCGGAATACGTACAACATATTTTGTGACAGCGTGACCCTATTCCAAACTGTAAATTAAGCCTAGCAACAACTGTGCGCTATTTGTCGCGAAAATTTTTTTTGCCGAACTTTTTTTTGCCGCTGCTGATCTATAGTTTCCCTAGCTCAGCACCATGTTGGTAGTTCCCGAAAATCATCTATAGTACTAACCTAAACCTGGAAACTGAACAAAATGTAGGTAAATCAAAATAGTTTTGTTTTGATATAAACCATATCCAGATGTCGAGCTTTAGGTTCGCGGTTCCAAATTAGTCGTTTCCTATGAATAAAAACCGGCCTAAAACTGTATGTTTTAATATCTTTCTTGACAATAATCATTATGTTTCTAGGTGGTAGCTAGGTTCTGCTTATTCGGCAAATACGGGTATAACCAAATACTATACCGTTAAGCAAAAATGTGCTTATTAAAAACATTATTGTGTTCCGGTTTGAAGGGCAATGTTATCAGTGAAATTACTGGACATACAGCTGAGGTCTCAACATGATATCGCGCTAGTGATGATACTGGTGTTGCTGGAGGCTATAAGCTGCGGTTTCCGTTTATGTTTGCTAGTTTGAAAGAAAAGAAAATATTTGATACAATAATAAATGGTTATACATACCTACATAAATATGAGAGAACCATGTAAATAAGTTTGTGAAAAGTACCTGAAGAGAATCCGAGTCCAGGTCGGCAGCCGAGCTTACAATCGCGACACCGATGAGGTTTATAGAATACATCAAACGGAAATACGAAGCGAATTTTGAAAGCCTTTGACAAGTCTCTTTGAACGTACAGATGTCTGATTTTATCTATAAATAGTAAATACCAATATGTTTCTTTGATAATGTAGAGAAAAATCACGACTGCGTGAAAGAAGGCGGAAGTTACCTACCTATTGAGTCTTATAAAATGTATGGTGGGATATTGTTAATGATAACAGGTAGCCGTTAACACTGGGTATATAAAATTCATCATAATAATATCTTGTTCATTAAAACGCATGAAGTCGTACCGAATTCCCCATCAAATCCTGTCATCAATTCTTTGGTCAAGCAAATTGTGACTTGGTTTTTGACTAGAAATTCCCAGTCAGACTAATTTGTTTTACATCCGGTTAATGGCAATAGCCTCGCCTCCTTACAGCTAAATGATGCTGGTAAACTGCAGGTGTAAATTAGTTCTTACTCTGCCTAGCCCTTCGGGAAATATAGGCGTAATAATACGTTATGTTAAGCCGTACGATAGATAGAATAGATAATTCAAGGAAACAAAGTAATAAGACAAGTAAACAACAGATACGGGTACGCCCGAAGCTTTTCCTTGGTTCGTGTAGTCATGTAAGAAGGCATTCAGTGAGGGAGGCAACTGGAGGCGAGCATACGGCACTCTGTAACACGTCGGGTGATCGCAGAAAATCGTTAAGTGTTAGTCTCTACACCCTTGTCTGGTTGCCGCACATTCGCTGTTCCTCGCGCAATCTCGACAATTTTCACAATTTAACTCCTCCTTTTTAAGGTAAACGCTTTGTCCCTACTATTTCGATACCCTTTTCGTCCCGAATTTTATGAGAAGTAAGGTGTATAGGATAACACTTTTGGTACAAGTTGTGCAAAGATCAAAGACGTACGTAAAAAAACATTACTTTATTCCTCTCGGCTGACACTGCTAGATATTAAAAACCAAATAAAAACAATGTTAGTAGTTCTAATGAACACGGCATTAAAACTTTGGCACACCGCACGAGTCCGATATACAATCGGGAAAGTGCATTTGGAGATTTCTGTAGTGTGAAAATCTCAGGCAAAAGCTGAAGTTGGAACTTTGCCCGATATATGTCGATAGCTTCGCGCGCTCTCGCATTAGGAAGCAATACCGTTAGCGGCTGCTGAGTGTAGCAGAGCACGTTGTTGTTTACCCCCTTAGGATTACAGGCGTGACGGCACACAGCTGTCAGCCTTGATTGAGGATGAGACAAATGGTAGTAGGTTATACGTGCACACCACGTCTAAATTTCAACGAACAACCGCGCTCCAGATTGGCTGAGGCGTACATAGTTAAACGTGAGTTGGCATTTTCCAATATGAACAGCTGACGGAGAGCAGCAAGTATTCATGTACCCTTAATTTCCTTTCTCGATTATTGGATAAATTGCTGTCGTGACATAAATGATGTATTAGTCCGCAATCACGAATGTCGGACAGTCCGGCTGCGTGACAGACGATGTCCGGAACACACAAGCGTCTGCCGACTCGCTCTTTGTGGCTCGTGGCTCGCACCCGCTCCCTGGGAATGCGGGAATCGAAATTCTTTCGCTAGTGCTTGTAGACGGAATATATAATGCTTTATTGAAATAAATCGACAACATCCCGCGCCACTACCTCTATCACTCACAGATGAGATGGAACTTTCTATACGTTTGTTACCCACGATTGACGTAAAAGTATAAGAATTTCGAAAGCTTAAGATGTTTTTTAATAATCACGGTTACCAGTTACTAACTAAACACAATAACAGTAATATTATTATTAGCAAAGAAAACAAGATGTAAGATTATTTTCTCCGTGAATGTCTTAGTCGGGCAGTCTGTTACAACAATATGTCTTCACCAATATTTTCTGCCACAACAAGATGTGGGACCAAAGAAAACAATCAGTTGCTTTGCAGGAAACGTATGTGCGATATATTTCACGTTATTGTATGGAAGAGGCGCAGGTAGTGTATCGATGCCCGCTCGACATGACACAATATAGTCTGCTCCGAGGCGCACGCATTGAATATAAATCACTGTGCGCGTCCCCGCGGCCCGCGGCCTCCGCTACCTCAGAAAAACACCGGCAGCGGCAGCCTCCCGGCAGCACATTTGTCATTCCGATTTGCCGATTTTCAGAAACAGAAGTGAGTACGATTAAAACTGAGCACTCTCTAAGTTAACGAGGCTTACTTTGATAGATGGTCACTCGGCGCGGCCCCACTCCACCCTTGAGTGCATATCCTAACGATCGTCCGGATTAAAGCGAAGCTGTATAGCTCGTTTGGCATTGTAGCCAATTTCAGTGTTAACAAGAGAAGTGCGACGGATTTGGAGATAATTGGAAACTCCTTAGAGAATCTTCGAGTACCTGTGTTGTTGGAAACAGGTTATTAAATTAGCAAAAGGTAAACATGTCGCGAAATATTATAATTTAGCTGGAGAATGGTCTAATTTTTATGAAGGACAAGATCGCAAAAATCGTTTCCGCGAAGTGTAGAGAGTGATGTCGAGACGCACCATTTAACATACACGCATTTAGCAAAACATCAAGCGGTCCAAGAATAAGCGGTTGAATATTCCGCGACAAGCGAACAGCCTTTGATGTAAAAGGGAACGTTTCTCTGTAAAAACTGAATTATTATTGGCTGTAATCGCTCCGCTGCCTTTGAACTTTCCGTCTTGTGTGTGACAGTTTTATTACATATTGGTGTTGGAGCCGCGTTTGTCGCGTGGGAGGCAAGTAGGGCTGATATAATATTTGCAGCGCTCCCAACTGTGCAAATGTTTTAACAAGTCTGGGCAACTTTGATTTTGAAGTTTTAGTATCATTAAATGTCTATAGCCTAATAACCAACAAGTCTCGTTGAACATCGATTGCCGCCGCCGTCTCGTGTGGTTATGCTTTGTTTAATTTTAGTTTGGCAGTTGTTAGCCCACATAATGAATTTTCAAAGTCCTGATAAGTTAAAAGACAAAGGCTTTTGTTCGTGTGGCGTACAAATAAGCCAGTTGGGGTATAGTTGTACTGTGAAGTGCAAAACTTTCAGTATCAAGATTTACGAGCACGCTTAATCTCGTAGATGACCTGGTGGGCACAGACTTTGTGGTGTCTGTGCAAAGTTCTGCAGGCCCAGCAGTGGGTATGCGCTGCAACTTGTAAACAGTAAGAAGTATCCGTCTCTCGGCGCCGCACTATCCGTAAGTTTTCGACGTCAATGTGGCGGAATAAAAGAAATGTCGAGTTCACGCCGACATTACCACTCCGTGAGCTTTTATCCTAGAATCTCCACAAATGCAATAACGATAGAAATTTAGCGTGAGATCGAAGTAAGGCCATTAGAGCTCGTTCCGGAGCATTTGCGTGGAAAATGTAACGGTCAAAGTGAGTGCGGCGGGGATCCTCGCGAATAAACACGAATGTCCGCCGCCTGTAGCTATATGTAATTCGTTAAAGCAAATTGGGTTCAAAAAGAAAATCCTCAAGAAAGTAGGTCCCGCTTTTTCAAATCTTGAGAATCGTTCTCGTTCTTTTTATTATTGCGAATGGTAATCCAAATCTTGTAGCGCGGCTATTTCCTCACTCGTTTCCATACAGAATGGATGCGTCTTTCGGCTCAGATTTTGACCAATATCTGGATCATTTTATCTCGCCAAGTTTTACGACTGTGTCTACTCGCTTCCAAACAATATCATACGTTACTTCCTCTCCATAAAAACAATGTCGTCTAATGATAAGGCTCGCTATTATGATATTTTCGTAGCCGAGCCCTCGCCCGGTGTTGGGTGGTAGCAATTTTTTCTAATCTACTTTCTGGTAATAAAATCAAATAACAAGATCACACAGAACAATAACGTAAGTATGTAATTTTGTGTAAAAGCAATCAAGGTTTATTCGACGATTTTCCTATTGAAGAAGTTTCAGTTGATTTTGCGCAAAGTTCGCGTTATTCCTTTGTAATAAGCGAGTGCTGGCGAACAGCGCGGACGCCGCGGGATCCACGATCATCCATCATCCGCGGATGTCGGCGGATTTTTATCCACAATTGCGAATACACTGCGGGTTAGCTAATTTATTTTCTGCGGTAATCATTTGAGCGTTGTACACCATGACTGGGGTTTGAATAGATTTATTCAGATCATGAAGATAAATCGTATAATATAGTCAAACGTAGAGGATTTGTTTAAACTTGCAATTTTAAGAGTAGATCAGGACGTCTATTTGAAAGATGATTTTCATAATAAGCTCGGGGCGGAGACCGAAATAAAAGCCTATCACGATAAAAGTATTGAAGACGCGTCAGCGGAATCGAAGTGCCGTAAAACAGTCCCTCTCGTAAAACGAATTTAATTCTTCGTTTCCCCATTAAGGGCCGGAAGGGACTGATGATGATTTAGGAAAATGATGACATCACATTTTCCTTACTTGCGTCCTTTTATGTATTGCCATAAATACGTTTAGAGTTTGCGCCGCTGTCTAATGAGCGGCCTAAATGTCGAGGACGAACGACCGGCAAACGGAAAAGAGAGAAATTGCTTCAAATTTATGTATTTTGCTTTGATTATAATTTCCTATAATAAACTCATGCTGAAGGCATTTTTTTTTGTTATAAATGTTTCAGGCCTACTTTGATTCATTGTGATTTATTAAGACATCAAATGGTAAATTTAAATCACGTTCAAAGAATTTTGTTTTAATTGCCTGTTGGAATGTTTCAGTTAGGGTAACATTATTCTCGAAGAGGATAATTAGTAATAATGTTTGGATTATTCCTTGGAGTTTTAATGTTTTTGGAACACAAAATACCATTTAAATTTAAAATATATTTACCGACGAGGACAGACCACGTCTTAAAAACCACTCTCCGTTCCAAAACGTAGTAGATGTGGGTGTCCAAATCGCAAGGTTAAAGTGGCGATGTGCTGGCCACGTCAGTCGCATGCAACCGGACAGGTGGGCGAGGGTAGCTACAGAGTTCCCTTGCAATACTATTCGTGGACGAAGTCAGCCGAGGAGACGTTGGCGAGATGATCTTCATCGCTTTTTACCAACGTGGTATGAAGAAACTCAGGATAGAAATTCCTGGACTGAGATAGGGGAGGCCTTTGCCCTGTAGTGGAACACAAAAGAGGCTACATAAAAAGAAAACATTGAAATTTAAGATAATAATAAATTACTACATAGGTATATCACTATAGGTATAAAATACCGATTGATTTGCCGATTTTAAATACCGGCTAGTTCTTTAATATCGTTTCGGTGGCCATGAAAAAAACGAAAAATCGCATTATTTTTGAAATACGAGTTCCATCGTGGTACCAACGATGCAACGCCATATCCATGACGTGTAGGTACCACAAGTGAACGTACGCTAAGTTTTTGGTTTGATCGCTTCCATTTTGATAATGTTGATCCAAACAACGAGCCCCTGGAGAAAGACAATATAAAGACAAAGTGGAAGTAGAAAGGCAGGGCATAGTGGGAAAAATTCCACTCAAATTGGAGCTGCCCGACTAGGGAAGTAAAACAAATATCGAAGTGAAATAACACTACTTTGAGCTGTGTTGTGTTCCTTACGGTGAGCAAGGTTGCCAGTGCTCCACGAGGAAACGTTGTGTTGGCAGTAGGGGGACTTTGACCATTTTACTGCCAACCCAACATTTCCATATTTTGTTTTACATGGTCCGCAACGCGTAATTGATACCCCTGGTGTTACAAGCGTCTATGCTACGGTCACCGTTTACCATCAGGTGGGCCGTATGCTTGTTTGCCACCTTAGCGGTATAAAAAGAAAGAGTTGGCAAAAGTGCCTCAATTAATTAAATATGTACTTTTGATAAACAATAAATCATTTTTTTTTTCTATAAAACGGCAACTTTAGAAATACCTAATATAATATAAGTACTTCAAATCAAAACCGAAGCACAGAAAAACTGAGCGTTCATTTTCATAAAGGATTTTAATACACCCCAAACAGTTCTACAGAAATTACCTTTCTTTGTGGATGGTATTTGTGTCGGAGCGTCAGACGTCGCCATCAAAGGAGCTAGCGAACACACCCGTGTTTTTGATAAATGATGACGAAAAATATTTTTCTCTTTGGCCACCGCCCCCGCCCCCGCCCCCGCCGCCTCTCGCTACGATATTGGTTCTCGATAACGTAGCGAGAGGCACTTTGCTCCTTTAAAACGCGACGTTGAGATAAATTCCCATCAGTTTTAGCACAAAGCAACAAACGTAATCTACGGCGCTTATTCTCCGAATACTCGGCTTCAATGAGATCTGATAAATATTCCGTTGACAGGATCAAAACGTTGCAAACGCTGCCAGATATTAATAAGTATATTCAGGCTTTTCATTGCCAAGTGTTTGTAGAATTTCGTTGAGATCCAAATAGAAATAATTTTTTTATTCAGTTTTAGTTTAGTTTAATATTTTTTTGTGGAATCACAAATTGTCACTAAGTTTAAGAACTTTGTATGTCAGTGATATTTTTCGACGTATGTATGTAGTAATCCCTAAATCAATAAAATGGTAATTTACCTTTGAGAATGGAATGGAGATGATTGCATTTAATTTCTTAATAGATTTTGTAAAGCCTAACAAAAGAAATTGGTTTTCAAATATTATGGAGATTGATATTTTTATCATTTAAACTGGCTTCTTTCAGTTTACTTTATTAGAAGAATAATTTAATTTTTTTACATACAAAATGACACATCTAGTTAATTCTATTATATTTTTCCGCTTTACATTGTAGTGTTTACGAGGTGGGTTATCAACCATATTGCGGCACTATTGCAATCTGACACGTCATACTCGTAATTACATGGTAGCGTTGCGTGCAATATCCGCGCATGTATAATTTCCAGTTCCGTTTACACTGCCAGCAAATAGCCCGAACATTACAGTTAATTTGACGCCATTTCCCACGTCCCACGTTCACTTGTGTTCAATACAAAGCTTCCTGCACGTCACTCACGTTGAATCATTTCGTTTGTTTCCATCTATATTAAATTTCATGGCTGTGTGAATTTATTTGATTCCCATTACGTCGCGCCGCGCCCCTCCCCGGTGGAATTTTCTTTTAATATAATTCGTCGGGTGTCATTTTTCTGTTGGCGTCATCAATCATTCTCAGTAACTTTCTCAATATATTTTTATCTTTATTGGAACTCTTTTTTATTCGGAAGTTCATCATTAAGAATTGGACCTTCTTTGTCAATCATCACAAAGTATTTCAGTCATTTGTTTAAATTCTATCGTGATTTCAGGTAACATTGTAGTTACGCTTTATTTTGATTAAAATAAAATAAATGCTATCCTTCTTGTGTACTCTACTTCAAACAATGTATTAAGTCTCTAGAATAAAAGTTACAAATCTTGAGCATGAGTCTTGCACTCGAGTGCACTCGGGTCTCAGTTGACTACCACGAGCCACTCCTTATTGCTACACATTAAACTCGGGGAACTTTGTTCGCCGGTGACTCTGCAAGATTCTATTAAATTGCTTCATTTTGTTGTATCCCGCTCACTTGGTACACTCACCGATATAACATCGTATGAACTTGGATAACACGGAGTAGATTGTACTGAAACTGAAACATCTTCACAATGTGTCTACAAACTTAGAACCAAAGTTAATTTATTTTTGTGCTGTTTCTGAAGAAAACAAAAAATCTTTGTTGATGATCGTAGGTAAAATATGAAGGGCCGTCTGCATTGCTTATTCATAGATTGCTCCGACCTTTCAACCCGACAAAGAGGAGGAAAAATATGAACCGCGTCCTTAACACAAACAACGGTAACCGTTGAACATAAACAATGAATGAGTATCAAACAATATATCGCTTATAAATCTAATCCTGAAATAAATCTAGACAGTTTTCACGATGATGTATAATGTTCTTGATACGGAGTAATGCCCGTACAGTTCTGGATTGGTGAAAATGACATAAGACTCGACGAAGCTGACGTCACGTGGTATTTATAGTGTACATGTATACTTACGTATTTAATTCTCGCGTTCTTTCGTATCGAAACAACACTTCGATTTATTATAGTAAATATTGCCTTACATTTAAATATCGGAGCACATTTTTTTATTTAGTTCTAAATTGATTTCTCTATCAAAGCTATTTTCTAATAGGTATAGAGTTAACATTTGTATCTGTAGTTGCGATGTATGTTATATATATGAACCTTATAAAACACAAACCTTATTAAGTTTGTTCCTAACATACCGATGTGTGTCACAAACATAACAAAAATTGACATCAAGTACTCTCCGCCAACATTATGACACAAAAACTACGGCATCTCATATCCCCAGTCGGCTCTCTTGCTTCGTACGATAAGTAGCTGACACATTCTGTTTTTCTTCCATCCCCACCGCAATACCTACCCGTTCGTCTGACATCGAAACGCGATATTATTTGGCCGGATTTATACATTCCCCGGGGCCTTGATCAGTGGGTGACAAGTGAGAAAGCAATTTCTATTCGGCTCGTCCCCGGTGACTGGTTCGAATAACGCGCGAGATTTGTCTGCGTCGGTGTTACTCGCGTTACACGATGATGATGAACTGCCACTATGTCTTCAGAATAGCGGACGCCACTTTTATAACAAAGAAGAGTTATTGGCAGACGTAACATTTTTAGAGCTATGCACTTATATTTCTTTTGTGGGATCGCGAATATCAAGAAAATACTCAGTTTTGATGGCATGATGTAAGACTCATAAAACTTCGTGTTGTTAGAAAATTGCATTTTAGACCAGTACTAAGTTTTGTCACCGTTGTTCTTTGTAAGATTACAGAATCTTTCTTAAAAGATTTTTATTAAAATACAAGTACTTTAGCATAAGTGTCTACGGTACTCTGTTTAACTAATCATTTTTACATAATCATTTAAGGCAATCGTTCCTTACTCTATCAACTTGTTAAGCTATGAACCGCAGCAAGCGATCGCTAACTCAAAACAGCAGTGCACCCGTACAGCTCGAACAGCATGATACGGACAAACAGACAGCTAGCCGGCAATACTTGTAACTATAGGACAACACTTAATTTATGCACTTTGTTTATAAGTTTACATTGTAGTCAGACGGTAGCAGACGTCTGTCGCTTATTTAGAACTAGCTTAGATTGTTTCTTAATGCAAGTAGAAGTACTTGCATTAAGAAACAATCTTGCTACGATTTCAACTCGACTTTGTTGTATATTTAATACGGTTAACAGAGTTTCAAGCTATTACTTAACTAAGAGGAAAAACTGACTCATTAGTCTAGTGGTTGTAATCACGATTGCTACGCTAGAAGTTCTGGGTTCGATTCCCAGAAAATGTTTTGTTTTTCTTTTAAATTTACAGCTGCCTAACCCTTCGGGGAATGAAGTGACGTTTTGAAATGCATATTACAATATTGTGAAAACGATGTTCGACTATAATAATTATTCAAAAGTACATCACTGCGCTCCAAAAAGATAAAAGAAAACAAAGCTCAGTTTCATTTAAATTAATAAACAGAAAAAAGAAATGCATTGCTCGCGAGCATTATTTAAATTCGTTTTGCAGTTTCCATATTTATGATAATAATGTTTTTGTATTATTTTAACGTTTTTAATTTCATCTTTAAAACATCAAACATGGCAAAGCTAGGTAAAATGTTGTTTTACTTTTTATATTATATGCTTTATATAAAATTGATAGAAAGCTAGCAACATATTATTATATATGTTGCTTAAAAACTTTAAAATCTTAGCATAGAAAATGCCAAAAAAAATACAAAAAGATAAAATATTAAGTATTTGCTAGCGGATTTTAATAGAGTTGAGTTCAGAGTTATTGCTAAATTTGGCCTTATTAGCCACACAGACCAAATTTTACTTGCACATGACAATTAAGGCGTACGTAGCGCTCACAGCAAAGAATACTTCTTACTTTATTTTAACATAAAAGTAGGTTATATAGATGTGTAAACGTTGTTTTCTACTTATTGTACAATATCAATAATACAATATAAGCAGTGATAGCCTAGCGGTATGACCATTGGACTGCCAAGTCGTAGGTGTCGAGTTCGAACCCAAGGCACGCACCTCTGACTTTCCGAATTCATGTGCGTATTAATAATTAATTATCACTCGCTTAAACGGTGAAGGAAAAACATCGTGAGGAAACCTGCATACCTTAGAGATTTTTCTCGACGGTTTGTATTAGCCACACAGACCAAATTTTACTTGCACATGACAATTAAGGCGTACGTAGCGCTCACAGCAAAGAATACTTCTTACTTTATTTTAACATAAAAGTAGGTTATATAGATGTGTAAACGTTGTTTTCTACTTATTGTACAATATCAATAATACAATATAAGCAGTGATAGCCTAGCGGTATGACCATTGGACTGCCAAGTCGTAGGTGTCGAGTTCGAACCCAAGGCACGCACCTCTGACTTTCCGAATTCATGTGCGTATTAATAATTAATTATCACTCGCTTAAACGGTGAAGGAAAAACATCGTGAGGAAACCTGCATACCTTAGAGATTTTTCTCGACGGTTTGTGAAGTCTGCCAACCCGCAGTAGGCTAGCGTGGTGGACTATAGCCTAACCCCTCTTAATATGAGAGGAGACCCGTGCCCAGCAGTGGGACAGTATATGGGTTGATGATGTACAATATAGTGTTCATTGAACACTAAGCAAATGTTACAAACAAAATATATTTTTGATTAGAAAAATAAAAGAACAATTAAAAGAAAAAAAAGTAACTACGACATTACGAGATTAGTTTAAGCGCTAGTCATATTAATCCTAGTTATTGTAATAAATGATGAAATCATCAACTGATCAAATACAGCGACGCAACACAAGCTAAAAGTAAAACTGATAACAGCGCCCCATTCATCACCTATTTGTTCGAGCCATGAACAAACTCGGGCAGGTCTTTGTTTACCGGTCAAACGCCATAAATCACGACTCGCAACTCTTCGACGGGTGATAACTCGTGAAAAGGGAAACTGATGGAAGTTTCTAGCAGATTCGAGTAAATACCACCGTATGTTGACCTGCCACGTGGAACTTCGGCATTAGGATTTACGATTAATTAGATTGTTTTTGGTTTTTCGAAACATGTCGTACCATAAATTCTTTCTGGATATCTAGTAGTTAGGTAAGCTAGGCTGTCAGTCTAGGAACAGGCAGGTTTTCTTGATTATTGATTTAAATGGCGAAACTAGTACAAAACTACAAATTGCAAGAGCTATATTGGAAAATTGGAAAGATATAACTGTCACGGGAACGAATACTCCAAAATCAATTCCAAACAATAGCCTGCGAGAAAAATAGTGGCGGTGAAACACAATCGACATATACCTACGCACCGGTTCGGTGGGCTGGTTAAATAAAATAAAATGTCTTTCATTTGATCCTACTGTATTTCAGTTCAGATTTATTGTGTTGTCCTGCCTGAAGCTCAGAAATACAAATGATTTGTTCACATAACTTAATATTTTATCGAGGGTCTATATTCTGCGGTGCCGTAAGGGATGTATAGCTACATTATTAGCTAATTGTTTAAATTGTTGAAAGAAAAAGTTTTGTTTTTATACGAATACCATACCGTTGAAGATATGGAATTCATAATTAATTATGTGGATTTTCTGTATTTGGTTTTGTCAGTCAGGTCAGATGATAAGTGCTGTAAAAAATATTTAAAGACTCCAAATATTTATTTTGTCATTTTATTTATGGAACAAAATTTTGTTTCATATAAAAGAAATGAGGATATACTTTTTGTGGATAATAATCTAAACAATTTTAATAAATAAACGGACTTATATGAAAATCACAAGTAGTTTCGACATAAAGTTGCATGAAAAAAAATGGTAAATGTCGGTGTCTCGTTACTTTACTATTATTTTAGAAGAAGATCAAAAATAAAGCAAACACATGACAAGTAAACAGTCACAATTGACTTGTCACTATTTAAACCCAACGCAATCATTAAACACAACGTGAAAAAGTGATTGATACACACGTACTATTTATGTAGGTACACAAATAAATTCTACTGTGACCCACAGGGCATGTGTACATCGTGGGAACGACCATTGAAATAATTGATCGCCGCGCGCCTACGAGATGCCGCTTATATTTGATTCGTAACAAAATGTAAATGTTAAAACGTTTTTTTTTAATAAAATTAGGCTTAAAGTACTTCAGTCTTTCATCAATAAAATTTAGAGTTCTATAGTGATAATAATAATAATTTATTTCACAAAATCTTTTGTACACGAAGAAAACAAACAAGAAATATAGCCATTGAGAAGATCAGTAATGTTTGGATAGACTCTGGTACCCATGATAAGATTTGACTTGTGTTATGGGTACCAGGACTCTCTCATTGTAAGATTATACAACATAGTCTTATGTTAAACTAATATTGAGTACCTAAACCAAATTGCACTAATTAACTAATCACCAATTATCTGATTGTGGTTTAAATGTAAGGTGAATGTGTGAGTAATTTTCAACATTCGCTAAAAATTTCAAACCTCTTAAACATATTATAAAACATGGATATATATCATTTTCAAACTTTAGGTATGTGTGTAAAATTTGATTTTGTTTTAGTTTTGTTACATACTATTAAGTGATTATAGAATAGATAGGACAAGGAGATGCGAGATGATGAGAGTGATGGAAATAATCCTACTTCATTGAAATATAAAACAAAAACGATTAAAAAATAAGTGTATACTTTATTTTAAAGTTTCTGTATCAGTCTGATTTTGAAAAAAAAACAATAATCAAAAGAATTACATTTGAAAAAACAGTACACATTCGACCAATGGCACACCAACAGAACAAAGTCTATATATACCGAATGATATGTTTGATTCGTAAATACACAAACCTATTAAAGAGATTATTTTTCTTGTATCGTGGTATACAGCCATTTGCGTACCTAGACGGGCAGGTAGTACAAAATGATCCACTATTCACAAACCACATATTACAATATAACATCTTAATATGAAGCTAGAGGTCACAACCTGTAGTTATGGAAATGCGTGAAGTTCCGAGGTCAGGTCGGAGCGGCGCGCGCCCAGGCTCGCGGCGCCCATTCCCGTGATTGATCGACCGCCTCCCATGGGGAAAATCACTGCATGGATGTTTGCACAGAATGGAAATGTTAGACGTTTTAGGGGAAGTAGAGACATGATATATAACGAATATCTTTTGGAATATGAGTACATTAAAAAAGGGATTTGTAAATATCAGTGTCTTTTTATTTTCTTTAATTTTATTTTGGCGCCTAAATTGCTAAAAATATTTCAATACGTAGCCTACCAAATTCTTTGGTACGTGACTGAAATCACGGGCAACAGATTTCGATAAAAACAACACGAAACTGCAATGATCTGATGATGAATCTTGGCAATTAGATCACCTAATATTATATTATTGTTTAGCAAAATCACACATCCAACGGGAGCAAAACCATACATTTTTGAAGAATATCTGAAATAATAATTCTCGTAGAAAATTCACTTTCTGAATCTAAATCTATTTCAAAAATACATAATTGCTAACTTAAAAGTAACTTATTGTGAGACATAATGGAAAAAATGACGACGGGGCATTAACAAATAATAAAATATCGTTTTATAACATTTAACTGTCGGTGACTAATTTAACCGGGAGCATTGTGTACGAATTATTACGGCAACAGATACAAATTAATCAATTCTTGGAGAGATATTGTATAATTGAGAGGCGCAGTTAGCCACTTGTGCTTCACTCGAAATACGATTACTCGGTTCACGATAACAATTACCGGGAACTTGGCGGTAGTTGATTGTTTATGTTACATTTTCAGCTTAATTGTTATAGTTGCTTTGATATTTATGAATATTAAAGCAATAAAATATATACTAATATAGTAATTAAATAGCTGAGAATTGAGGTTATTTGATTAAGGGGTAAAGGGTTGATTATAGGGAATTTAACATCACGCTACGACCCTTTGGAGCCGAGCAAAAAGGAAAACATCATGGTTGGACAAATGTATTATAATTTGTTAAATGACATCCTAAGCAGATGCCAGAATAGAACTCGTGAGTCAAAGCCAAAGATACTTATTGCTTAAAACTGTGTACATAAGGTGTTAAACAATTTTTTGATAGGTTTCAACAGTTTACCCAATTGGGTGTAGCTATATGAAAATGTTAAAATATATCGTGGTTTTATATGCTCTTATAAACTGTCCTACTCGTCTTCCTGTCCAGACAGATGCGACTGAACAGAATAATATTCAACTGCATCTGTCGTATCATACTAAGTACGGATTTATAGTATCAATCATAACCAGATTATTGTGTTGTGAACTGAGTAACAATAATGGTAAGTCAGATAACATGTTCTCTGGTGGCGCGGTGCGACCGCAAACTGTTAAAAGTTTTGTTACTCAGTTGTCTATATACATACCATTACGTCTGTATTCCCGTGACTATTAGGCAAACAATCACAGGTGTACTAGTTAAGATCCCATGTAATAGAGACGAGCCTTGCCATTAACTGGGCACAACTACAAACTCCAAGCTGATACTGATCTTTATTCATAGAAAACCCTTGTTCAAAAAATTTTGCTCGAATAAGGAATCAAATGCAGGCTCTATAGCGTGGCAGTCGCGCTTACACTCACGGCTAATGATCTTGAAATTATAAATTAACTATTTAAAAATTCATTTGTTGTTTACTGAAATTATTTATTGATTGATATTATACTTTATGATACAGTACATCTTATCTTTTAATTATTGTAAATAATAAATTGCCACCGGCTAAAAAAATTGATTTTTTACGGAAAGGATTTTTTATCTATTAAACAACTATCTTTTATTGGGAGGCAACCTTTGAAAGGTTTTTTTCCCTTCTACCATCCAAAGGGTACTGAGGGTAAGAGTTAAGGGACTGTAAGGGTACTGAGTTAGGTACTGGGGCGTAGTTCTTCTCTTGTTGCCATACTCAGTAAAAAAGAGTGGAACTTCCTGGGGACTCCACATTCCAGAAACCAGCTTGTGTGTCTGTGTGTGTTATTAATAAACTCCAAACCTAAATAAAGGTGACTTAGTATGTTACAAAACATTTCATAAACTCGTTCGTGTTTAAAATTTTAGTTTCGCTGACGTGCCGGAATCCGACTCGCGAGGTTAACGTCAAATTTTTTATTTCAATCAGACCATTAAAATTGGTAGGTTGGTACTATGTTATGGTTTTAGATCATAACTAAAGAGCGTTGAATATTTCGTACAAAACTTATTGTATGGCCTTAATATTTCGGTAGTTTCGTGAAGTGTTTGAAATTAGGAATCATCTTTTATTTATTGTTTAAAAATTGCCCCACACTAGGGTTTCCTGCTGCATCTTGGGTATAAAAATACAATATTTGTTCCGTGTAGGGATTGAACTCACAACCCGTGGCACAGAAGCAAAAGCTCAAACTTGTCGTCAAATTTATTTCAAAATGCAGTGTATTCTGACATTATATCAAGGACCCATTAGCTTATAGTATATAGACTAGCACAGTCTGCGTATCTGTACCAACAAAGCCGCGGGGGACTTGTAGATACAAATAAGTCTTCGTAATTTGTCCTCCCTTTCCTCCCCAAACATATTTTTTTAAGTACACATAACAATATATTCTTGCTAATATAATACCCCGAATAACCTCGCAAAGGCAACAAACAAAGCCCTATTAAGGAGTTACAAGCCTTGAACTAATAATATCGTATTTCTTTCCCAGGCCCCTAACGTGCCGGTACTGTCCGGTACTACTGAAATCTAATATTTATTGTCTAGCATTTGGACGGTTACAGGAAATAACGACGAAATTGATTGAAACAAGACTACGTATTGCTACGGCGTAGCGGACTACGCGGCTACGGCGTAGCCGACTACACGGCTACAACGCAGCCGTAGCAAATAATGTACATTCTATGAAGAGTATTTGAGTTAGTTCAAATTTTTTCATGAAAAAGTCACCAAAATATAAACTAATCTGATATCTTTATTACGGAGACTAGCAAGATAATTCGAATTCAAAGCACGGAGATGAATTACGTTCCAGGATAAAATACATAATAGGTTTACCTGAATCTGAGTAGATATCAAAATAAGTACCTTAATACCTATTTTAATGTACGGGGATAATAAAAAGGGCTATAACTCCCGAAATATAGAGGTATATTTAAAAGTAAGGCGATTATTCTTTGCGAATGCAGACCCTCGGGGCATTACCCGCGAAGACCATTCCAATGTCATACAGTTGATGTATTAGCTTCTGCGCGAGGTAAGAATACTAATCTGTGTAGAATGAGCTATCACTTACCCTTAATAAAACCAGTTAGAGATAATATTAGAAACAAGTGGTCATCTTAGCCTTAGAGGGTCCGTTTGGTTGGGGTTAACGAGTCGACGAATGACCTGAAAGATCATTTTGTGGTCTACTAGTTTTGAGGTTGAGAGTCAGAACCCTGGCCTGAGGCTTCTCAACTCCTAGTTGGGAGATAGGCCCACCTGGTGCCAGAGTATGCTCTTAGATCACGAGTACACTAACTCTGATCATAGAACAAGAGAAGGAAAATGGTTTTTAGTTGACACGAGTCTGATATACTTATAATTTCATAGAAAAACCTAATAACACTGCGTCCAGCTGTGTTGTGTTCCTTACGATGAGTAAGGTTGCCACTGCTCACCAAACTGTTCCTCTTTCGTTTTCCAGGATCAGCAACGCGCAAGTGATACCCCTGGGGTGCAAGCGTCTATAAGCTACGGTAAAACTTACCATCGGAGGGTTGTATGTATAAAAAATATTAACATTGTTCGACCTGGAAATCGGACCTATGGACTCAAGCGTAGCAGTAGCGCTTGCCGACCACTAGGCAGTTAAGACATCAGTATAATTATATAAAACCCTTCAAAGATTAATCAACTGGAGTAGTAGAGGTACTTTATTTAAAAAAACAAGCTCAATATATTATAATGTTTAGTACAAAAGAGATTCCAACAATTTATTGGCAAATATTAATATCTACAAATATTTACTGATACTTTAATAAAGTTTCAGTTAATAATTGACTTGTGAGGTATATTGCTAGTATAAATTAATTGTTGAAACACAAATAGCTGTTGTAAGTAATTTGTTTGTCGGATTAAAATTTTAATAATGATTTGATATTATTTTAGGACCAGCCTGTAAGTTGAAAATTACCTAATTTATACAAACAAACAAACTTATTCAGATGTTCGTAAGCACACTTATATATTGTACATGGACCGGTTATTTTAGACCATTTTATTATAGTAAACAAATATATCTATATGTTACCTGTAGAAAATGAAGGCACCGTTAAATTTTGACGTGTCCAACGTGTGCAGACGGAGTGCTCTTCGAACGACTCATAGAATTTTGTAGCAATTTGTTTGCGCACTCATTTCGTAATGGACAGCAGAACTGAGTGAGCATGCATTACAATCCTACTCAATATCAGCTCCAAATGCGAGTGTTTATTGCTCCAATATGTTATATGGGACATGTTATTGCGCGCTGCAGACCCGAGGGCCCTCGCGTGTCTCGCGCATTTGGACGCCTGCCCGACGCATAAAGCTAACAAACTACATGATAATATAAACAGTTGTCACGCCTATGCTGTTGGCCTGGATACACAAAAGCTTTCTTCTACACCCATCATCGTGTCGATTGGAACCCTTATCGCTGTCTTCTATTCAGTTGTACTAACTACGATGGAACACCGAGAGCATTCCGTATTTTGTCTATATATTCGACTGTTGACTTAGACGTCATACAAATATAGTTATGTATATGACATCGTTCCGGGTATTGGCCCCAAATCTGACAATCGGTTGAACCCTTATCAGTATTGTTCAGTAATTGGGTGGCTCAGGTAGGATGACAGACGTGGCGCGTGGAATACATGATATAACACTGCATCTTGTTAGTTTGGAAGTCGGCTAAAATGTTGCTAGGAACAGTTCGCAATGTATGAATAATAAACAAAATTGAACTGAATACATTTACTATGAATTAAATGAATATGAAACTATTCGTCACGAAATACGATCGGTACTATCAACGGAGATTTCCATGTCCATAAAATCTTCTCTTGCTGAGAAACTGGGCGGGCTGAAAGAGGTTATGCCTCTCATTCGCAAACTCGAAGAATCGGTTCAATTTATGAGCGATGAGTTTGATCAAGTGAAAAACGAACTCCAAACGTATAAAGATACCAACAAACATATACTAAAAGAAAACGAGCCAATATACCAAATCTGACTTGTCTACCAGAGTTATCCAGAGAATTCTCAAAATTCGATAAAATCTCAAGATTTTTCAATGGAAATCAGTCTATTTTTCCGGAATTTTAAATGTTCTTCCTGGTAACCCTAGACACAGGCTATATAATTATTATATTGTAATGCAAGCAAAGCTGCAGGTACCAACTAGTATAGCTGCTCTTTAGTTTATAGTTTTGATATAACCGAGTGGGACAAAGAGCAGAATGCGAATAAAAATATTTAACCATCAATAGTTTCATCAAAATGAAATGAGACGTTTTGCAGTCTTAAAAATAAATACTTAGTTTTGGTTTTCTTAGACTACCATAATATCAAGTAGGTGGTTCCATCAGGTCATAAATATAATTATAATGAAATGATAACAGTGTTGGACACAAACATTGTAATTAATTCGCGAGCATTAATCCAGCTTTGATGTTCACTTTAGGGTGTAAATAATTTATCAAGATTTTGTGAATTTTGCCAAAAGATGAAATTCTTAAAAGCTTCCCTAAATACCCGCTAGTCTTTGGAATAACAAAATATTTTTAAGCATTTTTATATATGTTCAATCCATGTAATATTCAGAAATATTTATTTCTGAACATATTTATTTAAAAAAATGTATATTATCATCATGAAATCTATTATGAAAACAGTAAATTAATTGAAGACTTACAAGTATCATTAAATATTTTTGGCAAGAACTGAATACTCTACAATACTTGACGGTACCTTTACTAATACACTGTCTTTATCGCGTGAGAATAGTTGGCTTGTAGTTAACCATAATTGGCACTAACATCGTTATATAGTTTCCATAAACTATCAATCACGCATGGCATCAGTTTTTGGCAAAAACAGGTTCATTACTTGCCGCACCTTCCCACCGCACTAAGCCACAGACAACGCCGGGCGGCGCACTAGTTCAGCTATAAATTGTGAACTTGTCAGACAGCATCCTCCTCTAGAGACGAGCTGTATTGTTGCCAGTTCCGCCACGTTACACGATGCAATACTTCATCTAATGAAAATTTACATCGCATCTTGAAAAATATCAAGTTTATTTTTTAGTTTCCTCCGCTTTAATACGGTATCATGGGAAATATTTTATGCGGAAAACTTGAGGAGAGAAATTCAATGAAGTTATTACAATACCGCTCATAAATTACACCATGTTGTAGATAAGTTTCAATTTATACCTCTATTGGGAAGTTCAGTAATACTTGTGGTCTATAAATTGCATCTCTGATCGCATCTACGAGTATCTCAGTATTTGCTAGAGTCTTACCTAGAGTTTTATTAATGTTTTTTAAGTATTTACAGAAATAAATTGTAATGCATAATTTAGTTAGTTAGTTTCAATTTATAATTCATTTCAAGCTCATTTACTTATGTTATTTGAATCACAAAATCCTAAAAATAAAATGCTATACAATCACGCTTGAATGTCTAGGGCTAGGCAGTCGCCTAACCCGTCGTGACGTAGTGTACACGAGTACACTTACAGTTCGTCAATATGTTAGTAGGTCACATGTAATAGGAGACTTTTCTGTTTGCCCCGTTATCCCATTCCAAATTTCGTAACAAATAACCTAATAACAATCAATCAATCAATTTATTTGCAAATATGGGAAAAAAAAAAAACATTGATGTTACAGTTGTTAATAAAGATTTCCACCAAAAGGCATGCAAAATTAAAAAATATTTTCAATTTCTAATTTTGCTACGATTGGTTACGATTTTAAAATATTTTCATATACCTATGACAATAAAAAAATATTGCTCGACCAATACACCAATAACGTCAATAATTCTAATAACGAAGTCTTGGAATCATCGTCATCATTATCATACTCCTAGCCTTGTGCTTGACTATGTTGGGATCGGCTTCAATTCTAACCACATGCGGCTGAATATCAGTGTTTTGCTCGAAACGACAGCCATCAGACCAACAACCCAAGCAATAGGTGGATCTAATCTGAGGTTAGACCGACTATCAGGCTTTTTAACCTTATACTTCTACCACTGACAATTTTTATAGGTGTTCGTATGACAACCGGGACCGAGGGTTTTACGTACTCTCCGAAGCACGTAGAGGTTTTAAGGTGTTAAGAATGGTTACCCATCCACCAACCCACCGCGGCTAGCGCAGTTTAACCTTACATACCACGATCCCCTTCATTGATTCATTCACGAAATTCATGGAATTATTACTTGGAAATAAAATATTACGGCACACTCAATCGCTACCATTCCTAAAACCGATACTAAATGAATGACCAGCTCCCACTATAACGATTATCGGGATTGAATCCTCCGGTTAGCAGCAAGGCTGGCCAAGAATAATGGGCTGATGAATAATGAACACTGCAGAACATTCGCGCGGCTACTCGTAATTGGTTGACAGATCAATTAGCAAGCAATTTGGTTGGTTCGTCTTGGGGATTAGCGATTCGTGGTGGTCACCCGCCATTGTCGGGGGAATACAGTAAGGAGATTTCCAATTTGTATTAATATTAATTTGTTGCCGGATTCGGAAGTCTTGCTAATAAGCGCACGATTTATCTCTTTAAATAAAGCTCTGGCAGTAAGCCAGAGGAACGACAGAGGAACGGGCTCACACTTTGTGTACACGTTTTAGTTTGCCCGTTACTTCGATTTACCATTTCAATGTCGTTTATAAAATGACTTTAATTAGATACAAGTACGTTTTGTTTGTAGTAATATTTTTTTGTCTACAAGTACGTTACAATTCAGTTCTTTTTGTTAACATATTGTTAATGGTCAGCAAATTATTTGTAATCAATAATTATTTTCCCTCTTCAATTTCAGAAACGTTACGTTTCATGAAAGTTATAGTGCACATATAGTGTAGTTCAGTCATAAAATGTAGAAACATTTCCCAGCTGACTGAAAGTAAAAGTAAAATCACAAATAAAAGTCACCCAAAGGTTCAAAAACCACAAATAAGTATTTTAACTAAACTCGTGTACCTACTCGGCTTTACAAGTACTATTGGGCAAGTATCCGACACAAGCCTCGTGTGATCAAAAGTGAGGCAGGGCACAGAAATAATAATATTGTGTAATTGAATACACACTGTGTTCAGGAAGGTATTTTAGTTACCTAATTGAAACCAATAGATAACTTGGGTAACATTTGCTCATTTTTTGAGGCC
Source organism: Acronicta alni (assembly GCA_964056405.1). Lineage (NCBI taxonomy): Eukaryota > Metazoa > Arthropoda > Insecta > Lepidoptera > Noctuidae > Acronicta > Acronicta alni. The sequence continues at coordinate 336,901 of OZ043916.1, read as the reverse complement.
TATTAGCACATTTTAGCATTAAAGTTCCCAACAATTTTACTACAGTACTCTCTACATTATAGTTATTTAAATACGATCTGGTATGAAAGAAAGACGAGCTGAGAGGGACTCTTTAGAAAAACATATGTTACCTATATATGTTATTTCGACCTAGCGTAGTCCTTCAAAAAAGTACTGATTAGTAGTGCTTGCGTTTGGCGCGTGTGTACAAGGTTTACGACCGCGGTCCTTTCCCTGTGGGAATGTATCTATAATAGCATCCATTATCATACATCTTTCAATTAACAACGATAAACAAAGTTTCATTAATCACAACGTGTAATGAGTTCACCATGTATCTTACGTATGTACATCGGTTGTAACACCGCTGTTCGGCACATCGTTGATCGGGCAGAGCAAACACCTCACTAATAGGTGCGCAAACATCATCAGACACCCAGCCGTGCGCACCGCGTGTCCGATCCGGACACATACAGTACACACATAGTATACATCAGGATTTCAATGACATTAGTAAAAATTATTCATCCTTCTAGAATTGCCAACTATTTTGGGGACGGCTTACAGTCACGAAGTAGGTTCTACACGTGTAATATTATCATCGATGATTGGACATCGAAATGTGTTGCTGCTCGACATTTAGATTGCCTGCACAATTTTCATGAACAAAGTCCACAAAAAAATAATACAATTATAACTTTTTATGATCCCACAATGTCTTGTGCCGTCTACTTCTGGTTGACTCGTAACTTTACAAGAAAAACACCAAAGACATTATTATTTTTTATTACGTCCCGTCATATTAAAATGTAAATTGTAAGTTAAATTTTCACAAAAATATAGACGAAAAATACAGCGAACAAAGTTCTCACAAGACGAGGTCTCTTCTTTGTTTTTTGTTTAAATTTAAAAGAGTGGTTCCTGCTCTCGGTGAATCTACATTGCAAACAGCAGCTTGTAAGTTACTTGAATAAAAATATCTTCAATCTCAATTCTTAGTAATCTTTTTTGACTTTTATTTGCCCTTTTCCGTTTCTCGGAGAGAGGATTCTTATTTACTTTTGACAAAGTTAATTCACTTACAAATAGAGCATTATTGTTACAATCCTTTTCCTGTAGCCGAGCCTTTGAACGTTGGACTTTGTTGCCGATTCATTGTTAAAGCTGATTATAGGGAATTTATGTTATAACAAAATATTCAGCACAATTACAACTGAAGCCTGCCTAAATGGAGGGCTAAGATACGATCTATCCGAGATTAACAAAAGGCGGGACCAGTGCCGGCTGGTAGCAGCCCATTGTCAGCCAGGAGTTATCGGAGTGTTAACAATGTCGTGGAGTGTTATCGCAGCCCAATATCTGCAGCGCCTTCAGGAAAAAACCTTCAACAAACAATACACCAAGGAACTAGTTGAGTCTTCTCAGTTTTAATTAAGACAAGAGGCAACTCTGGCGGAGCTTAATTTTCAACTTTTCTTTATTTCCCTTCATTAAAAGTTCAAGCATTTTCAATTATTATTTTTAAATCGCCCACGCAAGACGGGCCGCGCCGCTGGACGCAACTTGCGAGATTGAATCTGTTTCAGTATTTGTTGATACTTTGTTGGACAGTTGTTGGAGTTAGATTTAGTTGTTTTTAACTCGACGCTGGAATATTTAACGAGCAACTTTGTTTGTAGCGGACACTGTTGTTAGTGACAAATGAGAAATTAACAAGATAATGGAAACCGACACGCTCGATACACACTGAGCAGCACTTGTGTCGAGATTAGGGCTTTCACACACGTGCATACGAGTAGCGTTCATGTCATTAATATGTTTATATTATTATAATGTCTGCATATATAAATGTATTGTTTAGTGTACCTAACCAGAAAACGCAGGTTCATCCTGAATCCTGCCCGCGGTCGAATTTTTCGTTTGCTAAGTAACTGTATTATTAATTATTAAAAATAGACTTAATTTAACGCGTACTTACGTAACGAACGTAAACAATACATTTATATACTATGCAGACAATAAATATATCTACAAATTCGCGTCTTCCATTTTTTTTCCCTAAAAAGCTTATTAGATCATTTAAAAAACTATCAGCCAAATCGGTCTAGAGCCGTTCTCGAGTGATGCTCATAACGAAGTTTTTTTCATTAATTATATGTATAGATAAATTATTAATTAAAAAAGTAACAGCCAAGACAATACTATTAATCCCAAGGAAAATATGTTATTACCCTTTACTTATTTTATATTATACAAACATTATTCTTATAAGTATTTGTTTGTAATCGTATTCTCGAAAACGACTAAAGTTTTACAACTGCATTGAGCAGGGCAAAGCTCAGTCACTCAGGAACTTTTGTATAAGCACATAAGTTTACATTAATAATTCAATGGTTATGTATGAATGACGTAGTTGTATCAAGCAGAAGTATTGATATAATAAAATATACATTATGACTATAACACCAGTCCATTTCACACGAGCAAGTCGTAACTATAACGCAATGGAAAAGAGACAATATAAGCAGACGATGTTGCTACGCTACACACTCAATATCTACATGAATTCTCCTCTATAATTTATGGAACATATCAAATCATCGGCGGAGTTTTAACAATAAAAGTTTAAGCGCCGCCGATCCTACCCTGCGGCCGACAGGCCGATCGCAACTCACTTTGAAAGCTTTACTATGTTCAGTAAAACGATTATCGATAAGCAAATAATGTTGTTAAATTTATTATCTAAGAGCGGAGCGCCTGTGTGCTTCACACTTTTATGACGGTGTATTCGTAAAGGTCTTTCTGCAATCTTTCTGCTTATTTCTTTTCTCTTTCGTCTGTTAGATTAGAGGAAGATAAAAAATGGAAATTATCTTTTATATGATGTAGCTGTATGAAATAAGTATTAAATCCGCCCATCACGCGGGCATAGTGCGTCTATTTCCTAATACCTTTCAATTTGAGAGCAGACCCGTGCCCGGCAGTGGGATAGTATATGAGTTGATGATGATGATACATACGAATTGTAGACATTGAAATAAAATTATTTATTATTGTTATATTGATATTATTGATTCCAACGTTTCGGATCCTTTACAGCGTCCATGGGCAAGGGCAGACTGACATACATATATATAATATCAACGAAACACGATAAAATTCGTAATAAGTATTTTTATTTCAATACCTAACAAATAGTTTCTCTCTGTGGCAGGAACTAGATAATAACTGACCCCGCACCCAGTATGGATGACATTATTTAGGTTTATGATGTTTTACTGAACTTTATATTGAAATACTGTTTTAGTTACCAATTGTGTGAACACAAATAATTATCCTAGAGGTCGTAAATGCGACTACTCCACTAGAGGTCCTGGGTTCCAGCAGCTCGGAGTTTATATGTATGCCAGGTTAAGGCAATGAGCTTGCCTCCATAACATGAAACCTAAACATTCCTGAACCGTGTGTACATTGGTACACCTCTGAATTCGAGGAATACTTATGTTTACTCTTAGAGTAGTGATGAATAAATACATCATGAATTAGTCAGACTCACTGATGTGTATTCGCACGGGACCCAACACCGACTGTGTACTATTTCCTATATTATTACTATTTATTATATTATTTTCAGCAAAACCCTCGCTCGACTCACACAATCAAATACAATTAATCCAACCCACATTACATGATCACAGCTCAATGATGACACGTTTGACGTATGTCGCAGGTTACCGTTAACAAGGCAGGTAATCCGCGGGCAACACATCAAAGTGTGATCGCCGCCCGTCCCCGCGCCCCGCACCCCGCGCCCCCTAGCGACGAGATTACCGAACCTACACTCCCGCTCATCTTATTAGCGGTGGATCACACACTCAGCTAATCAAGTTACGTGTGTTTAAAAGCATCACACTAATGTTGTACTTAGGTAGTTTTTTTACTATTTTTGGACGAGTAGTTGACTTTAGCCGTGTTATGTACTTATCTTAATTTCGTAAATGACGACGGTATTACTGGATCATGTCTTTTGTTTTATAGTGCATTAACATACCTTCACGCCTGTATTCCCGGAAACGGGTAGAGGTGTAGTACTAATGTTGTACCTACAGTTTGCTAGACAGTATGATTAGGTCATGGCCATGTAATACGGGGCGAGCATAGAATCCAAACTCCGAGATTTCATAGATAAAACCCAATAACACTTTCCTCGACCCAGAATCAAACAGCTTGTGTTACGTTTTAGTAAGGGATACTGGTAATAAAACATAACATAACATACCGTCACGCCTGTATTCCCCGAAGGGTTAGGCAGACGTTTACTAATGTACACCCACATTTCGCCGGTATGTTTAAGTCCCATGTAATAGGGGGCGAGCCTATTGTCATTAACCGGGCACAAATCCAGTTTCCGAGCTGCTACTGAAAATTTCATAGAAAAACCTAATAACACTTTGCTCGACCTGGGGATCGAACCCAGGACCTCTAGCGTAGCAGTTGCGCTTAGGACCACTAGACTAATGAAGCAGTCATAATGGTAATACTCGTAATTTATACATAGATACTTCTTTCTTAAATTAATAATAGTAAATATTAGCGCGCGGCTGAAAGATCGGTTTCTGCACCATGGGTTCGAGCCTCGCACTGAACAAATATTTGTATTACCTAGAGGTTCCGGATCTGGGTGTTTGTGTTTGTGAAAGTTTGTGTTTATACACGCCCAAATTAACATGAGAGCAACTTGGAGCTAAACCGAGTACAATACAAAAATATTTTTTAAAATCCATTTATAATTTGCGAAGTAATTGCGTAGCAAACAAAAAAAAAAACATCTACTCGACTACAACTAGTCGAATTAATAACCTCCTCCGTTATTATTATTATTATTAAATTTATTTATTCAGACAAAAAATATCCATATTATTGCATACAAATTCATCAAAACATAAAACATTATAATTATTCAATTACATATTAAAAATAAAAACAATATATTTAATCAATTAAAATAAAAATTTAAAATAAAATACCATAATAAATAATTTAAATAATATAACATAATAAACAGATTAATTAAAACCATAATATATATTGATCATATATTGATTTAGTAAAATATTAATTGAAATAATAATTAAATCGAAATATAATATATATATATAAAATTAAGTTATTTGTCAGTTGTTTTGTTTATGAAACGCTGTTTCTTAAAATAACATAGCATAATGTGGAAATCGTTTGAATTTATTAATAGATTTTGGTTTTCCGTGAAGCTACCACTTAATATGGGCACTATATGTACCAAGAAAGTACCAACACATAATGTATGTACTTTCTGTTCCCTACGATATTACCATATAAACTGCAGGAAGTTAGGCCGGCTCTCCACTCGTCGCAATACTAACTAGGGGCAAGTATTTGCCACAGCGTGACGTCATATAGTTTGTGTGCTCCAGATGAATATTGTCCGTGTCAAGTATGTTGTAGTTGGCAAACTAGATGCTGCTGGCAAAGCTTATGAACGCATTCATAAATACTAACGCATATCAAGTAAGAAGGTAGAATGCGCTTTTTGCAACTAACTGTTAGTTACTTATTTGTTACCCAGGGTTTCACACACATCTCAAAGTGCCTTTGAGAAAAAAGCAAGATTAAATTGAATTTGTACCACATTTGATGCAAAAACATGAGCAATGGCTGACATATAGCAATGGAAAAGTAAATCTAAGCAACTATATAATTTTACCGCTATTTATATGAGTAAATTACAAGACAGAAATGTGTTGCTGGGGAGTTTGTTGCGCCGCTTCTTCTTCCAGCTAAAACATTACGAGGCGGCGTTTTGGGGGCTATCTTAAATGTAAAAATGACGTTCAAAAAGTACTGCGTAGTAGTCTATCTTGAATATATTATTTTGACTTTGACTTTACATCAAAATTGGTTCAGCAGTTTTATGCAAGCGCAACAAAACAAAGTTACTTTCGCATTTATGTTAGTAGGAAGTTTGGATTATGGTACTGCATTAATTGTACTGTATCTACCTCATACGTCTAGTTGTTGAAAGTGTAGCTGCTAAGTGTAAGATTCGGAGTTTGGATTTGTGCCCGGTTAATGAACGAAAAATTACATTACTTGTGACATTTCGGCGAATAGTGGTACACTCAAACCTCTGTATCCATGCGCCTAATCCTTCGTGAAATACGTGAATATATTTGATGTTTCAATGTCCGTGTAATCAAGATTTAAAGTAAGGTTGTATTTTAATACGAATACCTATGATAACCTAGGTATATCTTCTGTTCGTTTTTAATATAAGTTTGTAAACTGTGAATCAGTACCCATTTGAATTTAAGAATGATACTGTGATATATTTATTATTATTTAAGACACTTTTTAAAGTTTTTTTATTTTTCATTTTTTTTGAAAACTTAGTGCAAATATTTTCATGTTAATGTGTGTGTAGTTAAAATAAGTTTACGTATAACAAGTTGACAATACGATTTATTAGGTCACTATGCATTAAACTGCAATGTTAAACTTGGTGTCTACGAAACCAATTCGTTGAAGAATTGATGTGAAATAGCCAACGCATCCATTTTGAAGCAGCAACAAGCTCATGGTAGCTCATGGTGGATCTCTCGTAGTAGACTGTAGCGACAGACGGGACATCAAGAACTAAATCGTAACCTACTGTTAGTCCTGATACATCCTGACACAGAGAGATATCAAATCACATCGGGTGAACATTGTTTGTAATGTCCGCGCTTTAATCTTAATTTTATGGTTTAACTTGAATTAATATCAAATATAAGGGGCTCAAAAACTCTATTTCTGATATATTTTAAGGTATATGATTCTGTACACCACCATATGTACATGTTCAAGTTATCTGGAATATTAACGTAGCGCAAAACTACGCAAAGAATACATAAATATACAAGAACATTAATATATTAACTTCAATATGAAGCACAAATTCCCAACTGAATGCAAAACTTGGCAAACAACAAACTAATATCCAAATAAACCATAAAACAAGTTGGATGACGTATTGAAGACTCCCCGCAGGGTTGCGCGCAGTCTGTGCCGGGCGTCAATTTGCGCGATACAGGGTCGCGGCTGGAGGCTGGAGCGCCCTTTGCCTTTTATTGTGCGCATAAAGCAAGTTTATTGCTGCGTTATCAGCGCCGAATCTTACCCGAGCCCTTTCCTCAGGAAGGCCGATTTCCTCGACCCTGTGAACTCGACTCTGTCATATTTGCTGCGTGACGCGAATAATTTACCGCTTAAAGTACCGTTTCGGTGCAGCCGACACCCACTTTCGATAAAACGTTCGAATGGTATTTAAATTTTGTTCCTGTCCCCTGCTTGATGTGTTGCAAACATTCCAAGTTATCCTCTATTGAAGATATTGGAGCTAGAAGAAATATTTTCAGAGATATACTTCATTGGTGTAGTAGCAAAATGAAATTTCTTTTGGAAATTCTACATAATTCGTAACAATTGAATAAAATTTGGTTCACTTCGACAATCTTCCATTTATAAGCTAACTTTTCTTTACAATGATAATGATCCAAACGTTAAGCATGATTTAAATAGGTCGTTGAAGCGTTTCTTCCCTAAAACGATTTTGCGTTAATTAAATAGGGCTATTAGAGATAAACTAAGAAATTCATTGCTTCTATCGCCTTATTTAACTGTCCCTAAGCTTTTAATACCGCTCCGTAAATTGTTTATAATTCCATTTTGTATTGTGTTTGTGTTATTTTAAATGTCTACTGAATCATACTTTTTTTATAGTGATCTCTTGTGTATTTTGGCATCACATATGTACGATTTAATTTGCCTTCAACATAAATCTATTAAAATATAATTAACAAACTACACAGAATAATACGAACTAATTTGAAACTTGCATGTTGTAACTAGATAACAAAAAACTGAAGCAGGCATCAAAAAACTCCTCTGAACCGTTATCAGCTGAAAAAACACTGCTTGCGTTTTCACGTTGAATGGCAATGCTTATTGCTCTATTCATAGTACAAGCTAACTGAGGTATTCGAGTTCGTCGGGGATCAGGACGTTACAGTGACACTACTAAACACTGTTACACGTATATTGCGACTGATACAGTGTTACATTTACGTCACTTGTCATGTCTACACGTTACGTTGTTCTCACGGTCTACCCACATTATATATATAACAAAACCGGAACGACTTATTTATAATTACTTATATACATGACACTAACCTTCGCGTCACATGACGTATCGTGGGTAGTCACTATCTATATTATATTCTAAAAAGCAAACTTTTACTCGGACCCCATCGTTTCAACCATAAAAATGAATACAAGGCTATATTTTTTTATAAAAAAATATATATTTTTGTATGTTGGTGTCAGCAGCCCCATCACAGCCCGCTAAACCAGGTAAGGGATGGCCCAAGACTTGACACTCATGTTGCGTTGAACACGTTGCACACTAGACCCGTTTCCCAAGGCAGTAATGACATCATACATAAAAGACCTCAACATCAGGTTTAATTATTATTATGTTACATTACAGCTACAGTGTAATTTCCGTTAAAATATTCAAACCTGCTGGTAATTTTAACTAGTTACACGTCAAAGTTGGCAAGTTGACTCGTCACGAGCTTACAGACTCGAACTTTAATTATACTGTCCAAATATCATCTGATGAGATAAATAGTACTTGTAATGTCATAATTCAACTGAAGACATTTTTTTTTTATATAATATATAGAATAGGGAGGCAAGCGAGCAAGCGGGTCAACTGATGGTAAGTGGTCACCACCACCCATTGATACGCATAATACCAGAGGGGTTGCAAGTGCGTTGCCGGTCTTTGAGAAATGAATAAAGGCTCGCTTCTTGAAGGCGAAAGCCATCTCGTACCAGATCTGGTAATTGATTCCACAGAGCAGTCGTGCGCGGTAAAAAGTTTCTTGAGAAACGCACGGTGGTGGAAACCCATTAATCCAGGTGAAATAGATGAAATTTCGATCTCTGGCGAGTGGATCTGTAGCGGAACGTAGCCGAAGGTACAAGTTCGAACAATTCCTCAGAACAGTCCCCGTGATATGAGCATTAGATTGCCAAATCAAAGGTCTCAAGTTCAAATTTAAGGCACGTACCTCTGACTTTTCGAAATCATGTGCATATTGATCAATAGCTTAAACTCGTGAAGGAAAACATCGTGAGGTTACCTGCATGCCTGAGAAACTTTCTTGACGACGTGTGAAGTCTGCCAATCCGCAGTAGGCCAGCGTGGTGGACTATAGCCTAATCCCTATCATTCTGATAGGAGACCCGTGCCCAGCAGTGGGAAAGTATATGGGTCGTAACCTAACTACCTTTATAACATACCTGCATTTCACGTGTATAAATGAAATAATGAGATTTCTCAAATATCTCAATTTATTTGAAGTCAATAATTATTAAAAGTCTTTCAACTAGGTGTCGGTCGTACCTTTTTCGTTTGTTGAGTAAAAAACTCAGCTCGAGTCGACAGCTTGCTTTGTGATTAAGCGTTCTTCACTTTTTCTAAATTGACCTTTTGCATCAAGAGCGGTGTTCCAGAAAATGCCAGTTTTTCTCCCGGGTAATATTGTTAGCGGCAGAACGGGCGATTCACTTTAGTGCTGCTTCTATTTCTCATTTCCATCATTCGTGTTGTTACTTTATTGCTGAGAGATCTTGTTACGTAATGTTTTGAGTCCAGGATTTTTCTTATCTCTGGTATTAGCGGCTTATAGTTATGGTTATTTTTCAATTGTTTGACAATGTTAATTCGGAATACTAACGGTTGATAGAATTTTATCGCCTTTTTAACAATATTGTTTTTGATATTCTATTTGTATTTTTTTACATTTTCCATGCTAAGATTTTAAAGTTATTTTAGCGAAGGAAACATTTGATTTACGTCACCATAAAGACAAAAACTCAGAATGTGAAAGCAAATTTGGACATGGCGGGTGGGACTCGCGGTGGCTTAGTAATCATAGCGTCTGGTGTAGCTAACCAGAAGACGCAGGTTCGAATCCTGCCCGCACGTGAATTTTTCCTTTGCTAAAATCATTGTTTTTGATGCTCATGAGACTATTACGTTCGTTTTCTCAATCGAGCACTTATCCACACAGAGAGTCTTTATCTGTGGCGATTTATTTCAGCACTTAGCTTCAAATAACTCTCTAGTGCAATTTTCTTATGGCTATCGAGTTTGTACTGAAGCTGGTACTGAAGGTAATAAAAAGTTTTCACATAAAATCAATCGTAAATCTTCAAACGTTAATTTAACTTAACTTTTGATTCTGAGCGTTTTATAAACCATATTGAAATGTAGTACGGTATGGCAAGGTGAGGCAAACTGGCAAACTCTTTTTTGGACTATAGATTTATCTAATCTGGGCGCGGTTCGGTCGTATATCTAACAGGGATACCAAACTAAGCAGTATTCAGTCGTGTATTCAGGCACGTCGAAGGTAACTTTTTGTGGATTATAATTTAGAAATGGTGCTATAATCTTTCTGTAGCGAAGTCTTATCTAGGAATTTTAACAAGGCCATAAAATACTAATGTAAGTTTTAAAATCGGCGCAAAGTTGTTTCAGAAAATTGTCGCTGGATGTTTCAGGTAGCGAGTCTGAAGGTGAATCAATCAGGGTATGAATAAGGTATGCTGCAAACAAATTTCAGCAGCAGCTAGCATTTCCCCCATTTATCCCTGCTTTATATAATATTATAAATTCGAAAGTAACTCTTTTTTTTCTATCTGTCTGTTCCGCTTTGACGCCTAAACCGCTGAACTGATTTTGATAAATTTGGTACAAAAGTAGATTAGAACTTGGTGATGGACATAGGCTGTCTTTTGTGATGCGTGTGAAACCGTGGGAAAAAGCTATTTTCTTTAGACTAAGTAGATATTAAAGGCTGATTAAAAATATCTTATTTTTGTAACTAACATAGTTATTAGATAACTATTATATTTAAATAATTGTTTTATTAAACTTTCAAAGCTTTCAGCTAAAGTTAACGTCATGTTTTTCTTTCAAATTACCTTTATAATTTAATCAAAGAATTTTACAAGTTTTATTAGTTTAATTCATAGTCATACTGTTCTCTAGTTAAATTAACTTGTCAGAATTCAAATTAAGGACGCCTAGTATACCTACATACAATAATAAAGTGTAACAGAATAACACTGGTTTCTGACATATTTGAAATGTTATAGAGAATCCACTTACATACCTATTTAATATTTTTATTAGTTTTCCATTAAAAAATATTGCTTTAACGTTGAATTAAATATAAATGAATAGAGTGAGGCTAGTGACAAAAGCGGGCCCGTGGAGCCGGAGCGAGGACGTAATGAATACGTCTGGCTTTTCATTTGAAATACGTTTAAATATCGCAGAGCCACCAACCGTATCCAATTAATCGTTTTACGTCTCTGTAAATATGGCGGTTTAATAACATGAACAGATATTTATATAAACAGCATCTGACTGTACCAACAACAATCAATAGTACAACGAACCTGACGTCAAAACGCTGCTGCTGTCTTTGCTCTTGCTGTATATGGTCACCAACCATCAGAGGACAAACTCCAATAGACTTGCAGCAGCACTTTACATTCAAAATAGTCCCCATAAACAATAATAAAATAAAAATTGATGTTCTTAACACAATATTTTAATGGGCTGTTATAAGGCCTCCATTACTACTCCAGCTACTACGATTCTCGATCAATTGATAATAATATAAAATCAATTGAAACAATGTTCTCGACGTGTCGTGTTAATACATTTTATTGATTCAACGAAAATACTAGTTAAAAAAATAAAAAATGAAAATATGGATAGGTAGTTGTTTTTGCCAATAAAGGTAATTATCCATATTTTCATTTTATTCAGTTACAGCCCATATCAGCCAAAAAAGCTAAAACACAAAGGAGTCAGTGTACACAAGCAGGTTCCAGTGTAATTATGTGATAATGTTATGCCGGTACACACACGCGACATTAACGTTGCGTCCAAGTTTATCATACGCAAACAGCCGGCGGCGGCGGTGCGGCGGTGCAGCCAGCGACGAACACAACACGAGGCCCTGGCAAACGCTTACAGGCTTACATTTCATTTATAGCTTAATTAAAGCAAGTTTTGGAAAACGTAAAGTAAGAGGAATAATCAAAATTTTAAAAGTAGATATTCTTATAGACATCTTACATGCTAGGATTGATAACATAGTATTAGAACAGATGTTACTTTAAGCTAAATCTAATATAATGATGTATATCAAAGACCTGTTATTTTCTTAGAACATCTTTATTGTGATTGCGCCTACCTTTTACTAGGCAGTCCTACATGTGTTGCATATTAGTAAGAGTAACTATTATTTGATTTGAAGTAAGAGCAATACAATGAAGATAATCATTTCTGATAAATAACTTCTTATCCATCAGAAAAAATACAACAGTTTAGTCACGATTTGTTCTAACTTGAGTGTCAAACAAAGCTTGTAAAGTGGGCTAGCCGGCTGTGTATGAGCGATGTTGCAAGCCATCACGTTTGCGGCGATCTTTAGATCCGAAGCGAGATTGGTGTACGTGACTCGTAACGATGGCTCCAGTGTATACCCGTGCATGTCATGTAAAGACTGCTGCGCAATGATGCAACAAATTGCACGTCCATCGCAGGGCACTCTCTGTAGAAACCAGATTGCACTTAATAATTTGATGTAATCTCTTGGTATATGCAATAAAATATTATATCATCAACATATATTATATCTGTTTTAAATTTATGAGAAAAAAAATTACATATTTTCACACGGTATGTTCGATATTGATAACCGCTTAAAAAGTGGTTATAATATGTAGATGTATAATAATCATCATATCATTTTATTGTGATACCTCATAAGAAAAAGCACTGACTTGAAGTTTTTTCGTAAACTTGAAGTCAGTGCTTTTTAGTTACATGATAAAATGTCAACTTTAGATCTAGATTTACAAGAATATCCAAAATTCGGGTTTACTAAGCAAAAATGATTTCGTAACTTCTTGCTAAGAATTTCACTCCTTTCAGTTTCTAAATTGTGTTAATTTAGTACTTGAATTAAGTACAACAATATTGTAGCAGCCGAGTATATTCGTCAAAAGCTCGAACAACGTCTTGGTGAGTGCGGGTACAGACAGCAAGCGCGGCGCTCTCGCAGTTTTATTGGGGACATAAACCAAGTTTATTGCCGCTTATCACGCCTGCTATCGTGCCTCTGCCCTTGTAACCCAGACACCTTCAGGCATAGCTATGAGCTGAATTCTAAAAGTCTCGAAAACAGTCAGATTGAGCCATACGTTGCAATCACTCAACCTAGTAGAAAAATTTTGCTCATTTTAAAAGAGTTTTATTCGGTTTAAACTTAATATTACTCTCGTTTTAAGTGTTATGGTTTTAATGCAATATGTTTTCTTTCTTTAATGTTCTCATGAGTGCAGCGAGTACGTCTAGATCATCTAAGCTCACTAATTGAAGCTAGATTTTCTAAAATACTCACTTAGAGCCTTAATGAGTCCTTAAATGGGTCGTTGCCTCCGTCACCAATTAGTTCGTATATACATATTATGATAAATTGTACGTTTTTGCATTTATAATTGCTTAATTAAATGAAGTCAATGTTAATTCTGATTATCCTTATAAAGGATCTTGTATTAAAGCTTATGTCTTATCTCATATACGAGAAACCATTAGGGGTTCATGCCGATGACGTTAATATTACACATCAACCTATAATCCGATATGAACAATACAGTTCGACAATAATTAATAACAATTAACATGATCTTGACATTAATTACTCGCTCAGATTCTATGTTGTTAATCCTATCGTTGATTGGAAAACGGGTAAGCAGTGACTACTTATAGTCAGTGGACTGTAATTATCGGCTGAATCACCTACACTACTTTCCTTAACTGAGTTCATTTCATTAAATGAGACTAACTAACTTTTATTGACATTTACGTAAGACAAGGCATTGTACCGCTTAGTTCGCAAAACGCAACTATAGTCATTCTGAGCATACGCCAAATACTCGCAAGAATGAGTGCGTAGCAAACATTTCAGTAGATAGTAGGTACCTAGTGAATCAACATTTTTTAAAGAAAAATATTTTATAGATAATTTTTATTGTTATTGACTTTATCTTTTCGTTAAAGTAACAAAACATAAAATGTTAGACCATTTTAAGATCTGTGATACTACGCCTACGTTTACACTCTCTTACAAAATAAATCATTCAAACTTCTCGTAGACCACTGACCGAATTCAGAATCTCTTTTGTAAAGGAGAGATGGGATTACGAGAAGGCCCGACGGTCGTGAGTCTGTAATGGACGTAAGGGGACGTATAACCGACCGCTTATCTGTTGCGGACGGTGCGCATGGTTGAACCTCCAGCGACAGATCCACTAACCCGCCACCCGTCTGATAAACTTATCACATTAAAAATTCACGCGACTCGTCGCAGCCTGTCTTAATAACTCGCTGAACGGGACAGCAGAGCGAAGGCCTAAATAATACATGTGACCCACCTCGAGCGGTACCGGCTGTCCAAGGTAGCCTCGATCTATTATTCACAAAACACTAACATTCCGAAAAAAAAGACACACCATAACACTTTCACGTCACAAGTGTCCCATACGCGACCGAGTCGAGATCGAATCGACGACGATGCAGCGGAGATCGCTGTGGAGCACGTGGGTGCGGCGCGGCAACGTGCAAACAGTGCGGCGGGCGCCGCGCGACTGCCGCGAGCGCCGCGCGGCTGCACGCGGGCGGCGGCGGCGCGGCCCCGCGTCCCGCTGCTGGTGCCCACACGTTTTTTCTCCAGCTGCAGAACACGGGCGTGAGTTAACGTATTTAGCATTCGTCAAGGATTAACTCGCGATGTACAACGGAATACATTTGCATGCGAAATTTTCCGGCTTTCCCTTAACTCTTTTATACAGCTCCGTATAATCAGCGCGCGTGATTGACCCGCAAACGTACTGGATGAGGATAATCTTATGTGAGCGACTCCAATAGCAGCAATGCAGTTACATACTTAATTATTCTCATGAAAAGAGATTTTGTTTTGATTTTCACTTCGGCCATAATAGGCAATTACCAGCTACTATATTATTTAATCTCGCCTGGAGAGACGTTATTACACCCTATAAAAATAACAATGGTAAGAGTCGATGGGTACTTCTACAATTTATTTTGTAAAAAGTGTACCTCCAGAGGCGGGTAGTACCGCAGTAATGGAGGAGGAAACTCGTTAACTGACGAAAGTTTCACCTTTAAAGTGTTTTATTATTCTTTACAAACTGATGTGACTTCATACAACAGCGGGTGCTGAGCCGCGTAAATCGCGGCCGTGCGCGACTGAATCACGCGCCCTAAATTGATCTTTAAAGGCAATCTCATCGAGCTGGAATGACACTTTTTTCTGAGAAGAGTTCGTCTTCAAATGGATCGCATTAGATAACTTTGTGAGCTTTTCAATTTGATTTGCTTAGCGATCGCGTTACTGGCCTTTGTCCGCCATCAAAAGGATGCTCCTTTGCAGGTCTCGCATTCGAACTAGGTGTTCTAGAATAATGTTCTATTATGCAAATGTTCTATTTCGCAAAGCGAAGGCTTTTATCGCTGACATCTGGCAGGGTTAGCGCGCGGCGACGCTGCACAATAAATTATAAAACAACATGAGCCAGCAGCGTGCGGGCCAGCCCTAATTATGTCTCTCACACACGCGCCCAGTTTGGCTGACATTTTAATTGTGAACCTCTGCATGTATGAGACGCGGGCCTTTTGTCCAACTGTGTGTTTGCTTATAATTTGAGAGGAACGGACTGATTACTGAGCGTCATTCTCTCTGACTTCACGAGGTCCGGATTATATACTTTGGCTCACTTTTATAATTAATACAAGCGCAGCTTTTTAAAATTATGAACGTGTAAACATGGCTTCCTGTGCAATATTTTCGAGTTTTTTTAAATAAACGTATATACGTAAAAAGGGGTATGTATTTTTGACAAAACTGTTACGCGTGAGTCTTTTTGTTTACCCGCAATATGTGCGTCCGAACCATTTGCGCCGCTGTACCGGACGGAGCGGACACTCATAAAGTGGCGGACACAATTGATGTGTTTAGGCCCGATGTATCAGGTGCGGTACAAACAGACCTAAATCAACAGTGTCCCTCTGAGATAGTGGCCCAGCGCTGACCATTGCCCACGCCCACACGCGATCCTTGCCTGTGTATTTACGATAATTAGTGCTTGCTCAGTGTTGACACTGCGAAGACTTACGAACTCGGCTGCGAGTATATTCACGTAATTAAGTGAGGACCCCGGTAATTGTACAGTCCAAGACCGCAGGAAGGGTCAAGTTAGGGATCCCTACGTTAATATCTATCAATGTAACGTTAAAACCTTAAGTGCAAGATTATGCTATAAGTAAACACACAATGTCTTGTTAACAGACAGTAATAAATAGCTACGTGATATTGTAAAGTATCTTTTAAATATATCTAAAATAAATATACATAAAACGTACCACGAGATGCGAGCTTTTTCAATTGTTATTTTAAGCTTGTATTCAAAATGTTATGGCATCAATTGAGTACGTACAATAAATACTAGGAGTAACACAAACCTCATATTATATGTACAAAGTACAAAGCTATGTTGAGCTAATAATTATGTGTTCCACAAAACAGTTACAGTAAAGTGCGACCGCGTCGACTCTCGCCCAAAAGCGTACAAATGCCTTATTTAAGGCTGGACTAGACCTGCCGACTGCCGCGTCTGACCGTCCGACCAGACTTGGTTTGTAATGGCTATGTTTGTTATAAATTCTACATACTAGGCTATATGCTAGTGTAGTAGAGCCTACTACCATTATGGTTACACTAGAGTAATGACGACATCTAGTGTTTCGAGTGTAGGATTTTTGATCAAGAGGTCGGGTTCGATTCCCACAGGACACAAATATTTGTGTGGATAAAACATGAGTATTTGTGTTTGTCTGGGTGTTTCTTATGTATTATAAGTATGTATTTACAAAAAAAAGTATATTATGTATTATATCCATTGTCTAGTACCCATAGTACAAGCTCTGCTTAGTTTGGGACTGGATGGTGTTGTGTAAAATGTCCCAAAAATATTATTATTATTATTATTTATTTATGTGGTGAACATACTTGTGTGTATTTCTTGTGCATTATAAGTATGTATTTACACAAATTATAGATATGATATTCAAAGTCTATCGCAGAGTTTGTACGAGAGGTACCTTAGTTTGCGACGGTGCTTTGTAACAAGTGTATAAACAAATAAAAGGTAAGGCCATCAAATTATACCACATAGTTTTAATATTTATAACTCACAATCATCTCGCAGATTTTTATAAACATCACTTAAAGTTAAAAAATCTCCGTAACTAAGATTTCTGTAAGACTTGAGCTTTCGTCTTCCGATGAATCAGATTTCCTAACGAAAGATAATTTGAGCGATCTTAAATATTGTACCCCATATCGTGGTTAATCCAAACGTTGGACAAAAAGCAAGCCGTAAATCGAGTGGCCTCGTCTAAGCGATATCCGAATATGATTAATATTAGGTCGAGTGTCGCTTATCGCACTCGTAATTAATATCAACTGAGCGACATGTTGCGGCCGAGCGACTGCTGAGCCTCTCAACCAACATACAAGAGTGAACTGTCATACTGAATGAACTGTATACGAGGATATTTATGTTTATGTAATGGTCAAATGACACACCATGTTATACATACATAACATCATCACGCTTGTATGCTGTATCTCCGTCACCCTGCCCCTAAGAGAGAGCCAGAGGTGTTCAGCAATGAAATTCTCACTAGCAGCTCAGGTTTTGTGTCCGGTTAATGGCAATAGGCTTGCCCCCTCTTCGTGTGAGTGTAACATTACTAACACCTCTGCCTCAAGTCACATAATTATACATATTTGCACAAATACCAACCACAAAGTAAAAGTACAAAAATGTTGGTACATACGACGACTCCCACAGGTCACTAATATTTATTTTATGTGATTAACATAAGTGTTTGTGTTTGTCTGGGTAAATATCATGTATTATACATATAAATTATTTACAAAAAAGAAAGTATTTAACTATGATATCCATTGTCTAGTACGAACAAGCTATTATTAGCTTAGTTTAGAATTATATTATAGTGCTGTATAAAAAAAAGTATAATAGAAATATATAAAAGGAAATATCACACACGCATTAAATAATCTTTAGTGGTTGCTTTTAATAGAAAAGAAGAACTCGTTGTAAAATATACATGTTATAAACAGAGTAAGAATGACGTTGTGCTGCGAGAAAAAAATATAGAATATCAAATCAAAATTCGTCATTATTACAGGCGTGTGCCATTATTTGGTAGTACACGTACGTACGTATATACGGTACTATTAACTAATCATGCTCCCTCGATCATAACCCTACCTAAATAATTCACGCAGTTTGAACACAGTACACAGACACAAGTAACGCAACTGCGAACAGACGATCAATTTCAACTACACAAATTTAAAAAAATCTAGTTGAGAAAAGCCATTGAAGTGAACCTCCTATCCCCTCTTCATCTCGTCAGATTATTTTTATATACTTATATAAAGCAACATGGTATTGCTCTATATAAAGGTACATAATAATTGATTATTGTAGCAATAGGCTCTCGTGACTATTACATGACACTTAAGAGAGGTAGGGCATATTGGGAGTAATTCCACTCAAGTTGGAGCTGCCCGACTGGGGAAGTACCTCCACCTTGCAGAAAATCGAAGTGAAATACCACTGCTTTGAGGTTGGGTTGGCCAGGGTTGCCAGTACTCCACGAGGAAACGTTGTGTTGGCAGTGGGGGGACTTTGACCCTTATACTGCCAACCCAACTATTCCTCTTTGTTTTACAGGGTAGGCAACGCGCAAGTGACACCCCTGGTATTGCAAGCGTCTATAGGCTACGATAACCGCTTACCATCAGGGCCGGCAGGGGCCGTATGCTTGTTTGCCACCTTAACTTCAAATAACATTTTGATAGCCTACTACACCTATATAAATGTTATTTGAAAAATACTTGCAAATTGCGTAACTGTTGAGGTATTCTGCACTACTGCTGGTACTGCTAACAGAACCACCCTATCGTTACAATTAGCTAGTACCACCACGGTCAGCATAATTATGATCATGAAACAGCTGGCTAACTGCTAACGTAACGGTTACGTCAGACGCGAGTTGTAATCATTACCCGGGTATTATTACATTGATACCATATAAGGGTTTTGCCAAGGACACATATTATTTTCATAGTACTCGACGTTGTGTTAATTGAGAGAGGAGTGGAGATGTTAGAAACCACGAAAACAATTCTCAAAAGTTGTTTTGTAACATCAATGAAACTGGTCGGCTGGTCCTCCTTTCCGAATCCACAAGAACTTTTGGGTTCTTAGGTATGAGTACCTAAATACAACAATATAGTAGGCTGTAAGGGTTTCAATTTCTTTATTTATTATAATCTCACTCAACTATGTCAACTGAAATAGAACCATTAATAATATCTGATCTATTCTTGAAAGAACGCTTAATTCGATCACGTCAGACTAAAATGAACAGCTTACAAAAAAAATCAACGTGACGCTGTATTTTAAACATTTTGTACTAAATCTCATCAATCTTAGTCAGCCAAAAAGTTCGTGTTGCGATATAAATATTTTATTTGATATTTTTACATTATTTTCAAAAATGAGATGAAAAATGAGATTTGTTATTGTATAATATTGAAGTCAGTTAAGTCTCGTCTTACGAAAACAAACAAGGTTTTGATTTGGTTTGTAATATGACTATGTATCGCTTTAGCTTACTCGTAAGTCTTACAACTACATTCATTCAAACTAGCTTACTATTTGGTTCTGATCATAAAGCAATCGGTAGCAGAGCCGCGTCATGTCGTGTGCCCCATAAAAATGTGTTGGGCGACAGTGGTGACGCTCGACCCGGGTGGTGGTAAGATTTGTGGTCGCTTGCATGCACAGCTGCGGCCGAGCACTCGATAGTAAGGCGCGCCGCACGACTGCGATTAGTGCACTAAGACAAGTAAGCACAATTTACAGCTTGAGGGTTCTACTGCAGGGGACTATTGTAAGGCAACGCTTCACTACAATTATTGGAGCTTGCGATTCGTATAAGATTTAGGTATGGAGGGATTATTCACTAGAACAGGAGTAGTTTTTTTTATTATTATTGACACCACTCGATTATTTATAGAGCATCGTGGTTTAAGTAATAACCGTGATCAATATGTCTGCAAGGATGAGGAGCGCTTGCTGCGGTTACACTTTGTTTGATGACTACTTAGCACATCCAGAATACTTGTTTAATAGTAGTAGTAATTCATTTATTATCGTCAACAGGAGACATAACACACGTTATTGGGATATTCAGTTTATCGTCTACTTCATACTGACAATCACCGTCGGCATTATTAGCTCACCAGAGAACTACCAGTACTATTCCAGTAGTAGGTACTGATTACATGTGAACAGCCTGCGCGGTTTCCTCACTTAGATGCACAGCACGTCATCGTTAAAAAAAATTTCGCGTAGTCGTTCGTCCGTGGCATTCCTTACCGCCTGTCGTCGTCGCGCCGTCCGCGTCACGGCGATCTGCATAAAGTAATAGATGTTGTAGCCACTCCACTCGCCCCTAAGTCTGTCTGCGCGCTATCGACTTGTCGTCTGCACGCCCGACTCTTTGGAAATATAATATGCCACCTTTATTCACTATTAGCTTCTATTATTAGAAAGTAAATGACTTTATTGATAGCTTTCAATGACTGCTTATTAAGGCGATTTCCGATAAATCTTTATGAGAAAATACTCCTGCAGAGATTAATATTTCAAAATAGAAAATCTAAACCAATTTATTGCTACACAGAAAAAAACTTAACATTGTTTTACTTAGTATTGTATTCAGAAATCAAATCATGATCATTTATTTGTCATTCACAGGTAAAGGAAAACCTAATCATTTAATATTACTATGAAAGCACTTCACATCGGCTCAACATTATTTTTCCTTCATCTCCTTCACCTCACACAGTTTCCCGATAAGTTACAACTGTTACCAATAACACAGACATCTTGCTCACCCTGCCCAACCATGCCCGGGAAATAGTCCCGCAGATTTATGGCTCCACCCTTTGAAACGGAAATAAAAATGTCCATGGTGTTCCGAAATTGTGATGTAGTTTATGGACAAAGTGATCGATGGTAGGTATTGTTATGTCCTTCATTTTGACTGTATAAATTTGAAAAATTGTCTGGATGACATTGGTTTTTTTATACCACTAAGTGCCACCTTTGTGGTATAAAAAAACCAACAAGCATACGGCCCACCTGATGGTAAGCGGTTACCGTAGCCTACATACGCTTCCAACACCAGGGATATCACTTGTGCATTGCCGACCCTGTTAAACGACAGACGGTAACGAGAATTGGGTTGGTAGTTTATGGGTCAAAGTCAAGCCCCACTGCCAATACAACGTTTCCTCGCGGAGCACTGGCAACCTTGCTCACCGTAAGGAACACAACACAGATCAAAGCAGTGTTGTTCCACTTCGAATTTCTGCAAGGCGGAGGTACTTCTCCAGCTGGGTAGTTCAAATTTATACTTATATAAATATTTACATAACAACCTCACAAGGTTAATGATAAAACCAATTTATTCATTGCAGGCATTGCAATCACTTATGTTCATAGATGTTTGTATCCTGTGGGAATCGAACCCACAACCTCGTGGTTAGCAGTCCGGCAATCAAACCACAAGACCACGATATCAAAATGTCCCAAATATTTATTCAATAACAAAAACAAAGTTATTTCACACTCGTCCCGTGGTGGAGTAACAAAACAGGAAATCTGTAGCCAGTGAGCCATGGCTGACTACAACATCTGTGGAGCCCTCCGCGCTCTGGTGCTACATTCAAATCAATATATATTCAAATCTGTAGCCAGTGAGCCATGGCTGACTACAACATTAGTGGAGCCCTCCGCGCTCTGGTGCTACATTCAAATCAATATATATTCAAATCTGTAGCCAGTGAGCCATGGCTGACTACAACATCTGTGGAGCCCTCCGCGCTCTGGTGCTACATTCAAATCAATATATATTCAAATCTGTAGCCAGTGAGCCATGGCTGACTACAACATCTGTGGAGCCCTCCGCGCTCTGGTGCTACATTCAAATCAATATTATATTCAAATCTGTAGCCAGTGAGCCATGGCTGACTACAACATCTGTGGAGCCCTCCGCGCTCTGGTGCTACATTCAAATCAATATATATTCAAATCTGTAGCCAGTGAGCCATGGCTGACTACAACATCTGTGGAGCCCTCCGCGCTCTGGTGCTACATTCAAATCAATATATATTCAAATCTGTAGCCAGTGAGCCATGGCTGACTACAACATCAGTGGAGCCCTCCGCGCTCTGGTGCTACATTCAAATCAATATATATTCAAATCTGTAGCCAGTGAGCCATGGCTGACTACAACATCTGTGGAGCCCTCCGCGCTCTGGTGCTACATTCAAATCAATATATATTCAAATCTGTAGCCAGTGAGCCATGGCTGACTACAACATCTGTGGAGCCCTCCGCGCTCTGGTGCTACATTCAAATCAATATATATTCAAATCTGTAGCCAGTGAGCCATGGCTGACTACAACATCTGTGGAGCCCTCCGTGCTCTGGTGCTACATTCAAATCAATATATATTCAAATCTGTAGCCAGTGAGCCATGGCTGACTACAACATCTGTGGAGCCCTCCGCGCTCTGGTGCTACATTCAAATCAATATATATTCAAATCTGTAGCCAGTGAGCCATGGCTGACTACAACATCAGTGGAGCCCTCCGCGCTCTGGTGCTACATTCAAATCAATATATATTCAAATCTGTAGCCAGTGAGCCATGGCTGACTACAACATCTGTGGAGCCCTCCGCGCTCTGGTGCTACATTCAAATCAATATATATTCAAATCTGTAGCCAGTGAGCCATGGCTGACTACAACATCAGTGGAGCCCTCCGCGCTCTGGTGCTACATTCAAATCAATATATATTCAAATCTGTAGCCAGTGAGCCATGGCTGACTACAACATCAGTGGAGCCCTCCGCGCTCTGGTGCTACATTCAAATCAATATATATTCAAATCTGTAGCCAGTGAGCCATGGCTGACTACAACATCTGTGGAGCCCTCCGCGCTCTGGTGCTACATTCAAATCAATATATATAATATGTCACCGAGAAAAAATCACTTTATTGGAAAAATTAATTAATTTTATAGAAAATGCGCCAGGATAATTTTGATAATTATGAATAAAGAATCATTCGGTTTGCGTGTTGGACAGTCGAGTTGTAAGTTATAAAATTGTAATCCTATCCTGTTGTAAATATTTTAAATCTAAGCTCGCCTATTTTCAGTCATATTTTAGTTCAATTTATTTGTGTTTTTGATAAGAATCATTAATAACGTATGGTTACTGTTTGAATAGTGTCTAAAAATATTTTATTTTTAAACCAAATATATATATATGTATACATAGGTAAAAGCACTATCAAAGAAAGAACTAAATTTTTTGAATTGGGTTTTTTATAAATGTAGATTTACGGACTCGCGTATTTTCTTCTATCATATGATATTTAAAGATAACCTTCTAGCCTGAAGTATTCCAGTTATAAGTTCTTTTAAATGAACTATTTACTTAATCTGGTTATAATAATATCATAGAGTAGAGTTAATAGCTAACAGCTTCAAAGTGCAGAAAGTATACCAGGAAATAAACATTGAAACCAACATTCAGAAGTGAGCTTTTCCCTGTAAATCGCTCAAACAAACTTGACAGCGCACAGGTAATCCGCACCAATTCGCCTCGTCTGCAAATTGAACCTTTATGAATGGCGGAGCGTGCCACTGGAGTGCGTGCCGTGCGGGCGCGCACCACTGATGCTATGTGACTCGTGCGAGTCAGCGGTTGTTGCCACCCCAGGTAATTGTCGCCGCAAATTTGTCCCAGAATGTTTGGGCAAGGTGACTCGTGTACGTTGGCTCTTCTGACCTCACTGAAACGTGGTGAAAAAGTGGTGAGTAAGATACTGGATTGACATGAGATTTTGTCGGTTACTCCGAGTATAATACTCGGAGTAACCGACAAAATTTGTCAAATACTATTATTAAAATAAAACTACGTGTTACGGATTTTATCGCGTTCCAATGATATTATTAATCCCGACGTTTCGGACCCTTTACAGCGTCCATGGTCACGGGTAGACTGAGGTAGTGGGCGTCTTGATGATATAATTACTAACAGCTACCCTACATTTTTATTATTACATGATCAATTATATTTATTATTAATTAATACTAGATGGAGCCGGCATTTCCTAGCTGACGAACTCTAAGAAAAAACGCCGAAACATAGAGAATCATGGTTTCTTTTAAATTAACCACCACCTCAGTCTACCCGTGACCATGGACGCTTATTATTTCAGTTCAACTTCTATATTATTACTAAAGAGCGGGTAATGAGTAAAAAGAAGAGAGGAATGTGAAGTCATGAAAGTTGTAGATTAACGTGGATTCACATGAATTAAATTCCGCTCAGACTTGAATAAAAGTGGATGATATTCATCTGTTCCGCTAACTTACTCCACCTAATTGCGTGCTTGGCTCCGATTGTGATTTCCTTTGAGCCAGAACATCGCGGCAGAGCAAAGGCCGGTCCTCAACCACTCGCGCCGCACTTGCGTACCTAGCGACCTCTTGCGTACGCTGGCGACCCTTTGCGACCACTCGCGAATGGAGCCGAACCCTCCAACTCAGCTTTGTTTGCGTGCGCGGAAAAAGGACCAGAGAAGTGACAAGATTTTTTTAATGCTGCACTTTCTTGCAAATGTGGTGCGTGTTTGCAAAAAATTGTGTGGGGTTCGAATTGCTTCATCGTGGTCGCTCAACTACTAAGCGTGTGGTGGTGGATTAAGTTCCCAAATTGCATATAGTACTTTTTGGTTTTCAATGATATTCTCATAAAATCTCGAAGTTGGGATTTGTCCTATTTGGATATGTCATGAATTAAATATTAATGCGCTTGTGTATTTGTATAGCGCAGAGCAGAAATAATTAAAATATGTATAAACTTTATAGCCCAATTGCTTTAATGTTGGAACATTGTTTCCCTATCTGTCTTCACATTTCATTTTAATCGAAATTTTAATAATGCGCAAATGCATATAAATATGAGTGCAGGTCGTACAGCCCCACCCCTATAGCTAGTGCACTTAACGCCACACACACACTGTCTTACAAACTGGCCGTTAAACAACTTGCGCCGTACATCTACGTGCTATGAGTAATGCGCGTTGTTTGCGCTCGCGGCCGCACAATGAGCCCGCGACCATGCACAACTTTGCGGCGATTAAAACCTGACGCCCGTAAAACTGACCGCTGCAGCTAACTGGCGCGTAAAACATTTTAGCTGGTATTTCAGTAAGTGCTTTGACACGTTTTATTCATTTGTTGAACGCGTTAACCTTCAAAATTGAAGATCCAATACATTCCAGTTTTATATTATGATAAAATAAGTTCAAGCACAAGCTTAAATGTTAATCGTAAAGCTTTAACTCAGTACAAGTATTCTGACGGAGCAATGAAATGCAACTGAAATGCGCTGCTGTAATTATTTTGCTGAATAAATTGCATGCAGCGAGAGAAATGGCTTACTTATGCTGTGCAGCTAGCTCCCACCGCGTATTGGAATTGCTAAGAGCCACGTTACTTCGTATGGAAAAACGCGGAGCTTGTACTTACTAGCAAAGAAAAGTCGACGCGCGCCCGTTCTAGGTACATACAATTTATTTATTTACCGGAATATACGTTCTGAATAAGTATTACGTTATCTTCTGATGAAATGATATTTATAAGAAAGCACAGTTATATTTTAATTCCTAGTTACTTTGTGCTTCGACATCAAAACAAACGCTTTACAGCTTTACAGCGCGCGGCGCGGGCGGTCTATCAAGCACTTGATGCTGTACAACCGGTTTTCAACGACTCATTGTTTGTATATTTTAAAATAATGAAATTTCCTCGGCTAGTTTGAATGTAAAACAGCGCATCGGCGCCCCCGCTGCAGCGCTCAGCGATATCGGGGTACTGTATTTATTGCAAGTAGACAGACTTCAGACTGCTTCTTAGTGAAGCCCTATGCAAGCACTAGTCCAGATGAGATGAGTTGACTTCGAGCACATTGTACATTAATGTACATTGTCCGCCATGTGGACGTAAACCCGTAAGAATGGACGTTCGTCTGGAGTCCCGTCCGATTTCATGCATTAAGAACGAAATTGTGTATAGTTTGCTTCGAGTAACAGACACACATAGGTACCTTCATACTTATTTCGTTCACAGACGTTTTCGTATTGTATTACAAGATATCTTCACATTATTATGTCTTGTTCAACTTAGACATGTGATTGATTCTGACGGAGAGGGATCCAGTTGTGGTTATTCGAGATATATTGATAAGTAATTATCTAGGCAAACTGACACCTATTATGATCAATAGCGAACATAATATGAAATAACGCGAATATAATTTATTAGATATTCTGCGTCTATTTCAGTCCATGGCTCATCTTTATATCAAGGGAGAATTGAACATTTGCTAAGGATTTTTAATATTGGCTCTTACGAAAATTATGGTTACTTATTTTATTGTTCTGATCTAAAATGAAAACTTGATGTTATTAATGAAACATCAAAAGATACACGTTCGTTTAACGTTGTAACATCCTTATGAAAGTACTACGTTTATATTACTAGCTACCTTATTTATTATTTAAGTTCACGACGAAAGTACTTAACTAAATTTTCAAAGTAATTTTATATTATCTTTAACATTTATAAAAGGGCTTTTTATCGTTTCCGAAGCTATTTTTGGAAGAATGGAGAGTTTATTACATAATTACTTGTTTTTGATGACGAGCAGGAAGATGGATAATGTGGAGGTAATGTAAGAATTGCGTGAGGACGACGATACCTCAGAGGCAAGCAGCTTTCATTTATGGGATAGGTACCTGTTTGATCGGTGGTTCTTTTGTACGGAACTTGGTTGTTCTCCTAAAACATCTAATGATAATATCTTCATCTTCCTCTATCGTGTGGTATGAACTAGAAGCGCTGTATTTTTTAAAGAATTTCCTGGCAAAAAGGGTTTGTTTAGATTCTAGGCAGCATCGTGACTCGTGACGAAACGCCTTCGTAGCGATAGCAATCTTTTTCGTACCAAGCAAGTTCTTCCTCTGAAAACAATAAAGTTTAAAGATTTTGCGAAAGCTAACTCTGAGAATTCGCAAAATATATAAGGGATTTATATAAGTGTACTCGTTTTTAATATCACGACTGTTATCGTCCGATAAAACTGTCTATTTTATTAAACAAGATATCCAACATTTTGCTAGAGAAAGGATAAATTACAATGACAAATTTTAGCTAATAATGGTCAACAAATAACGTTCAATTCTCGACGAAATAAATTATTCAAGTAAATAGAATTACAAGTATTACATTACGATCGTACGTAACATTCGGCTTTAGATTGTCACATCAGTCATATTACGTCGATGAATAAATTACTTTTGTTATGTCATACAATTCATAGTTCGCTCGAACAATTCCTGTGTCACGTTCGTGGTTTTATCCAAAATAATACGCGACAGCACCGATTGTGCAATAACACAAAATAATTAGTTGCAAATTGAACACCGCAACGGGGTCGCTGAGCGCGCAACTATTTATAATCTGTCCACTATAACTATGTCCGTACACGGATAATGAAACTTAATTGTATTTCAACAAAGTTCTAATTACTTGTAGAAAATGTAATTATAACAAATCAATTATGAATGTGAAGTCAGGAGGTGTACTCTCGTTTCTCGATAATGGTGTTGCGTTACGAAGAACTATAGTGACGGTACCCTATGTTTACTCAATCAACTAAGTAGTTAATTAATATTAGTAATTACTACTTTTGTTCCACCTGCTGCAACATTGCTTTGTAGAGTAGGACAAAGCGAATATTCGATCCATTTCAATGTAAGGTTTTGTGCTGAAAGGCACCTCATAGATTGTTAACAATTTAAACAGTCAAGGAAACATTGCCTACTACTTGTAATTATTATATTCAAAAAGTTCAGACCAAATAGTAGACCTATAAACCTTTTTGCGCATCAGATATTTAAAACTGCTGATCTAGATTTACGCAAAATGTATTTTCAGAAACACCAGTCTCGGCAAGGATGCCTGTAGTACACACATCACGGAATATTAGAACAAAATATTATTGGTAGGTACGAGTATTTAGCAAATATAGGACATTTGTGTTTCATGTCAAATCCGAACCAGCCGATGTTCAACATGGCAATCTAATAATCCGCCCAGCCGGCTATCCAGGCGGGTCATTAGATCCTACATTCCTATAACCAAGCGCATTGAATTCAGTTAACTTATAGAACACACGTTTCATATTCATAATGTGCGTAGAGGTAGTTTTGTTGTTGTGTTATTGGAGTATTGTCCGTCCTTTCAAGGACACGAAACGGAATTTAGAAGCTAATTGCTGAGCCACTGCGATGATGAGGCTTCTGTTACGTCTCGCTGTGTACCCTCTTGTTCCAGATCGTTAGTACAAAGTACGACAGCTCGTAAATCATAATCTGTTACACAAAGTGGTTTAGCTGACCGGCTACTACGGCGGGACGGTAATCCGTTAGTCAAGCGGCGCCGGCAATGGACTCTTGTTTAAATTACACAATACATTTTAACTAAGTGGCTAATTGACTTGGGCTTGCTGTTTGTTGCTAGTGGCCGAGTTGAAGTGTTTAGCAGATTGTGTTGTTGATTGTGGTATTAAAATGATATGAAAACGGATCAAGTTTTATGTAACGTAGTTACGTGCAATGGAATAAGGAATTCCGAATATCTCTCGTGGATATTGTATCGTATGAAAGTAGCTTCAGCAGACTCTCTGAGATGCATCAATGTGTCATGTCAATGGTGACCCAATAGGCTATCTTAAAGCATAGCTTAAACTATCAATAATAAATTATATTTATTCAATTAAAACAAATGACGAAATCTACTTCCTAGTGGTGCGAGTGTCGGACTGCTGATCACAAGATCGTAGGTTCGATTCCCACAGAACACAAATATTTATCTGATGAACATAAGTAACGATAATACAAGCTCTGCTTGGTTTGGGACTAGATAGTGCTGTGTTAAATGTTACAAAATATTTATTATTATTATTAAGTATCCTACTTGTCTTCAAATATTACATCACAATTATGAAAGGTAAACTTGAAAAGAAAAACATGAGCACCCACGTTGATCTTGATAAATATACCACAATAATTTACTTCACCAAAGCTCCAGTAATATCGTCCGGAAAGCGTCACATTTTCATAATAATATCAAAACTGACGGCCAGTCGAAATAAACGTGTTTGTTCCTCTCACAGAGCGAAGCTTTAATGAAAATTCTTACAAAATAAAACATAATATTATAACTACGAGTATTTTCGCTACGAGGAATTTCCGAAGCATTTGTGTTTGAGCTATGTGTGTACGTATGTGTCACAGGGGTTCTGTTCATTTTGTGATGTAAAGATGGATGGATCGCTGATGTTGATGTTTGATTTTTCTCTCATTTTAATGGGTTGGCTTGACCGGGAAGAACCAAACACTCACAGAATACCAGCCTTAAGTTGCTACCCGATGAATGCCACTTGTGAGTGAGAAAACTGAACTTGGACAAGTTCGGTTCTCTCCCTCTTAAAGGTCGGCAACGCAACGTTGACTCTCCCGGTGTAGTTCGTGTGTGGCGGTGATCACTTTCCATCAGATGAAGTGACTCCTCGTTGGTCTCCTGTACTATAAAATAAAAACACATTTTCTAATATTACTAATAGAATGGCATAGTTGGCTCCATGGGAACACCAATGTCAATCGTTAGTGGTAGTCAGACGCCCAATAGCCTGACAACCAGTCTATCCTCGGGATATCGGTCTGATAGCAGTCGCTTCGTTCCAGTCTAACCAGAGGCGGCTTAATATCAGTATTTAAGCTGCATTTGGTTAGACTGGAAAACCCGGAAAGAGAAAAATGCTCGGAGGATGATGATGAGTTGGCTCCATAGCAATATTTATTTATTTTAATACTTCATGCACAAAACAGAATTGTTGTACAAAGGCGGACTTAATAGCTCTGACAGTCATAATATCATGGGTTGAATGTTGGCATTAATTATTGTTGTTGTATTGAAGAATTTCAACACGGCCCACTCTATGTGTAAGTATAGATTACAGTATTGGTAATGCTACTGTTTATTAAATTTGTATGAGATCATTATGTTATGTATGCAGGGTTTCGCCTTCGACAAATTAATCAGATACCTATTTGTCCGTTCTGGAGTGAGAGCAAATCTTGTCCCTGGCAAAAGTGCGTGGTATTATATCGCGGTAGTCTACTGTTTCAGTTGTCTGGTATTCGTGATGTGACGTCACCACTCACCGTGTTGGCTCCGATCACATCGCTAGATAGATGTGCCGCTAATCCATCACACTCGCGATGCTATCGCCGGAAACTCATCAGTAGCTTCAGTTAGACTATTATTCACTTTACCTTTGTAAAAGAACTCACCCAAAATTATTCTCTCATAATAACTGATGTAAGTAAAAGTTTATGTTCTCGAACTCTATACTTTTCACTGACTCTGTTTGCTTTGTTAGTTTCTTTTAGACCATTTTATCGGACGAAAAATATTTAAATACTACACTCACGCTAGCAAAGCCACAGGAAAAGTTATGTTATTAAAGTGCACTGTGGGAAGGTGTGTTGGCCAGCTGTGTAGAGCAACACTATCGCAGTAACTTGGCTAGGCGAAACTGCGCGCAAGTGGCGAGTGCCGCGGGCGAGTAACTAGCAGACAACGACGCCAGTACTCGCAGAAACTTAGTGTTGTGTTGTTTCAGATTCAGCTTATAACCAGGAGTCGACTTGCTACGCCACTCGGGTCTTTGTATCGCTAAAATGATGTTAAGAAAATTTGAGATGGTCTACGAAATAATATGAAATTTCTTAGAAAATCAATGCAGATCTTAAACCTCACAAAAAAAAAACTATATAAATCTATATTATCTTGTAAGAGATGTTGTAATTTATAATAAGCATTGTTCTCAATGTTTCCGCAGCGAATGTACAGGACTTGCATTAAAGTTGCGGTCCGTCTTTGAAATTCTCTTGAGATTAAATGTGTTCAGTTTCAAGACAGGGAATCCGATTGCTGCACAACTTTTGTACAAGTTCGATACTTACATAAAACCCGCGTCCGTTACTGCAGCGTGTATTGTAAATACCCTCGTTCTAAGTTGGTTCCACTTACTTGACCGTCCCCTGTGACCGGTAACATAGCCCGGAGTACCCGAGGACCAGGTTATTCGAGTCCTTCGAGTCAATGCGTATCGATTTCATGTGCGGACCAAAATCACCTCACGTTATTAATACATAGTTGTGAAACACTAGAACGAGAATGAGGGGAGAAGGTGGAAGGTAATGACGAGGGTAGATGGAAAAAGTTAGTAATATGAAGATTCGTTTCACTGTGCGATACAATGTAATGATTTAACAGACTTACTTTACTAAACTTTAGGACCTTTTAAAATTACTATAATAATGTTGAGAGAAGCTACGACACGCGATATCTTAGACGTCATAGCATTACGTAGGTAATAGTCATCTCTCATAGAATTTAAGGACTAAAGTAGGTGTGTTACTTTATAGCTTGGGCCTGCTACAACTTCCAACTCTACGTCGGAAAGAAAGGTGGCTACAGCAGGACACTATTATTCTTTCAACTTTCTATTCTAACTAGTTTGAATAAATTAGTTTTTAAATGTTTTAATACTCTCAAATGTTTTTGTCTGTCGTCTGCTGTTGAAAGTTTCATTGTGTTGTTTGTTTTAATGGTTCAGTTAACTTGTTCATTTGTCATTCATTAAGAAATACAGGCAGTCGTTTACAAGAAGTAAAATAAAAGCGTAGACAATTTAAAATATGGTCAACCAGGTTCA
Source organism: Acronicta alni (assembly GCA_964056405.1). NCBI lineage: Eukaryota > Metazoa > Arthropoda > Insecta > Lepidoptera > Noctuidae > Acronicta > Acronicta alni. The sequence continues at coordinate 304,615 of OZ043916.1, read as the reverse complement.
CTTTATTCGCTTTATTTAAAAAACTAAGCAAAAAAGCTAATTCTAAGATGTTTTATGGCGTCATATTATGAATAGTTCTTTATATTTCATTTTAATTCAATAATTCAAATTGTTCAGTTAATTTAAATGACTATCATGCGGGGATGCATGCGGGCAATGTGTGGTGTCCAGTTTACGGATAGCTGTAAACCACTGTTTAAAAAACTAAGATTTTAACATTACCATGTCTGTATATTTTTGAAATATGTGTTTTTGTAAAGAAATACCCCAACTTTTTTGAGAAGTTAGGGGATAATGTAAGTAGTCGCACCCGACATAAGGACAGACTGCGGCTACCAAAAAATAATCTAGAGCTATTTAAGAGAAACGCTTACTGTATGTCAATTATATTTTTTAACAAATTGCCAGATAATTTAAAAACATTACCAATGACGATGTTTAAGAGGACACTATTTAATTTACTCCTGACAAAAAGTTATTATGATATTGTGGCAGCTAGCATCAACGTGCGCGCGTCGCGCGTACGGGCATACGACTGACGCCGTGCTATTTACGCGAGTATTTATATGGCGAGAATTCGTCTCAGATTTTAATAAATACTCCATGCGCTGCGTCTGCACTGTGATTGGTCAATTTAAGTAACCACAGAGTTTATGTCCTATGTTTCATGTACTACTGAAGTTATTAATATAATAAACGCTAGCTTATACCATTTATTCAATCCAAATATAGCTGTTTCATTTACACCTCCTGACTAGCTGGTAAATTGGTGACCCCGACGTGATTCCGATTGAATACCCCTACAATGCCTTCCGATGACGAAGTAACTACCATCTCCCTGAAGTCTCGCATACCGACGTTTTGGCACGACAAACCGATACTTTGGTTTGGCCAGTTTGAGACTGTGGTTAACCCGCAGAAGCCCGGGGACGAAGCGAAGTTCAGCCTACTCGTAGCTCATCTGGAGAAAACAGACGTCGAGCAAATAAGCGACTACTCTCTGTGTACGAGGAGTCGGAGACGAAACAACTACAGAAACTGCTCACCGAGATGGAGTTGGGTGATCAGAAGCCTTCTCAGCTGTTACGAAGCATGAGAGAACCAGCACGTGACAAGATACCCGACTCCACTCTGCGAATACTGTGGATGAGACACCTGCCGACCTCCACGCGTGCCGTCTTATCCGTGAATGAGGAAGTCTCACTCGACGCGTTGGCCGCTATGGCCGATAAGATGCACGAACAAACACGAGAAGTTAACTCTGTGTGTGCATGCCAACAGCCGTCAACGTCACGCAACGATAGCCATCAGCCTGATCACGACCTTCGAGAAGCCGTCATGCAACTTACACGTGAAATAGCGGCACTGAAAATGGATAGATCAAGGCAGAGACAATCATCATATCAACGTTTTCGTTCACGTTCCCGAGGACGTTCAAACACTTACCAGCAGGCGTCAGGCGATTTTTGTTTTTACCATGCACGTTATGGTAAAGAAGCACGCAACTGCAGATCTCCGTGCAAGTTCAAGCACCAGGGAAACTAATCGCGACCTTGGCTGCGACGGGATTCGAGGTCAATGAAATATCACCATACCGTCTACACGTTTGCGACTACCAACATCACCTACGATTCCTAGTGGACACCGGAGCAAACGTATCGGTTATTCCGTATAAGAAAGGGATGAAACGAGCCGAAGAAATATTGTACGCAGCAAACGGTACCCCGATACACACATACGGTGAAAGGAAACTGGAACTGAACCTTGGCTTACGTCGTCCATTATCATGGCAATTTATTGTTGCTGCTGTGAAACGACCAATCCTAGGAGCTGATTTCTTACGCCATCACAACCTTCTCGTCGACCTACGTGCCAGAAAACTCGTCGATAAGAAAACAGGATTGACAATCGATGGCTGCGTTTCAAGCAACGTTTCTACCCCCACCGTGCTCACCATTAACCTTACCGACCCGTACCATAACCTTCTTCAAGAGTACAGTGAAATAACTTCCTCGAACTTCAACAACATGAAGAACAGCGAAGTCGAACACCACATTGTCACGCACGGACCACCGGTGTACAGTAATGCACGACCGTTACCACCTCACAAATATCATGCAGCGAAGAAAGAGTTTCAAATCATGCTTGAACAAGGAATATGCCGCCCCTCAAAATCTCCATGGGCGAGCCCACTCCACCTCGTAGAGAAGAAGAACGGCGAGTACAGGCCATGTGGTGATTACCGAAGGTTGAACGCCGTAACCAAACCGGACAGATACCCAATCCCACGACTTCGTGATTTCACTTATCGTCTGGAAGGCATGAAGATCTTCTCCAAGATTGATTTGAGGAAGGCATATAATCAATTACGAATACGGGAAGAAGACATCGAGAAAACGGCGGTCATCACACCGTTTGGTCTTTTTGAGTTTCCCCGGATGTGTTTTGGCCTATGCAATGCCGGTCAAACTTTTCAACGGCACATCAACAATGTTCTCGGCGACATGAACCACGTCTTCCCATTCGTAGACGATCTTTTGATAGCTTCACCAGACCAAGAAACACACAGAAACCACCTAGAGGAACTTTTCAAAAGACTCCAAGAATGCGGCTTAAGAATAAACGTGTCGAAATGCGTTTTTGGGCAGAAAAAACTAGAATTTCTTGGCTACATACTAACTAAGAACGGCATTCAACCCACAGAAGATCGTGTGAAAACAATATCCAATTATCCTGAACCTACCACAATTCAAGAATTACGACGATTCCTCGGTATTTTAAATTTCTACAAAGAGAACATTCCACGCGCTGCCCATGTCCAAGAAAAGCTGTATAAATACCTTCGAACATGCAAGAAAAACGATAAAACTGAGGTGAACTTTACCAGCGAAGATAAAGAAGCCTTTCAAGCATGCAAGGACAGCATCACGGATGCTATCACTTTATCACACCCTTCAATTCACGCCCCGATATCACTGATGTGTGACGCCTCGAACACCTGTGTCGGAGCCGCATTACAACAACGTGTTGAGTGTAGCTGGAAACCACTCGGTTTCTTCTCTAAGAAATTAACGGAAGCACAACAGAAGTACAGCACCTTTGACCGAGAACTTTTGGCAATCTACTTGGCAATACGACACTTTCGACGCATGTTCGAGGGCAGAGATATCACGGTTTATACAGATCACAAACCATTGACACATGCACTACTGCGGCAAAACAGCAAGACTGAAACACCGTTACGTACAAGATACTTGCACTACATAAGCCAATTCACGACAAACATATGTCATATTGAAGGAAAGGACAACGTTGTGGCCGATGCACTTTCAAGAATCGAAGCAATTTCCACTCCTTCGCCAATCGACTACGACGACTTGGCCCGATATCAAGATAGTGACAAGCAGCTGAGTGACGTTATAAAAAACAAAGCGCTACGATTCGAACGTCTACGTCCGTTCAACGCAAACAAGTCTATTCTATGCGAAACATCAAGTGGCAACGTACGGCCTTACTTACCACCTGAGCTGCAAAAAAAAGTTTTTGACTCAATACACGAGTTGAGCCACCCCGGCACTCGAGCTACTAGGAGGATGATTACTCAACGTTTTTTCTGGCCAAGCATGAACAAGGATGTCAGTACGTGGACCAAGTGCTGCATCGTCTGCCAACGAAGCAAGGTGCACAGACACACCGTGTCTCCTCTACAAGAGTTTCCATCCGCTGATCGATTATCACACATACATATAGACATCGTCGGACCTTTACCCATATCGGAAGGGAAGCGGTATTGTGTAACTATCATCGACCGAACTACAAAATGGCCTGAAGCATTTCCTGTCAGCGACATTGAAGCCAACACTATTGCCACGGTAGTCTACGACGGGTGGATAGTACGATTCGGTTGCCCAGAACGCATAACAAGCGATCAAGGAAGACAGTTTGAGTCCCATTTATTCAAAACCTTGATGAGTAGAATGGGAATTGAGAAAACTAGGACTACTGCTTATCACCCGCAGGCGAACGGCATGGTCGAGAGATGGCACCGATCATTCAAAACTGCATTAACGGCTCGACTAAATAACTCAAACTCAAGCTGGACTCAAGAGTTGCCCACCGTGTTATTGGGTCTACGTGCTGCAATAAAAGAAAACACCGATGTTTCATCAGCTGAAGCACTATATGGAAGACCACTACGGCTGCCCGGCGAAATGTGTGGAGAAGCGTCGTCACACATAACTAACACACATTTTAACGACAACATTACAAACGCAATGAAGAAGATGCAAGCTGTACGCCGCAACACCGATCGCCGTGCAATGTTTATACATGACGAGCTACATGTGTGTTCGCATGTATTTATTCGCACCGATGCTTACCACCGACCGCTGACGCCTACTTACGAAGGCCCATATCGTGTTCTGAAGAGACAGGATAAAGTATACACAGTACAAGTAAAAGGTCGACACATTAATGTCAGTATTGATCGACTGAAGCCTGCATTCCTGCCTAATAACGAAGAAACAACTAGTCGTGAAGATGAACAATCGTCATACGTCACGCGATCTGGACGCACGTCAAGACCAACTGTACGATTCGCCCCCTAGTGTCATACGTCCGCCCGAGACGGGGCACGGCCGCACACTGACTGAAAAGTGAAAGGCACTCGCTCAGAACATTGTTTACTGCGTTTGCGCATCGCGTCATCGTGCAAGTTCGACGGCGATGTCACCGCAGCCCTAGGCGCTCGCTGGCACCGTGCGCCACCACTTTGTACTACACGAATCGATTGGCGCTTCGCTGGGGAGGAGCTATGTGGCAGCTAGCATCAACGTGCGCGCGTCGCGCGTACGGGCATACGACTGACGCCGTGCTATTTACGCGAGTATTTATATGGCGAGAATTCGTCTCAGATTTTAATAAATACTCCATGCGCTGCGTCTGCACTGTGATTGGTCAATTTAAGTAACCACAGAGTTTATGTCCTATGTTTCATGTACTACTGAAGTTATTAATATAATAAACGCTAGCTTATACCATTTATTCAATCCAAATATAGCTGTTTCATTTACACCTCCTGACTAGCTGGTAAAATATTAAGGATTATTTAAGGGACATAACATTTTAATTTATTTCTAATTTATATTTCAAATAATTTAATAATCTATTTTAATATATTGACATTGTAATTACATTTGCACGCCATGTTCTATGGCAGAATATGTCAAACAAATGCACCTGCAACAACTATTGTACCATATTTTTGCAAATAAATTGAATTGAATTATCTGTCTTCTATTCTATAAACATAAATTTATGTTCGTTAGTCTCTCTAAAGCTCAAAACCGGTATGATCGATTTTGATGATTTTTTTGTTGTGCCTTGATGGTTTACATTCACAATTGGACCCGGTAGGTGGCGTTGCAATTGGGTTGCAGGACAACGTCTGCCGGGTCAGCTAGTTTCACATAAATATTATTATTGTTTATCATTTTATTGAAATATTACTAACACTACGATGTTAAATATAGTCAAAGTCAAATATTTTATTTCAATTAGACCATTAAAATAGCACTTTTGAAAAATCAAAACTAGTTGCACGGTTGCATAGTTAAATAAGTTTAAATATTATTACTCTCTGATCTCTGCTAGTATTAATATTTAAATGTATGTGTTTATATTTTTGACGTGCCTTAATAAATTATAAATAAAAATAATGTATGGTTCAAACGTTACAATTATTGTAACAATATTAAAAGTTCAAGAATTTTTGTAAAATTTAAACCAAATAATATAAAACATCTGGTCCCGTTTCAACATTTCACGTAGGTATTCCTAAACGGAATATCCCGAAGCCCATAAAATTCTATAAGCGAATTTGTATTCACTCGGTTCTCGCCCACACAGGAGTATAACACGGAATCGCACCCGAGAGGCGAGTTACACCGACCGACAGGATCCTACAATCTGCTAATACAGATCATTTGGTTTATATGTGGTGCTTAACGCGTTTGTGCAAGCTCCGCTGTCGCAATTAAGTAGCAGTGACTCCCTAGAGTAAAAGTATTGAAGAAACCACACGAGTCTTACGCGTGCATTCTGCATACATCTTCGGTAAATACAAAATGATAAAACGTAACATACCATCACGCTTGTATTCCCCGAAGGGTTAGGCAGAGGTGTACCAAAGTACACCCACGATTTGCTGGTGTGTTAAGGTTCCATGTAAAAGGAGATGACCCTCCGTGTAGGAGTATTCCTCTTTCGGCACCATTTTTTTCAGCACCTACGGTTTAAGCATTTAAGAAGTGGAATAGCGTAGGTGCTGAAAAAACATACCGCCGAACTGTGGGAGTACATCTACCCAACCCTTCATGGAATACAGTAGGTTATGACAATAGATTTACAGAAAAAATGCAAAAAATACACAGAGAATCCATACTAATTATTTTTTTTTTATGGAAGAGGGAGGCAAACGAGCAAGCGGGTCACTTGATGGTAAGTGATCACCGCCGCCCATTGACACCCACAACACCAGAGGGGTTGCCACACAAGTGCGTTGCCGGCCTTTGAGATAAGAATAGGCTCGCTTCTTGAAGGTTGCCATTTAATAATTATTGTTATGTTAAAGGAAAGGAAGTATCTATTATAAAAAAACCGCCATATTAAATAATTCACGATTTGGTTTATGATTGTTCCTTAAATTATGATTCGTTTAGCTACAAATGTTAGACAGCTGTGATTGCGGTCAACGTCCTTCTTAAAATTTGCATCTTTGATGTGCTATTTTCGTAGCCTTAAGATTTGCAAGTAGCAAGAAAAAAGCTTTAGTAGTAACCAGAGCTCCTTGCGGACTCTTACATCTCTTAAAATAATGGACAAATTGATTTGGCCGGTCTTCCCGTTGGTCATGTGGCCGTTGGGCCATATTGTATACAATTAAATTTTTTTATGGTACGGTAAATTCTCATAGACCATCAGGTACCTGGGGAGGCGGCAGGGTATATCGGACTCCTAACGACTTAAAACTACACTTTCCTTAACTTATCCTATAATCATGACCATAAGATCCGTAAAATTCGCCACGACCATGACAAACTGCGGTGCAGCTATTGGACCCCTTCAATCACAAGCCTTGCATAGTATCGCCATTATCTGGTCAGGTGGCGGAATTCCCAATTTAGCCGCCGGCAGGCCACAGCGCATGGAGGCCGGCAACCTAATCCTTGGGACGGGCCTTAATAAGCGTGGCACAGGCACGTGATATAGCCCTCCACCCGCCGACAGTCTTTTGAAGATAAAAAACCAAACTAATCGCGTTATCTGATAAGGTTTAGTGATAGTAAATTATATAAGAAACAAAACTTTTAAATCTATAAATCTCTGCTTAAAGATGATGTTGTGAACTTGTAATAACGCCTAGGAGAGGGACTATCTCGGCTGTTATGGTGTGTATCTATGTGTGGTGTATATTTTTGTGTATGTTATGTGGTGTATTGTGCGCACGTCGGGCATGATGGATGCATGCATGCGATCTGTATATTATACTCACGTTTCCTTGTAGCATAATAAACAACTTTATTGCGGCTGTTAGCAGGTTATGGAAGAATAACTGCAGGAAATCAGACAATATGTTGTAGCCTATTTATAAACAACTAGCATATATTGTGATACCTCTTTCAGCGTAACTCTTTGCAGGCACGTTCACGACAACTCACCATAGTTTAATCTTAATCAGTTGAATGGTATCGAAGTAAAGTTAGGTATTTTAGTACATTCCAGCTATTGAAATACCTTAAAAATAGAACGGTTAATTAAGAACTTGGCTTAGTGTACATAAGTCGGCGCGGATGACTGAGCCGCCGGCTACCCGTGCGGCGAGCCTGCCGCCCGTCCACGTGCCCGGCCGCTGGGCCCCGCTAGTAAATAAACAATTTCAATTACATAACTTTGCTTGATTTTTGAGACAAATAACATTGAACATAATGTGGAATGGGAGAGTGTGTTTGATTGTTCGCGGTATAAATATAATTTAGTTCGTCGGTAGGAGTATTAACAAACGTTTTTCCAAGCTGAATTGCTTTTTTAATCGCTCGAGAAAAATTACACTAAGGGTAATTACACTAAGAGCTTCTTCGAAATTCGAGCTTGACAACAAACGGATAGTTTTAAAAAGAACACTTATAGAATGTTAAGATAAGATCATTATTTGTCCTTCAATGTAATAACGATAAAATGTTTTCCTTGGAGCTGTAGGCTTCTGTTATAACAGTCGGACGGACTTCAGTAACTTCAGCCGTCTACAAATTTTAATATATACCCCGGCGAGCGCGGCGGCGGGGCGGCCGCGCCGCGTCAGGCTTTGTGGTGTGATTGACACGCGACAGTTCAAGTTAAAAACTTAGCCTTAATTATTGTTGATGTAATATTTTTCATTATTAATAAGTTTGGATAAAGAGAATTTTAAATGACTTGCGAAGTCAAAGTGAAATGTTTTATTTCTTAATTGTACTTGAAAGAACTGACTGCGCGGTGCCAAATACTGGGTATAATGAAAATGAGCCCAACTAGATAAACAGAAAGCCAACTGCTTAGACAATCCTTCAGCTTTGTTTTTTTTTTATTCTATTAAGGTGGCAAACTAGCATACGGCCCACCTGATGGTAAGCGGTTACCGTAGCCTATAGACGCTTGCAACACCAGGAGTGTACTTGCGCATTGCCGACCCTGTATTGAAAGAGGAATAGTTGGGTTGGCAGTATAAGGGTCAAAATCCCCCCACTGCACTGCCAACACAACGTTTCCTCGTGGAGATTTTTGCTTTTTTTATTGTAATAATTTGACAAACAAGCATATGAGCCGCCTAATGATAAGCGCCAGCTGTGGTTACCCTATAGCGCGTTGTCATTTGCCCAGTAATTTCACTGGCCTTATTGCTCTGCAAACCAAAACACAGTAAAGTAAAACAATACATAATTTTACAGATGAACTTAGCCATTAGCAGAACCTACCTTCTTAAAATAATAAACAATTTTATTACTGTCTATTACTTATACTTTGAGGGTTTACCTATACTCACTATATGTTTACCTAAATATACTATAGGTTATAATGTTCTTGTTATTATGGAACTGTGTTAATGACGTATTAGCCTAGTTAGTAAATGCAATAGAATATTACAATGTGACGTCAGTTAGGGACAACACACGTCTGTATGGGGTCGCCGTCACCAGCGTTTGATAATATCGGTCTTATTAGAAAAGATTAAAGCACAATCATATAAAGATTACTTTGGTTATAGTTATGGAGGGGCTCGTGGCTAAGTAATAACTATGCTGATTAATCTATCCGCAAGGTTAAGTTGCGATAGCTTACCATTCTTAACACATAGAGGACCATCTGTGTCTCGGAGAGCACGTAAAGCCGTTGGTCCCGGTTGATACTAACACCTATGACAATCGTTATTGGTAGTCAGAAGCCCAAAAAGCCTGACAACCAGTCTATTCTCAGGGTATCGGTATTAACCAAAAATTGGGTTGCGAAGGTCTGATGGCAGTCACTTCATGTAAAATACTGATGTTCAGTCGGATCTGGTTAGACTGGAGAAGCCGGCCCCAATCTACTTGGGAAAAAGGCTCGGAGAAAGTATTGTTATATTTATGCATATTGATTATGGCTTTGGAGCACTTTAAATTTAAAGGAAAGGAGAGCTAGGTACTTTGATCTACATATACCAGACATTATTTTCTACTTATTATGATTAACTATAATTTTCATCTTCAAAATATGATTAAATGATATTTATTTCTGTAAATAGATCTTTTAAAGATACTTTTACAAGTCAATATTTTACATATTTTTTTAAGCTAGATGGCTCCGGCATTTCCTAGCTGACGACCTCTGAGAAGAAACGCCGAAACAAACTCAGAGAATCATAGTCTCTTGTAAAGTCCAGACAATGTATAGTAACAAAATATGTGTCTTACAATGTAGGGCAAAGTCTGAAATGGCCTTTTGAAGAAAGAGCCATAGCGGCTTTGAGTAGACCAGTCCCAACTGACGGCACGCATGCATCAGTCATTGTGTAGCTCAACCATAATTTAGGGAGTACGCGTACGAATATGTGTAAGCCTTAACACCGATATAACAATTATGAGTTAATTACGTGTCTCTGAACTGATAGCGGAGGTGAGAGCCGACGAGCGACACTGTGCCTCTAATGGCGGATTAACTGTATGTAGCTGTTATGAGAGATCAGCCCTGATTTGTATTAAAAGCGTGGTATAATTATGTTAATATGCTGAAGTAGATAAATCAGATTTAACTGTTGAAATCAATTCCTGCTCTTAGACAGACTTTAAAATTCAAACTTCGACAACTTCAATGGGAAGATTTATTACGGCGATGATTTTATTGGTCCAAGAACAAGTTATTGAATAGCTTTTAACATCCCCCAGATGGAAAGAGGTGTTCACTTTGTTCACCAGTTGAAAAAATAAAATTAAACCTTTACTGTTTAGATCATCCCAATTGTCCAATTTTATGTTTAGCCTGCCTTACAAAAATGTCATACAGCCTTAACAAATTAAGAATACTGTCTCAGATATTCCTATATGTCCTGTCACATTACAACGTAATATTGTATAGTACATTTCTGTGGCCACATTCAGCCCTGAGTATAGCAGCATAGACACTCTTATTTAATATTAACATGTACCTATAGCGACCTGATCATCGACAGGGTTGACAACCGAATAACTTTAAGTATGCCCATGTTTTATGTTTTTAGATGCAACCGGTCCTTAATAAAATTGAAAGTTGTGTTTTTAGAAACCTTATGTGTGAATGTGTATGTTAATTGACGATTTGAGCTGTATATATAATAAGCAATGCCTAGCATAACTCACCTACCCCAAATTTAAGAATTGTCATTTAGTATTTCAGACTTCATAATATGCATAAAAGACATAGCCAACAGCAAGGAACCGAATAAATAATGATAAATACATTACACAGCACCATCTAGTCCCAAGCTAAGCAGAGCTTGTACTATGGGTGCTAGACAATAAGTGTAATATTTATTGTATACTCTTTTTGTAAATACGTACTTATAATACATATGATAAACTCCCAGACAAACACAAGCAAGTACGTTCATCACATAAATATTTGTGTCCTGTAGGAATAGAACCCACAACCATGATCAACACACAAACACAGTGGTTCGACACTCGAACCACTAGACCACAGACGTCGTCGTGTATGTGTGTCATCTGAAAACATAATCCAACATAAACTTGACTACGTTTTTATTGAAACACCGATCGTCTAACTTACAGTCGACACCCCTGAATACTACGTCAGAGCGTATTTTATTGTACAGAGTATGCAACACAATACGAGATAATGACAGCGCGACACTCGGTGCGAACACAAATATTTGCGCAGTGATTATCCAACACCGCCGGTTGGCTGCATGTTGTTATACTGTGGTATGAGGACGTATCGCAGTGTTCGCCGTTGATTGCGGCGTCAAAACGAGTGTCATTGCTACTGACGTGCGTTAAATGAGTAATGTGTGCGTGTGATAAGTTGTTTAAATATGGGGTCACGTATGTACATACGAGTATTTTCGCTTCGTCGTAAGTTTTTCTAGAGTAGGCAGAGTTCACCTAATGTTAAACAATTTATTATTTCTATTACACGTAATAATGTGTCATTCAAAGTCAAAGTCAAAGTCAAATATTTTATTTCAATTAGACCATTAAAATAGCACTTTTGAAAAGTCAAACTAGTTGCACATTATTTTGCAACTATTAGGTGCACCGACACAAAATTGAAACTAGCTACTTGTTACTAGCTGCTTGTTACTTGTTGTTAGATTAGGACCGTAGGATATACACGGCGCAGCACACGCTCGAGCAGTGTGTCGCATGGGCCGAGCAGCGCCGTGTCCTGAGAGGTACCACAGGACAAGACCTCTCACTCCCGGCCGTAGTCAACAGCATGGTCGGGAGTCCAGACGCCTGGGAGGCGATGCTCTCCTTCTGCAAGGACGTGATGACGCAGAAGGAGACCGCGGAGAGGGAGAGGGAGACTGCCTCCACCCTGCCGATCCGCGCCCGTCGATCAGGGCGCAGGAACAGGGCAGACAACGCCCTGTTCCAACCACCATAAACGGCCACGGGCGGCGGACTTGGGGAAGTCCGTCCGCCCAACAACACAAGGCCCGAGATGGAGGTGCGGTTGGTGTTTCCGCACCCCACTCACGTGGATCGGTAGGTGGGGGCACGCAAGTGTCTCCCTAATAGAGCCGGAGACCGCGAGTTTGCGGTCTGCCACTGCTGGGGTCGCGGAGGAATGTTCTCGCTCCCGTAACCCCAGCAAAAAGTGGTGAGGCGAAACACCCGTATGGTTTTAGTCGGTAGGTCACCCCCTATGGGTGGAGTCCGACACACCCCACCGCCTTCCCCGGGCGGTGGATAGTCCATGAGGATTTCCATACGTTAAAAAAAAAAAAAAAAAAAAAAGGACCGTAGGATATGTCAGCAGAAATGGGGTTAGTAGTATTACTTTTACTCTTTAATAATGTTTTTATTATAATATTAATAACTATTTGCAGAGTATATTTTTGCAAATACCAATAATTTGCCTATTTTCCTGACTCCGGTCCTTGCTCGGGATGGTATGAACTTCGCTCTTCATGCGGCTGATTCGCATGCATTGGCGACACTCAATACTCCTCGCTGTATGTAGAGGGATTCTGTGCACATCCCAATTATGATAATACAGTCAGAGGGCACTTGTAATGTATGTGGAACATCGCGGCACACAGTTAAAACGTCGGGATCTATGTATAGATACGTAGATACGTGCCAATGGAATGATGACCTTTTCAAAACAAGTCTTTTTACAGAAAACCGTATAATTTGTATATGTTTAGCTTGTTTGATAACATTTATGTATTTTTAAGTACGTACGTCTCTTTGACAGGATAGATGGGTTCTATACTGTTGCACCACATAAAATTGCAACTTTAACATTTAGTAGGTACTTACCACGCAAATCTAATGATTAATCAAATGATTTACTATTCCACTGCTCGGCATGAGTGTCCAGAATAAGGAAGGTATGGCTAATGTCCTGATGCAAAGTGGCAGACTTCACACGCCTTCACAAAAGTTTGTGTAAGATTTGGCGCGGTGTTTTCCTTTACCCGCGAATGATCAATTAATTATGAATACGCAAATTTGAAGTCAGAGATGTTTACTTTGTATTTGAACTAGACACCTTATGATATTACGTTATCCAGGGTCATATCATCTTATCTCTGCTTCAACTTATTAATAAGAGCAGAAATCATTTAATTAAGTATACCTATATTATGCAGTTTCTGAGTCATAATTGTAAGTACTTAGTTGAACTAACACAGCTTTACTACTTTAATTACTGCCATATTTTATGTGCGTATTATCGGCTGCAATAAACGTATACTGGAGGATTGGAATAAAAAAGTCGTTCTCAAAATGATGGCGGGCATTTAAAGCGCGCATCGGTACCGCGCCACGTAGTAAATAGCTTGACATATCGTAAAACGTACGTGACGTAATGTGTATGTGACTGACGCAGCGAGTCGCGACGAGACACCAGACAGTTTCAATGAATTAAAATGTTAGTAGTGCAATTTCAATGACGGAATACACAGTTGTAATATAGCGTCCTTGGCCAGGGGCAGACTGGCCCATGGATGCTGTAAGGAGTCCAAAATGTGGGACTATAAAGTCAATAAACTCAATAATATCCATAAATACTAGTAGCAGTGTCTAATATTCGCGTAGAAATCAATACTACAGATAGTTATTTCGGATCGGAAAATCTTTTCGCATTCGATAGCCCAATTCTTGAGGAAGGTTATAGGGTATTTAACACCACGCTGCAACTCTTGGGAGGCGAGCAAATAGGAAAATGTCAGAGGGATTCGCAGGGAGCCGCGGGGCACAGCTATCTTAGTATAAAAATGTGTATCGACACCCAGTACTGTACGACATTTATCACTAACGTTACCTCGTCTGTGTAGTCTGTTTAGACGTGATGTTAGTCGCAGCACTAGTGATGTCCAGTTGCACTTTGTCGTCGGTCTACAACAGTGCGCATTTGTAGTGATAATCGGTGGATGGCGGCGGGCGTGCGGCTTTAAACCCACGTAATATACGCCAACGATCACAGAGTGTATCGAAAATATGAAGTCATAAAATTGGAAGTGCCTCCCTTGTTTGTTGTGAATGCGGCTATAGGTAAAAACAACAAAAGGTTCACCTCGATAAGGCTTAGGTATTGAATACACCGATTTATATAATCTTTTTTTATGGTGCGGAAAATTTTCATGGAAAATCTTCGAAATAAAAACTGCACTTGCCATCAGACCTATGGTTGGGGTCATGGAATTTTACTTTCACGGCAGGAACATTACATAACTATAAAGTTATAACGCTAACTGGAATCGTAAGTTCTTCCCTCATACATTGGCGCCTACTCTTCTAGAAAATGTAGGTAGTGCAATAGCCACACCGTAGAGAAAAGTAATTAAGTCAGCCATGTCCAGAATTTCTTCTATATTAATATTACACGCACTTGAATGGTTCTGTTTGTTGAGCACTAACGGCATTACAGCTATTGTTATCTTGCGATGTTACTTCTGTCTAACTTTTCTGGTGGTACATGAACAGTGAACACATATAATTGTCGCCATTACTGCTGATATTTGGCATTCGGCGTGAACTGAACTGTGTATAATGTGTACTGTGTATCGCGGGTTCTCGGACTGTTAAACAAACATTATTGTTTGCGTGAAGGCTATGTTGGGAAAACGTCACTAGAATCGTCCGTTCTTTAAATTTAACCCCAATTAGTCCATTAGGTCCAACTTGACAATTGGAAAAATATACTGGGGTTCATCACACAGACAGATCCATGGTTGCAAAAATTTTGTCAACGTATAGGCAAAACTCATTCATAATCCGAGCGTGCAGGCCTTTTAATGAACTGTCGTGTCATATGGATTTAAATTTGTTTAATAGTTTCTCGGATTAAACGTGCATTAGTTAGTAACTTCTTCTTATAATTCACCTTTACTATATGTAGAATGTTTGCTTTTTATATAATTTATTAGTCACTCTGCTGTATATCGTAATCATTGATCTAGTTGATATTTACCGTCTAACACAGGAACTTGTATACCGGTTTTTAACTTAAATGGCCTTTAATTATGTATCAATTTTTGCCATATTATGTATGCTAGCTGTAAGTTTTCCAAGTACAATAAAAAAAACAATAAATCGTCATGGATCATATATGCCACCTGCGAAGTCGACAGGATATGTCGGGTACTTCGTCTTCACTTGCCTTATAGTCATGGCCATGGGATGCGTTAAATTCGCAACGAACATGACACTGTGTTACTGCAGTCGCATTTCTATTTAGGCAAGGCTTCACTGATGGAAGGATACAACCCTACTATTGAATAAACTAATTAAATAGTGTACAAAATACGTATAAAGGAGCTGCTAGATAACAAAAACTATATTTAGAGCACCAGACGTCAAAGTACTCCTCCAGGTCGTACTTACCTGGTGACATGATAAGATTTATCTGGTATGAATGAACTTACAAACTTATTTGAACCAGATTAGCTTTTCAGTCTGATACATTTTGTATTAGGCTTATTCTGAAAACTTTGTCTTACAAGTTGTCTGCTTAGGCCACAAACTGCGTAATACACACACAGTGTTCCACAGTTCTGTACTCAGAATATTAAAACGTCTGACTCATGCATGACTTTTCTATTGTATTAACGATCGTTTATTCGTATAGCAATTCAAGAATATTAAATCGGTTTTCTGATGGTGAGTTCAGTCATTTTCATATCTATATTAACGTCGAAAGGATGTTTATTATAACTCTGAAAAATCATATACATTGCATTTATCAGACTTTAGACAGGGTTTAGAATGTACGGATAACGAGGCTTAAATGGTAGGGGAGACCGGGGCGCGACTTAACAAAATTTATATTTTCAGTTGTATCTTCAAGACACCTAAACATTTTGAAATTATTTTTGTATCAAATGATGTCTAAACTATTCAATAACCATGTCGTTGGTTTTAATTTGACAAGAAATGGATACCTTTTTAAGAAAGTCGATTTTACTCAGAAAAGTCAGAAATTAATACTTACCCCGCAATCGGGGCTATAATTAACACTTCCGAGGTAAGTATTAACAAAAGGGGCAACAATTAACATTGTAAGTATTTTCCTCTATAAATAAAGAAAACTCAAAATTACAATGACATTTTTTTATTAAGCAATACAATTAACATTAGGCTTATACAATATAGCACTTTGTCCCTGCAACAACGATATATGTTTATAGAGAAAGAAACCCAAACAAAACCTCTATACATACATAATAACAAAATTCAACAAATATCTGAATCATTTATTATTAACACTTACTTTTACTGTTATATTATTGAAGGAAACGTTAGTTTTCAATAATCACAATATTCACTTAGTGGAATAATAATTAACATTATGCTTAAAAGTTGAAACACTCCGTCAAACAACAATATTTCAGATATATTTAATGAATAGAAACAAAAACTCAAACAAAACCTCTTCGTATCGTTATTATTAAGTTAACAGCCTTTTAAGTAGTTTAATCAGCCTTATGTGTGTTATCTAATAATAATACAATCAACTTAAATGAGGTAGTAAACAGCTTATTCTTAAACGTAGCAGTCTTTATATAACCTACCTTTAAAATCTAAAACAGTCTCAATAAAGCTTAGTTTTATTATGAAATTACTGAAGGTAATATAAATATCCTTTATATATTATATAAAATCAACATCTTAACAATGTAATCTACTAGGAATCATTTTCATGTAATCACAATATGTTTCATTTTTATTCATATTCATCATCTGAATCACACTTTTGGCAAACATATGAAACAGTGTTGCCTCTGATACATCCGGACTGAGCCCACTGCTTGCACGAGATGCATTGCACCCAGTCTGCACCAGATGTGTCTTCATTGTATGAGACACCACAAATTATACAGAAATATTCATCTTCTGCACTGTCGCTGCTTTCTTCCAATATCCTTTTCTTTGCCTTTTCCACTTGTAATGTTTCCTTTTCTTTTCCTTTTTTAGCTATTTGTTCTTTACCCTTTCCTTTGCCCTTTCCTTTGCCCTTACCTTTACCCTTTCCTTTATAATTTTCTTTACCTTGCTTTTTTTTCTTTCCATCGTCTTTATTTTGCGGTTTTTTTTTCTTTTTAAGTTTCTGTTACTTTCTATCTCTTCTAGTGCTTGTTTAAATAAATTAATATGTTATTAGATACCCTGGTGGATATACAGCTCTTTAAAGTTAGGACAGGTGGACAGACAGACGGACGGACAGCGTAGGCTTAGTACCTAGTGTAATATTGTTAATACCAACCCCACATGCGGGGTAAGAATTAACATGTTAATACTAGCCCCGTATGTTTTGTTAAATTTAGCCCCATGGGTAGCTTTTCAATAAAAAAATATATAATTACGAAATATTGTGCATTAGCGTCAGTAACGGTATGTAACATTATTAAGCATAAAACAAGCTACTGCAAAAAAAAAAATATTACACCGAAATCAATTATTCAACGCGTAAATCAAAATATCGTAAAGTGAAAAAAGTTCGTTACTTGGCCAAAATAGACGCACATCACACAACTCATTTTCGCGGCGCACTGAGCTGGACTGACGAGTCCTAACCCTTAGACCGCTGTCACAGGGACGAATTCTAGGAATCACTAGTGACGTGCTGTTTATAGTTTCGTAGAAATTCGCTTGTTAATACTTACCTCTGTTAATTAAAGCCCCGGCCTCCCCTAATTAACTAACTACAACGACTTTGAAGATAGCTAAAACGAAATGCTTGCTGTTCTTTTCAATTTATGTGACCTTTTCTTCTGTGAGTAAATGTTTAAGTATTTAAAGTACGTACAATTGCAGCTATTCTTTAAAGTAAAAGTTCTCAGGGAAACTGTATAAAAACTTGTGAACGTTATCACTGAAATCAGCGCGGGCGCTGGCGCTGGAGGTGGAGGTGGAAGTGGGGGGGAGGAGGGGGATAGGAGCGGTGGCCGCGCAGACAGATACCTAGCTGTACTGATAATTTGATTGTGTAACTTGTCGTTAAAGAATTTAGGTCTTTATATAATACATTGTTTATTATAATGATAATTATTTTATAACGATCTTCAATAGAATACAATTTCAATTCTTGTAAGGTAAGTAGTGCCTTTCTAGTGATTTCACGAGGGAGTACCTAACAGTAAATTTAGAGCATGCATGTAGGTAGTTAAAAAAGTTATGATCAACCAAAAGTCAACATAAAAGTGGAGCACATGTCAGTTCGTTAACACAACACGTCGTCGCACTCGATGCGATGTCAGCAGTAGCTATTACTAGCCATTAGCCCCGAGCCACCGCACCGCGCGCCACTTGTCTCGCCTCTTACGTAAAACCTCCGTCTGCGGCCGCAACAGTTGAGCGCGAGTGCATAACTTTTAATATTCATGCGCTATCACTTAGCGACGCGATTATGCGCGATGAATATGCGACGGCGCGCGTGCCGGCGACGAAACGCGTCGCGCCTTCGTGCAGGCTGTACCCACCATTATAAATACCACATTATTATTTATGAGCGACTAAATTTAGTGACTCTTACTTTTCAAGTGGACAAAAGATAGCGCCTCTTTATGCAAAACTTTAAACTAAATTTTAATGTGAGCGAAACGAGCTGAGCTTATTTATATTAATGTAATGTAACCAACAAAGTTTCGATGCTTTAAATATATGAAAACTATATCTTTTACTTCAACTGTTCAGTTACTGGTACCAGTGTTTAGCAGAAGATATAGTAAGACCTTGTAAGAAAATTAATAATACAAAACGACTTTACACATTTGCTACTCTGACATGTCTAAATCTCAATATATGTAAAGATACTTATATTGAGATTTAGACATGTCAGAGAAAACCTAAGAAGGTTTAAGACTACATTGTTGAACTCATTTAGAAGCTTATATTTTCGCGTGCCTAAAAGGAGGACAAGATTATTCCCATTTTCAATTGATTAAATTTTTTTAACAACAGATGTGACAAACGAATAGGGCATAATGCATGTGTCATGCTTTTGTTTGTGTGGATGTGGTCACCCACGCGTGAATTGTAGCTACTCTAGCCGGGAGGCTACGGCGTAGCACTGCTACGAAGTAAGCGCGTTGCTTCGATCATAATCGACTCGAAAAAATCGGAAACTATAAATAAGCCAAGAACTAGTAACTTAGTAAGTCCACAGAGAATCGATTTCTCTGAGTCAATATTTCATGTAAATCCTTTCCACGGCCGCGCACCTTGTTCTCCGGCTCGAGACGTTATCCCGTGAGTAATGGCGGCTCATCCGTCCGCCTGTCCTATCCATCTCACCAGTTCCTTGGTGACGATAGTGCACATTTGTCACGGACATCGGTGCAGGGGCTCGGAGGTGCAGGGTCGCAGGGCCGCAGGGGTGGCACTGCACCGCCCAGGTGCTCGAGCATGATATGTGATATGACTTTGTGATGTTGGGTATGGTGTGAGGCTTCGGTAAGGTTATAACAGTCTGAGAGTTACGAACTGCAGCTGTCATGCATAGGTTATGACAGGGTTAGGTTATGACGTCACGTATAAAATCTTGTAGTACACCATCACCTTATTGCACCTTTATTTCACAAATAGGTATGTAATGAAACGATTGATTGATAGTTCAAGTTTCAACATATCAGGTGTTCGTGCTGCTTGAATTATTATTCAGATATCAATCTGCGATATTCTTTAATAGAAAAATCCCATAGACCTGGCATTTCTTATCTGAAGAACCCCGAGATGAAGTAGCAAGCACTACTGGTTTACACCAGAACAGGAGAAACTAGTAAATACGAATAAAACATACTAAACGAAGAGTAACACCGTATGATATTCTATCTAAATGTTTCAGGAGATCGCTAGCGCTCGTCCCCTGGGTAGGTTTTAGGATTTTCGGCTCAGGCGCTGTGGAAATTATTAGCAAGGCATGGATAAACCGATTTTGTTTTTTATTCCTCTGAAGAGCGCAGGGTTGTTAATAATTAATATCTCTTCAGTCTTTACTGCTCGTAAGCCGTACTTAACTTCCAACGTAAAATATTTTCATTTTACGATAACCTTTATTTTACTTTTACCAATATTTTTATACATGTTTTTTATATTTATTTACAAGTTTTTTTTTCTATAAAGAAAATGCTACCCCGATTATTGAATATATTTCTGGAAATGTTTATTTTTATGTTACCCAATTTATCAATACTACAAAATACATCGTGACAACCCTAATCGATTAATAAATAAAATAGCAACACGATCACTGTAATTACAGTATCCAGAACCGATCAGTTCCGAGTTGTGCTCAATCTCGGCCGGTTGATCTCAACCTCTCGTCACGCGGTAGTGAATGTCATGATGCACTTTTTGTTCAGCTTTGAGTGCGCTTCACAGCGTCCTTGGTGTGGGCGTCCCCTTTGATAGCCGTTTGTACACAGAGCGGGCTCTGAGCTCAGCAGATTATCTTTTATCTGGTTTTTAACTGGTTGCAAGGATTAGCTACTTTTTCATGTAAATATTTATGAAAACCTCGTTTCTGAATCTTTCTTATAAATAAACTCGGAAATACGTTATTATTTTTATAGTCAAGATTTTAATAAGTTTCCTTCGAGGCTAATGAGATGTTTATTAAAATATACAAAATAGTAGGTTTAAAATCCTACTAGCATGTAATAAAAATGTTTAAGGCAGTCGGAGAGCACGGCGCGGGCGCGGACGCGGCGGCGGCATCGCGTCAACTTTTATTACACCATTAATCTAGCTCTAGATGTTGTTGCAAATCTCATAACACCTTGATCACCCAAATCTTCTTAAAGATGAAAAAAAAACACAAATTATTTACCTCCCGATGTGCTACATTACAGAACATTTCAAACGAGTCAATATTTAATGGTTAAGTTGTTAAAATAACCTGATAAAGTGATTTAGTAATTATTAATTCAAGTCAACTGCCTCGTTAGTCTAGAGGTACTAAGCGCGACTACTACGCTAGAAGTCCTAGGTTCCATTCCCAGGTGGAGCAGTGTTATTGGGTTTTTCTATTAAATTCTCAGTAACAGCTCTGAGTTTGCATTTATGCTTGATTAATGGCAATAAGCAGCCCCCTAATACATGGGACCTAACCATACCGGCGAACTATATATTTGGTATATGTCTATATATTTGGTACACCTCTGCCTAACCCTTTGGGAAATACAGGTGTGATGGTATGTTTTATATGTTACCAACATAACATATAAAACATACCATCACACCTGTTTGTTCAAGTTTTGAGGTAAAAATAGTAAAGTACTCCATTATATTATTATGTATGCTCGAATCGCGTAATATTATATGCAAACTATATTTGTTAGCCGCTGCTCACCCAGACGAACTCGACAGTAAAGTCCTGCCACCTCTAGTTGAAATATTAGATATTAGTTCTAGTCATAAACATGCCAATCCAATAACACTTCTGATACACGGCGCACTAACTTGTGGCAATTTTCTTTCTTATTTTTGTGCATTTTCTTGTGATGTCGGTCCAATACCACCAGTTTCGTTACAACTTATATATAAACTGTGACTTAAATATAATCGGTGTCAGTACCGAGGTCATCGGTCTCAGTACCGAGGTCATCGATGTCAGCAGTAGTATTATGGGTGCTTAAGTATCTCTATTCTCCGTATGTGTAAGTGTATTCTCGGTATCAATTCTGGTATTGTCGGAGTCAGTACCGGTATTATCGTAGTCATTACCGGTAACTTCAGTGTTGCCATCGTTATTATCACTGTCAATATCGATAAAATCGATTTTAGTAATATTAATGGTGTTAGTAGGTACTCTCATATGCTCCAGATTTTATCTTAAGACTTAAACTGTTTTAAAATTATCCTTACTGCTTATATTATTTATTTTTATGAAGTTATTTCGTCTTGCTTGCTATAACAATGCTCGAATGGATAAACTTTCGTGTAGGGGGATATTTCCATTTTTTTTAAAGTAATAGTGTTTATAGGACCAGGAATTTCAATGTAATGATTCTCATGAAATGAATAGGTAAAGTCACAATAATATATTATCAATAATTAAACAATTAAAATAACTTATAAATGTGTTAGCACTAACAATTGTTTTGTATGTTGTGTTAGGAGTAATTGTATTTTTTAAGATGAATGAGAGATGAAATTCATTATGGATTATATATGAAGTCGAAACCATGAGATATAGAACTGTCTGACTGGCCATGGCAGTGAGTGTGTTACATTGTGTTATGATAGTGTCACCTCGCGGCCCGGTGAGTCAGTGTGGCGGAGATTAATGCCGCAGTAGATTACCTCCGCGACAAATGAGTGTTATTAAGCGCGCGCTGATGCCAGCCCCGCTCCATCTTACCAGATATTTCCTTTCACACAGTGTGTCATTTTTGTCAAGATTTATTAGTATTATAATTCAAGGAATACAGACGAACTTGGAAAATTAAAATTGAAGTGATAGACCGACTCAGCCTAAATTTCTTGGCTTCGCATTAATTTTCGCGCGATTCAAGTTCATTCGTGGCTTATAATTTAGTCTTCATTGATATTGCGCAAACCCAAGACAAGAAAAACATTGCTGTTTGCTATAAAGCAAACAGCAATGTTTTATTGGTTTGTAATATTTTACCATCACAGTAAGTTGCACCTCTACTGTTGATATATTGACCTTCTGCACTATTCAGTTTATTGTAACACAAATACTAGGATGCCCGACACCTATGCACAGGGTGATAGCGGGGGCCCAAGGAGGGAAGGGGGAGTGGAAGCTGGCAGCTCAGGGAGAGGACAACAATTAGGCGACATTCCGGCGCCTGCAATCTAAGTGGAATGCCTTTAGGTGAGCGAACGATTTATCGGCCGCAAGCGCAAATTTGTAGGCGAACCGCGCGCTCTCAGCTTTATGTGCGCACCGCCGCGTGCAGCCAGCCTTATTTCTTGCTGGACTTTTTGCAGGAGCCAATAGAACTCTTGGCGTGACACTTAGATGTAGTGCGCTGGATTAATTGCGAGCTCTTTCTAATTAGGTGTCGCATGCGCTTTAGGAGCGCTTGTGGGGTCAATCAATAGTGCGGTATGTTTGACACTGAAATTACAACTAAGTGTTAGTTTCAGACGTAGACATTGTTATTATTTTAGGCTTTAAGCAACATGACCTCCTACAGTTCAAGAAAAAAATACAACACACCATTATACCTGTTTTCCGTGTAAGTGTTAAGCAGAGGTGTACATAAGTACACCTATAGTTCGTCGGTATGTTTAGGTTCCATGTAATGTATGGGAGACGAGCTATAAATTGCATACGGGCACAGATCCAAACTTTGCGCTGCTACTGGAAATTCATAGTATTATTAATTATTATGTATTAGTTCATTCACAATAATACTGTTTGACCTGGGAATTGAACCCAGAAACTCTAGCGTATCAGTGGCGCATTGGCTAACGAAGTAGTCCAGTTTGAAAACCAATCTTAAATAACATTATGCTTCACGAAAACACAATAGGAATAATAATCGTTGTTAATCATTTATAACATAAGGCATAAGTTATACTGTGTTATACCATACCACTAAATTTTTAACCTTCTCTGTTTTAATATACGTCCCACACCCAGTTTATCTCCACTGTTGGACAAAATACAACTTGTAACAACCAAACTTTGCTCAGCGACATAAACATGTAGATAGTAGGTACCGGCAGCCGGATAATTATGTCCGAAAGTTTGCTTCGTTACAAAACTAAGCGGTCACTCGCTACTCCGCAAAACACGGGCGGCTACGGCGTAGCCACTTGCTACGCCGTAGCCAACACGCCACTACGTGTGCTACGCTCTCGTAGCTAGACAATAAACATAAACACAAAATTATTATTCTGTTCGTATGTTATAAAATCTCACTTGTGCAACTTTGCAATTTGATATATTTATGAATATTTTTGTCAATAAATTATGTATTTGTGTATATTATGCGGTGTTGGATATGCGGTAATGAGCAGTGATGGCCTAGTGATATGACCACTCCCAAATCAAAGGTCTCGAATTCGAATCTAAGATGAAAGGAAACCTCTGACTTTTTGAAATCATATGCGTATTTATAATTAATATTGCCATAAACCATCGTGAGGAAACCTGCATGCCTTAGAGAGTTTCTTGACGGCGTGTAAAGTCTGCCAACCCGCACGAGGCTAGCATGGTGGACCACATGCGGTATTTGAAATAAAATTATAGAACTTGTCACGATATTATTGTAAACACTGGCGACGTGACACGTATGCGCTAGTCTCCACAACTTTATATCTACACTGGCACGGACGCCATGCACGAAGCTATATAAATAAAATAATCCTAAAATATCTATTATCCGAGCATGTTTTCATTAGGGCGAGGGCAAAGGGTTACATTTGTTAAATATTCATGCGGCGGAACCCTAAGCCGGTTTATATTAAAACTAGCGCTGCCTACCCTCAAAGACTTAACATTAAATTATTTCGCTAATTATAATCTGGTTCATGTATAACGCGATCATTCTTGACCGCTGATGACGTAATTTCGGTGATGTCAACGTTAATGTGTTTATGTTATTCCTGTCTCCACAAATGAGAGTTACCGTACCTTAAATGATGACATAGTAGCCAGAGTAATGTTTAATAACAAGAAAATTACTCATTAAGTGATATGTTCAGTTTGTTTTTATTTCCTGCTATATTAAGTTAATTCACTTCGTGTACATTCTCAAGGACTTTGAGGGGTCAACAATATCTTTGATGCTATTCCAGATTACATTCTTCAGTCAGGAATCTCGGGTTCAGTTTGCTTTCCCTCAGCGGGTAATTGAGTTTTCATCACTAATCTGATCATGACCTTATAATTATTGTCTGTTGAGCACGCTTAACCAAGATTTGCTGTTTGGAGTATTTTCGTTGATAGTGGAGCTAAGAGAACGATTCCCTAATATTCATTTGAAAAATAAGTCATGTATTTTTTTAAAATACGCTGCACAAGAATATAAGAGCAAAGCAAAATATGATATTTTCTGCACCAACGTGCAGGTAAAGCGGGGAGATTAACTAGTTTCAGTGCTCACTGTTAATTTGTGAATAATTGAAGCTACACAAGACTCCAGCTCATGCAGAACCGCTCGAGAATTATAGCCATTTATTTTTAAAAAGAAAATTAAAAAGAAATTGTTTTGCATATTTATATGTTACCATTGTAATGATACGTTTGCGATTTTTTAATATTATTCGATACTGCGACTACAATGGACGGTTTCGTCGAGTGGTCAGTCTCCCCGCTACTCGGACAAGCTCTTTGTGGATGGCTCCAACACCTTTGTGATATGATAGATCGAATATCAATACATTATTCACCTGTTGTGAGTGATAAAGATATTTGTTCGCCAAGAATATGGTGTCTTTATCTCTGTATCTTTATCACCCATAACAGGTGAATAGTATATTGATATTCAATCCACAATTCAACTTAAAGTAACCTGTACATGATGAGGTCTTAACGTGTAATGCACCTGTAACGCACCGTGCGTGACGTCACCGCCACCCTCACAAGATAAATATGATGTAATTGATTACGATTTATAAAAGGTCTGCCACTAGATTTATGGCGGGTGCCGTCGCGTGCTCACGCTTGCTGTGGAGTGAGGTGAGCAGGGAAGTAATTGAGCAATAACTCAACCGCGACGGGACCACGTCAGCGTCACCTAGTGGACAAAAGAGATAAAAGCGCAACAAACTACACTCACATCTCTACAAACATATTACCTATGTGAAAATATAATAATGACGTTTAATGTTCTACATTGTTAACCGACTTCAATAAGGAGGACGTTCCTATTTAATTTATAATTAAATAAATATATTATAATTAAGTCAAATAAAATATAATAACACGATTTGTATATCATATAATTCTGAAAATGGTTCGAGTTTGAGTGGCTTGAGAATGTTTCCGTTACCGAAGGAATGTGTACTATTTTAATAACGAAATAATAAAGGATTCATAATGATGTGTGCTCCAAAAGAAAACGTTGTGTTGGCAGTGGGGGACTTTGACCCTTATACTGCCAACCCAACTATTCCTCTTTCATTTTACAGGGTCGGCAACGCGCAAGTGACACCCCTGGTATTACAAGTGTCTATAGGCTACGATAACCGCTTACCATTAGGTGGACCGTATGCTTGTTTGCCACCTTAGTAGTATAATTTTTTTTAATAAAGTAGCTACATAAGAAGCTCCTCGTCTTACCTACTCAATTTTAGGATATTTGTCTACATTCTCGATTAGACGCAAACAAAGCCGGGGCGGTAACTAGCTACAACAACTACTAACATTATACTTAATAATCTCAAAGCTATATTAATATCTACATCTCTATAATTTGTATTATCACATAAAGAGGTCTTATGTGATGTGATGTTAATATATATGGCACTAATTAGTGGAATCTGAGCCCATTTGTTACAATACAATGTGCGAATACAATACTGTTGACTGTGTATGAACGGTATTGTGACGTCACGGCTTGTAGTTCTTTGCTCTCGCTGCTCAAGACGGTACCAGTGACCTTAAGTAGGTACCTACTCAATTTAGTTTGATTATTATAATGAACACAAATGTACACCCACAATTCACCGGTATGATTTAGGCCCCATTTAATAAGGGGCGAGCCTATTGCCATTAACCGGCAATAAGAACAGATCAGTATTTTATTTATATTTAATAAAACTGTTGGGCAATCCTAATTGAGATTAAATAATATTTTCAGTTCTCCTGTCACAGGTTTGCTGGAAGAGATTTCTTTACAAATAAGCAGTTACTTTGTACTAAATAGTCCTAAGCTGGCTACTCTCTAGTTTCTAAGTGTGTAGGTACATAAATTAATAAATAAATCAATCAATCAATATTTTCTTAGTACGGGAATCTGCATTTTAAACAGTCGGAGCGAGATATTCTTTCAAATAAAATTGTTTATGGTGTCTGTGGTAAACTTTCAAGGACTTAAATTAGGAATCTTCGGTGCCTCTTCTGCGATCGACTCTTGGCACATTACTGAGGTTATTGGCAAGGCAATGCGTACCTTAGTACTGCAACGCGCAACTCATGCGCGCTACCATGCGCGCATGAGTAACATATTAAGTATAAGAAACGCAATCTGAGCGCCTTTAGCGTTGAATTAACAATATCTTTTTCATTTTCCTACCGACAAAAATGAATGAAGTATCATATTATGATATAACTAAGGTCATATAGTACCTACGTGTGGTACCGCGCACAATGTACCTGGGGTATTGATACGACGGAGCGCCCCAATATACCTGATATGGATGTTTTACGACGGTATTAAGCTTTTTATGCATGACGTATAGGCAGGCCGGGACCACCGAGCATATATTACAAAAGTAAATCACTACTGAATTTTAAGTACGGCGTGTATTGACGGCACACAAAGATACGGATAGATTTTTTTTGGTATTACGTTTGCGACTGATATTGTAAACGTTTTACATTGAACTTCACCAAATAATGGCTCAAGATTATGTGTAAAAAATTGTTAAGTACACAGGACGCACACAAGTAACGTTTATTTGTTATTTAACGTAATAACAATATTGATAATGGAATCATCCTTTTCCTCACGTTGAATTTAGTCACGTTTAAATATACAGGATGTGACCAAGTAGAGAGCAGAACAACAATTTGTGTTTACTTCAACTCTGTACAATGCGTGAGGCTTTTAGTTGCTATATATGAGAAGATATAACATCAAAGTAGTGTTAGCTTGTCGCGAGTTGAGCAACCGCGAAATTGCTCCTCTCGGGAGTATTTTTGTAAAAATAAGCCCAATGTTGTCGGCATTACCTAGAGCATAACAAGATCAAACAAGTGAACTCGGTAACAAGTTGTAACTTGTTTACTTCTCAATTTAACTGTTAAAATAGCCGCTGTTTTGTCGTTTAGCAAATTGTTCCGACCTCGCTAACTTATTATGGAGCTGTGCTCTTTTTCTCAACACTATTTATAAATAAATGTTAATATTTTATGCATTATAACATAAATAGAAAATATAATTTAGTAGATTATCTAGTTTAATATTGTTTTCAGTTATCGTGTTCGGTATTGTGTTGTAGCGGTCGGAAGTCGTGAACAACTATTATCGGCTGAGATAATTTCAAGTCGGCTCGCGCCTGCCTCCCGGGGCGTGTAATTCCGGACACTGACAGTTTTCCTCTACATCACGGATTATTCGAGTCATTAGCTACAGGGAGGATTTTGTGACCCACACAATATGAAAGTATTACATGAGGATCTGATTGTTTAGATGCTGTTTTAGGAAAACAGTTAACTCAAAAGACTACACGACGTTGCATGACTATCTACAGTTATTTTTTAATTAACTTACTGTCAAATCTGTTGAAGAGCCTACAGATTCTGGGCATTGGGGAGTTAATGCCTAAAACTGTTTTCCGATGGGGTGGGAAAAATAACATAATAGGTTTCCGCGGGTATTTGTGGGGAATATTAAAATTAATTATAAAAACGAGTTGTGTACAGTCGATTAGATTATTTAAAAGCTTAAACATATAAGAACAAGAGCTCGAGATAATGTTTTGATATTGAAGAATTCTAACGGTTAACATAGCTTCGGACCCTTTTGTCAGTGCCTTTTGAGTAGACCAGATAATTTCAAAACTGCTTTTGTATTCGCTCCACCCTAAGAGTCTGTGTCGCGTACTGAGGACGCCAAACATGAAACAACCGAACAGTACTCTAATGCACTGCGAACGAAGCTATTGAACAACAATATTTTAATGTTGGGTCGGAAATATGGTTTAGCGGTACGGATGCACTCTAATGCACTGCTGGGCACTGGTCTCCTCTCGCAGTATGAGAGTTTTTAGGTTATAGTCCACCACACTGGCCTAGTGCGGGTTGGCAGACTTCACATGCCGTCGAGAAAATCTTTATGGCATGCAGGTTTCCTCAAAATGTTTTTCTTCAGTGTTTAAGCCAGTGATAATTACTTATTAATACGTACATGATTTCGAAAAGTCAGAGGTTTTGGGTTCGAACTCGAGACCTTCGATCTTGGTCTTACCACTACTACTAGGCTATCACTGCTTTTCCGTGACATATCTACGCACAATTCTTGATCTCTGTAGGGCCTGACGTTTGTTTTATGCTTTTATTTATTTGTGTTGTTATTAATAATTTAGAATACAATAGTCACTTAAATTTGGTTAAATAATGAGAAAATTCCATCGCATAAATTATTTCTTGGAAGCAATTACTTTTAAGGCGTCCATTATCTAATTCGTTCACTAGAACTAGAGTTTTAGCTTTTCTATTTGAATTGCTCGCATAACTTTGTTAGAGATTTCTTGTATTATGGTAATACCTAAACAGAATTCTTTTTTTTTATTTACCTGTAAGGAAACCTGGTTATTTTGCTTAGTGACAAAATACATGTCTGTCATTAAATTTGTTCATAAATCCGTACTGTTCACCGCGCCTTCCTACCTGTCATCCACCTACAAGTAGGTGCTCCATCGTCTATCCTTTATATCCTCAAAGTAATGTTCCCCTTGGTAAATTTAATCAAAGTGCCTGCGCTCAAATATTAAAGGTAAATTTATTGGCATCCGCCACATCACGCTCAGTAAATGATATGCATAATTTATGGGATATTAGTGGAGTTAATAATTGATATGGGTACTCTACTGCACTTATGTAAATATAACGTTTGATCACTTATATTATTATCAGGGTGTTTCAAGATATTTATGAACTAAGTTTAAAAAAAATCTATAAACTAGAAACAGCCATGAGGCAAGCCGTTACTTAAAACAGTATTTGTCTATAAAGCTTATTATTTTTTATGGATTTCACAATGATAAAAAAACACAGGCGTCTAAAGTGCTGTAAACGTCGTTATGTAGTGTTTGTAATTGTATTGATTGAATAGTGAAGCCATAAACCGTAGCTGGAGCTACATCACGTGTTGTTATATACAAGTATTGAAGCTACATCAAATTGATTTCTGTGTGTGAAGGTTTCCAACACCACGTGCGGGGCGCCCGTGTGGGGCCGGCACGCGGATATATTGAACATCGCCATAAAGATTTTATGTAAAATTTTTGCGTATTCGAGGAGAAATGCGGAAATCTCGCGTCCGGCCGAACACTGCGAATACTTGTGTAACGCCATAGAGAATGTTTAAAATTGTATCACAATAGTTTTTCTCGTACAATGTCTAGTAGATTTTGCATGAAATACCCGAGATGAGGTGAATGTTTTTTTTTATATGAACAAAGTGTGGTACATACCACCTGATGGTAAAAAGTTGTATACCTAATATATTTATTAATATTTCTTGTAGCTGTTATTAATTTGTAGAACTTTACGTTTACCTTTGGGTTTTGTCAAGATCAGGTCATACCAAGTTTTTTTTAAATATTAATATGCATATATTAATATTAAAAAAATATAAGTATGAGTACCTAATGATTATATAAATGCTTGTTAACCTCACTATCAAATAGCTGACTGATTGTTTTTTTACCACGTTATCAAATATTCAGGTCACGTCGTAACGACAGAAGTTTAGAAATATGTTTAGAAATATACTGAGATGAAAGCGTTCGTATTTTCCATACATTATGGAGTACGATTATAGAGACCAGGCGGCCCCTCCGCTAACGATGTTGCAGCGCAGCATCCTCACATGCTCTGTATATTTTTCTGTCTCGCCGGTGATCTGCGCGGATGCCGGAACTGTGGCGCGCTTTATACATCAACGTGGAAACAGTCCAACGGAACACTATCTAAGGTGCATATAGTGCAGTATAGACTGTCCTGAAAGGCACACATAAAACAATATGTTTTCATATTCGAACTATCATTCTTCTATTTTCCTCATACATTATAAATTATTATTGACATTAAAAAAATATTTCTTCTTGATCACATAGCTATTTAACATTCTCTCATGGGAGAACAACCAACAACACGCACAAATATTAACAACATGTAATTAGTTATATTAGCGAAGGAAAAATTCGACTGCGGGCAGGATTCGAACGTGTTGATTCAATACACCAGACGCTATGACCGCTAGACTAGACTAACTAAACTTCCTGCAGTTGACTTGTTCCTTTGCTAAAATAACTTAAAAAAAAAAATACAAAATGATAACATATCCTAAGCTTATAAGGAAAATAAATATGGGATTCTTACATACAATAACAGAGTTTACGATTGCAGTGCTGTACGGTAAAATAGGGGTAAAAAGGGTTCTCTATAGCGCGCGGGTGCCGTGGACGACGCGTCGGATGTGTGAGCACTTTGGCGGTTTGTTTTACGGCCGCCATAATATATAAAAGCCGGCAGTCATAACACAACAGCTACAGTTAACTTGATGATGAGATTACACGATGGAGGTGCTATACGTGCACGTTTTATTATTTCTCGTTGGGAGAACAAAAATGGAACACAATGTAAGTCAATGATGAGGTCATAAGAACTTTTAAATTAATATTGAACTCTAACGAACAGCACAAATTCAAACTCCGAGCTGCTACTGAGAATTTAATTGAAAAACCTAATAACACTTTTGCTCAACCTGGAAATAGAACCCAGGACTTCTAGAATAGCAGTTGCACCACAAGCTACTAGACTAATAAGGCAGTTATACAGATCAAATAGCTACACTAAAAAAGATATAGATAGTGTGTTTCAAACAAATGAGTTTTAGTTGACTTTTAATATCACTAAGGTGGCAAGCATACGGCCCGCCTAATGGACGCCTATGGACGCTTGTAACACCGGGGGTGCATCACTTGCGCATTACCGACCCTAAAGAGTTAGTTATCAATTTTACGGTACTTTTTTCCATAAAAAGAAGCAAGAACGCCGCGCATGTACTGGAACAACAGTACTTGATACTTCCGCAAACGTTCTCAGCTATACAGCGAGTGTGAGCTTGATGATGTTACACGTCACGCGCTGCTGTAATGACTGGTGCAACGTATGCAGCCTAACAACATCCTTTATATAATGTAATAAAATCAAAACTGTGCAAGGAAAACACTGAGAGAGTAATAAAATATGTCGTGACCATTTTAAAATAGTAGGCAGTCAAAAGTCAAAGACAATATCATTTATTATAAGACTAGCTGGTCTGGCAGACGCTGTCCTGCTATGCGATTGCAGCGCCACCTACCGGGTCCAATTGAGAATCTAAACCGCCAAGGGGCTTTTAATGGATCCAATCATCCAAAAAAATCATCGAAATCGATCAAACCGTTTTTAAGTTTTAGCGAGACGTACGAACAGCAATTGATTTATATTTGTAGGTACTTTTTGAAAGTTTTTTTTAATATATTTAGGTAGCCCCTAAAACGCCCACTCTTCACCGCCTCCTAGTGTTTTAGCTGGAAAGAAGAAGCAGTGCAACAAACTCTCCAGCAACACATCTCTGTGTCTGCGTGTTATAAATATAATAATTGAGATTACTCAAAAACCACGACATGACATGCAGTTGTGTCTACATAGCTCAGATACAAAGTAGAAATAATCATTTCACAGGCCTTCATTTATACCCTATATGTTGGAACATATTTGTTCTCTGTTGGAAACCATTAAGATAATTCTGTTTCTCACGTTTATGTCTCGCAAGGAGCTTTTGATTACTTGAAAATTACATTACAAATTCGCATCCTTTAGGAGTGAAACCTACAATATAATTAATACTAACTGTTGCCCGCGGTTCCAATTGCACCCCATACCAATCTTTCTCCAAGGTCCAATCTATTTCTACACCAAAATTGATGCATTGGCTTATTCGTAAAAACGTAACAAACAGAATTACTTTCGTTTTGGTAATATTAGTAGGGGACATGGATTTTGTTGTAGACAGTGATCTTAGCACCTAAGTACGTAATGTGATATCGCCGTGTCTTCCGTGTAGAACGAAACTAACAAAACACTATGAATCAAGTGTAGACTAGGGGGTGAATGACTCACGCTCAATATGTCCACATTATCTCCGTGTACGAGATCTCGGAGTACTCTCTCTTTATGTTACTATTTTTTACACTTCTGTTGCAAAGATGAGGAAAACTATAACGTATAATACAAACAATTTTGTTTATATGGATATAATATCAGTAATTTTTCACATAATATGATTGCAATTCACCAGATCTTATTATGTATAACTACAAGAAAGTCGTACGTGCGCGTCGATTTCGCGTCGATGGCGCTAATAGCAGATAATGCTAGCAGGGAATACGGCGCGCGCCAGGTCACTCTCAGTTACCGCGCGGCAGGTCACTATCAGTTACCGCGCGCCAGTTTTTGCATGAGATATCATCGTTCCGCACAACCATTCGTTTTAATGGGCCGATTAAAATGTTCATTGTGATGTAAAACAGGGGATCTGCGGAGGTGAACCGAGGGGCGCGGGGCAAGGACGAAAGATTGGAAAAACGCGGGTAATCAAAGAATTAATTGATTCGCGGCCGGCGGCCGGCAGCTTTGTTCCCCGGCGCGGCCGGCGGAATGGACTTAAAAAAGGGGATTACGTTTGTTCCTGAGGGGTTTTTAAGAAATTAATTGTTTTATAATTGTTGCGGAGGAGAGCTGTTTGGATACCTGCGTTTGAATCCGATCGAGAGAGGGAGGGGGAGGGAGAGTCCTTTACATGTCAGTATAAAGTAATTGTCGTCGTATTGTAAAATCTTTTTATTCCCTTTCTCAGCGAAAAGGGAGAACCTATTTCAAGATTCAATTTGTATTTGACTAAGTATGTAAATAGGTATAATGTACACTGTAGAGGCTTTGTGTAACGTTATAATGATATTTGGATCGCTATGAAAAGAAGATTGCTGTATCGCTGACATACATATAAAAGCATGTACTATAATCAGCTTTACGTTAAGCACAAATGTGACATTCATGTGTTACATAGCTAGGAGAACATACTAGAAAAATAATAGTTTTAATCAGAGCGGGCGTATCACAAGTACCTACTTGTGATGGTTGAAACTATCTGGCAGTTTATAGTG
Organism: Acronicta alni; assembly: GCA_964056405.1. Classification (NCBI taxonomy): domain Eukaryota; kingdom Metazoa; phylum Arthropoda; class Insecta; order Lepidoptera; family Noctuidae; genus Acronicta; species Acronicta alni. The sequence goes on along the minus strand of OZ043916.1, from coordinate 270,293 downwards.
AAGTTAACTTTAATAGGGTTAATAATTATAACAAACATATAGGTAGATGGAACACACGGTGCGGTGTGACGTCACAGATTCCCCAAGTTTCCCATCTCAACAAGACCGACTCATAATATCTTATGAAATGTTAATTATGTAACAACAGGTCAAAAAAAGTATTATAGGTTTTTTCATTAGAGAATTCTCAATTGCAGGCCGGAGTTTGGATTTGTGCCCGGTTTATGGCAACAAGTTTGCCTGCTTGGGACCAACAATGTAATGGCGAACAGTAAATGTACAGCAGTGAAGCTCTGTCTTAAGTAACAGTCATCTTGAGCGGGAAGAACATTTCAATCCTGATCAAAAAATACTAAACACAAGAACAACACTCGACCTAGTTCCCCACTCTTGGGTATATGAAGGGTGCATTTAGTGCTTTGCAAACCTAAATCACATGCATACATTGATATCAGTAGTGTTAGGTGTGTATTATGACCACTTTCTCCGGGAGCATCGCAAACATATTCACAGTAAACTCCAGCAAACTGTTCTCAATAAAACAATATTGCGGCGTCATAAATCCGTACCGTACGAACCCGTTCAGCCGCTACTGGCGTGGATCATGGGAACTGGCAGCGAGTGTATTATTTAGTAGGTGCGACTAGTACAGTATTAAGTGAACAAAGCATTTGCCATCCGAATAATTCACTCGCCGAACTAGCAGCGTTTAAGTGCCCTCCAACCGGGATCTAAACTTTGTTTTCACACTTATCTTCATATCTCACCTCGAGCACAATCTAATTTATATCTTCAACTTCCAATTTTATGGTTTAAATTTGCTTGACTTTACTGGTGTCTTAGTACCTTTATGTGCACCTAGAAAATTTCTTTCGAATGTCTTCTATATATCGCGTCCTGTATAATCCGCTGTATTCGCGGGAAAAATCTCTATTGCACCGAGTACAGATGCATTTCCAGTGATTTTCCACTTTCAACCCCCCACGCACACACATACATACCGCGCGTCGCGGCCTCTACCCACGTCGTCTCGTTAAGTTCTCACTAGGTTTTCGTTTTATTTCATTAGCTCCGGTGAGCTAGTAGTGAGCTCGCTTTGTTTCTTTTGAGCTAAGTATTTCGTGGAGAAGACGCCCCAAAAAGATTGTGACTGAGATACGGGTAGTGTTTGGTATTTCATTAGTCCTTGCTACTCATTAGTGCAAATATTATAAACCCAATAAATATGAGTATGTAGTTTAATTAAAATTAATAATAATGGAGCGCCGGCGTCCATAAACAAATAGTTTAGATATGTCTTGATATGAATTGAATCTGAGTATCAAAAATTTCATGTTGACAATTGATAAATAATTGAAGCATGCAAGTACCTACTGTTTTTGAAAAAGAAACTTATGTTTATATTAAACTCAAATTCATCGAGAAAATAATATTCTCAAATTTTTTTAAATAATATTTATTAACTAAACGGAAGGAAAGGTTATTGTGAACGTATAAGACTCGAGCGTGTTCAGCCGGCGTTTGTAATAATAATTTACATCTAAGCACTTATTGATAGCACAACCTTGTAGATGGTCGCTACAAGGATCCATAAGTAAGGCCGCGCTGTGCCGCGCCGCGCCGCGGTAATCCCGCGCCAGGGAGCAGCCGCGCCGCCGCCGCCGCCCGCGCCGGGAGCGACCGCAGTCTTCCTTACTCCAATCTGTTTCGAATTAAACCCTTGCAGTTCAGGGTTGAAACGAGTTTTTTATTGTATTACCGGCAAATGATTAATTGCTACAAGGTTGGGTCCTCCTATATTGGGACATTCTCGACCCAATCTGGGGTCTGAGGTCGCTTGATCAAAAAATAATAGGGAGCTTTCTCTGAATGTTTTCATTGTGATTTATGTTAGCTCACTTTATTGTTGGAGAGATTCAATTATTTGTTCAATTTCAAGAGTCGACAGGTTTGTTGAATTAAGTTCGTGTAGGACTTGCGATTGATTAGTTTCGATGTTCGGTCATAGAGGACTCGGAGGACGAGGGCAAAAGTGTACACACAAGTATTACTGTAACAATGCGCCAACTAAGTAGGTACACAAAGAGCACGCGATCTAATAACGTTAGCGATCACAGTACTGCAGTTATTTCGTTTGATAGTTTAATGAGGTTTTATTTGATACTCGTCTGAAACAGAATGAAAATAAAAGAACAACCACATCTCTTTGTTGGATTCACAAAGGGGACGAATAATGTTTGAATGTAATGAATGTTTTTTTTATTTAAGTCAAAGTCAACTGCTTTATTTCAATTATATCGTAAACACAATTTTAAAAAGTCAATACAACTAGTTTTTACTTAACATGACATACGTATCACCGCGCCTGTATTCCCCGAAGGGTTAGACAGAGGCGTACCAATCTAGTACACCCATAGTTCGCCGGTATTTTTAGGTCCCACGTAATAGAGGGCGAGCCTGTTGACATTGCCACGCCGGGCACAAATCCAAATTACGAGTTGCTACTGAGAATTTCATAGAAAATCCCAAAAACACTTTGCTCGACTTAGGAATCCAGGACCTCGAGCATAGCAGTCGCGCTTAGGATCACTAAAGTCTATGAGTTACTAGAGGCAATGTTGCCTACTAAACTAACTACTAACTAGTTTTCACTTTTCAAAATTACCACGGTTCCAAAAACTGAGTCTTATGGAGAAGAACCGGCAAAGAAACACCATAGACAGTCCTTTAGAAAAACATGATTACAGTATTAGTGATTGTGAAAACAACAAATGTAATATTCAATATGCCCATAAATCTATGGGCTTCTATGGGATGCTACATAATCATGTAGTATTTTGTAACAAAATATTGTAATTATTTCCAGAAAAATGTGGGAGTTTGTGTGATGTGAGAATACGAGTTGGTAACGTACCCACGTTACAGGAAGAAATCCTAGTGTTTTAGGAAGACATTCAGTTTGATCGATTTATTAAACGATTAAGTTGAGTCGAACCTCTGAAACTGGGTGTGCAGAGATGGCCTAAAAACTAGTCTAGGTGCACTTTAACTTCATCGTAGTTGTCGGCTCGGTTGTAGTGCGGAGGCGGGCACATGTTCCAGAGCTCGTTTGGGCAACATTACCCTAATTATGCGTCTTCGTTACTTTGCTGGTCAACAGCATGTGTTGCCTCAACTAAGACACTAACGCTTTACAAATTACACTGCATACATCCACGGTAATGTCTAGCAAGTTGTTGATGAAGAAAATTTGAACTTAACAAACATACTATGACGTCTATATTTTTCCGATATGAAAATGTAGGGTAGTTGTTAGCAATTATATTCGCAACCACCTCAGTCTATTCGTGACCATGGAAGCTGTAAAGGGTCCGAAACGTCGGGATTAATAATATCAATATAACGCGATAAAATCCGTAAAAAGTAGTTTTATTTCAATAAATAATTTAGCTATTATGTAGCAGTTGACCGGCAAAAGAAAAAGTTTGTGCAAATAATGAATGTGGATGCACATTTTCCAAAACGTGCATCCACACTAATCAATCGTTTCACCACAAGTCATTGATAACAATCCCCGGCATTACGTAAACTAGTCCCCCAGGCGGTATTTAGCACCAGGTCCTCCTGCAGCACGTAGCTAAGAAGGAACAATCGCGGCTGCACATTAGTCTTCGTCAGTCGCGAGGCGTCTAGGCGTCGAGGTGCGCACACCGGGGGACGGTGCTAAAGTAGCAGCGATCTATTTGAGGTAGAAGAAAAAAGATCTATTATACTTCGATGTACTAACAATACTTTCGACCAGAAACTATTGTTATTACTTATCTATTCAGTCGTACTTCATTAAGATATATGAAAAAATTGGTACTTACAAGTATATTTACATTATCATCATAATATCAGCCACAGAAGGTGCACTACTGAACAAAGGCCTCCCCCATAGCCTTCCACAAAGACCGGTTATATGCCGTCTGCATCCAACGACTTCCAGCGGCCTTTACCAGATCATCCGTCCATCTCGTTGGAGGCCGTCCCACATTGCACTTTCTAGTGCGTAGACTCCACTCGAGAAACTTTTTGCCCCAGCGGCCATTAGTTCAGCCAAGTTTACATACTAGGAAGAAAAGTTACCAAGAAAAACATGTGTTTAGTATTGTAATGATTATTTTTATGTTGTTTCATTATTATTACTGTGATTTAAACTCACACAAATGCATTAAGGGAGCACAGAAGGCGAGAATCAAAGGCATATCCGTGGGAGAGTTGTTAATAAATATGGCGCCTCCGCTAAAATAGCTGCTTACATTACGTCGCCGAGCACTGCGCTTAGGACGCTAACGATATGTACTTGTGTACTTGCTACTTTAATTTATTTATTTAAAGGCCTTCTACATGATCGGCAGCAACCGCCGACCATCGTGTCCTTCAAATCAAATCAAAATCAAAATAGTTTTATTTTCATATAAACCATATACAGGCACTTATGAAATGTCGAGTCTAGGTGCACCGTTCCAAAGTAGTCGTTTCCTATGGAGAAGAACCTTGGTCGGGTCAACCTATTTTTGTCTTCGGCCGACAGCGGTCCAGACGGTCGGGGCCGACCACGGACGCAGCCTGTCGCGAGGGGTGCGCTCATGACCAAGGCCGTTGACGTCAACCAAATATTGTTCAGTCAACCGATTTCTACACTGTCCATTTTTACATTAACCCGACCCAGAACACGATGAAGTCGGTTGGTGCCGACCGTGTAGAAGGCCTTTTATTTTACAATAACTAAAACGGCAGCAGCTACATTAATAATTAAAGACATTGCATTCATACACAGCTCTCACAAAACTTCAGACATACTGACAAAAGTGTCTTCCATTCGTCCGCGAACACATCAAACTCAGGCTTGACCTCCAAGAGAGAGTAATTGCTTTTTAATTTATTTTAAACAATTTGACTTCTGGACACATCGTGCTTGACTGTGCTAAAGACATTTGTTTTGCCTATACATAATATATTTGCCATAACTTTTTGTTTACACTTCCAACATAAATATGTAAATAGAATTCTCACTAGTAGGTAAGTGTGATTTAATTTACAAGAACTAATTACTTAGATATGGTATGATATGGTGTTGATTTGGCGCATACTATTAAGTTTTATTAATGTGTGTATTCAGTTCTGAATTCATTAGTATAATGTAAAAGTTACTGCTTTCTGTCTTTCAGTGTTACCATATCCTAGATATTTTACTGCACTTCGCAACAAAGGATGAAAGGAGTTTACAGAGCTTTCAAAAGCATCGAAACTCGCTGGTTTTTATTTGAGAGTTAAGTTGAACTGCCAGTTGTTACGCTAGATATACGAGAATGCAAACATTTTTCAATTTTAAAGCCGATAAAGAAATAAAAATACGTTCAGTTGTGTGCGGCAAAACTATTGGTCGGTGAAAAATGTACAGTATGCTAAAACCTGCAAGCGTATACTGGGCCATAACCTGAACTGTACAGTTTAAAGCTTTCTAACTATTTTTTAAATATAAAAATTAATATACTTTAAAATCAACACAAAAGAGGAAAATAGTTTAGAGCTTGGTTAATTTTTATAGTGTTTGTGTGCATACGTACATAGAGATCTTCTATTTAATGAGGTTTATCAATACAAATATGAAAAATGTAAATATCGAAATATTCCAACGTTTAGTATTGTATTTAATATTAAAAACGTTCCCTCGCTAACTTAACCAAATCAAGCGGTTTTAAATCAAATCGAAATATGTATGACCGCAGCTCCTCGTCCGTCGACATATATCCATATCCGAATTATAAAATCTTTGTGAAAGAGTTGAGTCAAAACCGCACGTTCTCAGTGTGTCTCAAAGGGTCCGCTTCTGTGTCAAACATGTCCGGTATGGACGTGCTCGCCGCCGCCACTCTGCTTGCTCTACTGTATACATACATATTATTAATTTAAATTGATATAATATGTTACTAACGAAGACAAATGGAGTGTACATTTATAATTGTTAGAACGTTTTGAATATATTAATAATAGAAAATTGCCGATAATAATGAAAACATAAATTGTACAGTTAATAATTATTTATATATATACCCAGTTCTCGAAAATAGTCATAACCGCATAAAATTTTCTGCAGGGACTAAAAATAGGATACCCACTCTACAAATACCAGTGCCGCAGTTCATTTCTCAATTTATTTCAAAGGTAAGGCAACAAATTCATAAAACACAACTCTGTAGAAACATAACGAAGGTAATAATACGCCGTATGGCACATTGTTACAATTATTGATGTTCAATAAAATATTATTCTGCAGCCGTCGTTCATAAATGATAAGTACTAATAATATGTTAGCCGATCTACGAGTACGTATGAATGTAAACAAACATTTTAGTATTGCTTTGAAAGACACGATATCGTCTATGCTGACTGTACATGACGCAACATGTGTGTCCTTCGGAACGTGACAATAACACTGTAGTCACATACACTGTGTGTGCGTGTGTGTGCGTGTGTGTATGTGTGTGTACGGTAAGACGCGATTGTTCCCCAGTGCTGACACACCAGTTTCGATGTCCTCAGAACACACCGCACGTGAACCAGGGATGTATAGACTATGATAATAATCTATTTATAATATCATATCTCTATAATATATCTGTGCTAGATTTCAGCTCGTAATGCAGACCTCCAATTTTCAAGAAACAAAGTTTCAATATTCACACATACTTCTATTTAATTGTTATATTGTGGTGAATTTTTGAGTTTATTCAAACACTAGCAACCCACCCCGGCTTTACATGGGTAGGTTTTACCCGTCAAACTCCTACCTTAGTGGATGCTTACGACATAAAAGGCATCAACTGCCAAAATTTCAAGTTAACTGCTATTTAATAGGTTATGCTATAATCGGACAACCGCTTTGTCGAGGGTGTTGTGGTCACTGATAAGACGATAGGCTTCAAACAATAATTTGTAGTTAGCAGAGTAATGTCGCAGTAGGTCGCGAAACATTACTAATATTAATGTAGATTCGTAAGTTTATGTAGAATTATAAGAGCCAAAAGATAATCTGGTAACGTTATTATGCATGTAGGTACAGACGCCAGCAGGTCGAGCTATCCAAAACTGTATTTTTTTTCCAATTGAATATGAACCTTATTATTTTGTATTAAAGTTGAAAATATATAAAAAAAAAATCGACAGATTGGGTTAGCTTGATGGGCTGGCCTCTGTACATATGTATTCAATGCATAAGAGGTATGTAAGAGAGTTTTTTGTGTAGGGGATTTTCAAGAAGTAATTTTTATATCATTTATTTCAATAATTGGTATAAAACAAAAACAATAGGTAAAATGTTTCTAACAAATCGGTTAGCTAGCCGAGTTGTACACGAAAAAGATTTTCAACCAAAAACTAAATTAATATACTACAGTACAAATATTTACCTCGGAATACAAATAACTTTCATGAATAATTTTTTCGATATTCGATAACTGAGCTCACTCACACGGAATGTACTCGTTTATTATATTTTCAAACGTTATATTTATAACGCAAGTTCATTGTTTTTTCTCAGAATTGAGTAAAGTTAATTCAGTTATGTTGATTACGCATATAACAATTATAAATCGTATTATTTTTCGCAAAACAAAACAATCGAATCAAAAGAGGATGAGAAAGCTACGGAATAAATAAACACAATAATTATTAACAATGTCAATGTTTGACAATTATTAATCATGAATACCGAGCAGTTCGTCAAACAAACGCACTCCCACTCACACGCACACATATTATACACACAGCATCACTCAGATGATAAGAAAAACTCATCTGAATCTGTCTGTTTGTTTGTGTGGCGTTCTCGTAATTCCTTTATTTGCTTAGGACGACGCCGAGATGCTGAGCGAGGGGGGAAAACAAGAGGGGAAGAGGAAGAACCTTTTCGTTGCAAACAAATATTGAATAACGTTAATTAGCAGAGCTAATCGCGCGCCCGCACCCGCGTCGCACCCGCGCCGCGCCCGCGCCGCGCCGCTGTCGTGCGCCACTGTACCGGCCGCCGGCTGTTTACTTAGTACACAACATTATGACTGTACTTCATTTTGCTGTCGAATGAAAAGTGAGCCGATAACAACAGATGACTTGCTACAAGCCTCCTGACCACATCGATTACGTCAGTGAAGATATAAAGAACAAATAAGGTACCATTTATGTTCCAAATTCAAAACGAAAATTTATCTTTCAGAGTATCAAATAGTGTAAGCTACTCTTAACAAAAGATCATTTAAATCCTCGATTATATTTAACTGTAGCGAGATGTGTTACGATGCGTTTTAAGAGTTTATGTACTTAAGTACTTAAGTATAAGTAGAACCTAAATCTAATAGCAGGTCCCGAGCCCGTCCTTATTAGGTTTCAAACGAGCGCCTCTCGTCTCCGAGGGTCGCACCGACACCTTCACGCACCACATTATTCGTTCATTCACACTATTCTCGACGTCATTATGTTCACAAAGGATAAATTTAATTCAAAGAAATATATATTCGAACCGCTATTAAATATATAAAAGCAGACATTATTTTCTATTGGTGCTCAATGAAGCCCACGACTTCTTAGAAGCATCGCAATCACTTTTCGAGCTCGTAAGCCTCGGTAAAAAGATAAATAATATAAAAAATATGATAATAGCGTAATCTGTACATTGAGCTACTTCAAAGGTAATCTACATTGAAGCCGCAAATTATATTTTGTCGGAGGGTAAGCCTCTTAGCATTATTGAACACAAAACAAAATCCTAATAGCACAGAATATTACTAAATATTAGTGACGCGTTCTTGAGACTCAAACGGCCTACAGCAGCTGTCTAAAGAAAAGACAGTTAAATATCCGATTATACAGAACACAGCCATTGCTTTGTGTTCCTTACTTCCCTCATATATTATAATTTTAATAATGAATAAAACCCAGCAAACCCGAGCATAGTTCTCTTATTTGGTTCACATACGACCGTACCACTTATAAAAATACAAATAATTAGCAAACCAGGGTTTGCTCATAGCCATGCATGCATACATGCGATCATCCTGTAGGTACCTTATGACAAGGAACAACGACAACTGAGAGCTCTCATATCAGTGTAATACAAACAGAGCTTTACACACGCGCGTACAATCGACAACCCACGCTCGATTACCTATGATCGTCGTTTATCCAAACGTTGATACTTTTCCTCATTCCCGCTGAGACAAAGTGAAGCTTCTTATCAAAGGCAATGGAGCACCATAACACGCGTAGTGCGTGCACGTAACATTGGAGCCAAGCTGCCGCCGACAACGAACACACCTACTCAGTTATTTATACTCAACCAAGTTTATAATCTGATTTTCAATAACGTATTATTATTATGTGTGATGTTCCGTAAAAATAGACTATCACCATAATACAATAGAATTACTAGAAAAAATGAAGCGCTAATATTGTACAATATTAGTTAATTTCATTTCAATCTTAGTAACTCCCACGCTAATATAAAAACGAGTGTTTGGTCAAAACAAGACGAGGTTTAGTAATAAAAGTACCAGCGTGTAGAAAACAGTACTACGTGGAAATAAATTCTCGTACTAATTTCCCTTATTGTTGAAATTATGGTTTATCTTAGTCTGAGCTAAACTAAGACTTTCATTATTAAAAGGACTCCTAGACTTATATTTTCCAACATAAGTTTTTCTTTTAGACCATCTTTTGTACCACTACAAAGAAAGTTATATTTTTATGAATTCAGGTTTGCTATTATTTTGAAATATCACTTTATATTTTATAATGATTTACTTAATACACGTGTTTCTACAATTTTTTTTTCTAATAACTTTTAAAACTGCGACATAGTAAAACATGAATATTAATAGGGATCACAATAGACCAACTACGGTCACAGGATACTGTAGCCCCAAATAAAAAAGAGAAAGGAGTGGGACAGGTTGTATTGTAACAGATATCGCTTAGAACAGCAGTGAGCTGCGAGGTATTACGGCATGATTGTACCGTCAACTATGTACCGCTACGACACGAGATAGATGTTACTTGTATGCACACACTACAATAAATTCACGATCTGAAGCAAGAAATGAATGTTTCTTGTATATTTGGTGTATTTTAAATATTCTATTAGATTTCTGTAGAGTACAGTAATCTGTTCATATTAAATTTGCGACAACGATTGCGGTAATAATTACAAAAAAACTGAAATTGTATTTTTTCTTTTTATATTGAACCCATACATGACGACTGTAAGACGACATATTCAGATGGTTCACATAGTTGTTTGATTTTACAATACTTTAAACTCAGTGAGACTGTTGTTCACCATCTCTTTCTCGCACTGACCCACTCAGGTGGTACGACGACATCGGCAATTGTTTACAAATCAATTCTATATTTAAGTACTTGGACTCTTTAATGTAACATCGAGCGAGTGTCGTGCTCACCTGGCAATAAATCTGTCGAGCAGTTGTCCGTCAGTTAGTCGTCGCAGTTATATTGCGTCACCGTTTACAAACAACTTGTTTTTGTACCCCCTCCCCGCCCCCCCGAGCCCCTTCAACGAACGTTTTCCAACTGTTACTTTACTGTCACACTAACTCCCTGCAGGTGAAGATAACTTTATAGTCGCGTTGCTCGACTTTTTGTCTCTGTGATGTGATCAAGTAATTCAGTGGGTACTGGCTGTTACTGTTTTTTATTGCCATTGGAAAAACAGAAGTAGTTGTAGTAATGAGCCTATTGCCATTAAAACTGGCACAAATCCAGACTCCGAGTTAATACTGAGACTACTTTAATAGAAACGCCCACTAGGCTAACGATAATTTTATCGTTTTTTTTTATATAAATTGCAGTAATATAAAAAAACTATATTTTTTTAGGGTCTGGGTATTTGTGCATAAGGAATTTTTGTATGTAAACACACCTAAAACACAGGAGACAATACTAGGGTAGAGTAATGTTTAAAAAAATGGAATGATCTGACTTGTGAATTTAAAAAGTATAATAGAAATATAATTACTGAAATTAATTCAACAGTTTGGTATAATTCAATTACACACAAAAATCATTGACTCGTAAACCAGCGAGAACAAATTAATCTGACTTGGTATAACTTTTCAAAGCTAAATCATTTATTTATAATTAGGCCCAAGCACACTAGCATCAGGACAATTTGCAGTATTTACTATTGTGGATGTATCCACAACTATGGTTTCTGACTTTATACATAGCTACAGTTATATGTCCTCATAGGTGTTTTTTTTACAATAATTATGTATAAGCATATGCAGAAGTAAAACTTTTAGTACTTACCTAATGAATTTTAAAATTACAGAAAACCCAACTGAAGTATTTTTAAATTTTCCCTATAATGTAGTAATATAGTTGTTTTGCATTTACACATGAACACCTGTTTGTTTCTCTTTGTTCTTTGTATCTGTGCTGCAGACCGCCACAGAGCAGCTCAAGCAAATAAATCTATTGTATTCTGTTCATTTCATCCTTTAACGAAGAGCCTGGTTTGAATGTGATTGTTCTGGCGGAGCCAGCGATCCGTTCAAACTATTTAATCGAAGAATTTAATAGATTTTGCAGGTAAACTAAGTTTCCAAAAAATTTACTATATTATAGTTAACGAATTGGTAAACAAATCTATTCTTTTATGCAGTGATTTTGTCCAGTATAATGGATGTGTCAGATTTATTTATAATGACAATTTAAACTCTGAACGGCAACTGAGAGTTTCTTCACAGGAACACTCAATATCATTTAGCTCTAACTGAGGATGGAACCTCTCTGTTTATGCCACTACTGATCCAATGAGGTAAGAGTCAATGAAATAATTTTGACGCGCTGCCCTGTCACGTACTGCTGATATACCTACATGCAGTCGCAGTCCGCCGCTGGTAAACCGCTCCACAACAAACTGCTGCACGACAAGAGCGCGGGTGCGGGCGGGGGGGCAGGGGGCGCGGGGTGTTCGCTGGACAGTCGCGATACGTAGTCGCTTTATATTGTTATTTTATCAAGCAAGTCTAACATACTAACTATTTATGTTTTTTAACTAAAGCAGTCATTGGGTCACATTACACGGTACAAGTATTTGTAGTTTGTACTTTATGTGTGACGTCATAAGAACTTGATTGTTCATCACAACACTATCACCTGCATTCAAGACAAGGCGCTTTAAAACACACTTTCGAACTTACCGTGAGGTTGTGCGGTGGCGAGCTCGCCGCACGCCGCACGCCGCACGCCGCACGCCGCACGCCGCCGGAATATTAACGCGCCGCTTTATCAACGCACAGAGCCGGTAATTGGATGATACATTTTTTTATATCGGATATACCACTCAATGTTTGACCACTCAGTCTCACCGGATTTTAAATGACGAGAAACTCTGTGCAATTTTATTTATCTTCTTGCTGAACTTCTTCCAAATTAACAAGAAATGTTTAAAAAACTCACTTTCGGTATTAAACCGACAAAAATTATAGTGTCAAAAAATGTGTGAATAAGCAAGAGGTATTTGCAATCAGTTATAAAACAGAATAATATTATTTTATTTTTAGTATGTACAAAGAAATATTAAAGTCAGAAGCGTGCTGCAGTCAAACCCAACACATAGTACTTATAAGCATAATCGAATAAAATCTGTCAGAACACCTTGTGTAAAGTAATATTGCAAAGCATGTAGGTGTGGAATCAAAATGAACCATCTGAGAACAAAGCGGCGATTTCCCCAGTCGCGTTCCGTAGACTCGACGTAGCATAGTACCTACTACGGCATTACAGCGTAGCACTGCTACGGCGTAGCACACGTAGCGAGGTGGCTACGCTGTAACCCGTTTAAACTAATAACCGTGTTCCAGTGTAGTTAGCAACAAGTATTAGCTTTAATAATGATGTTATACGGTGAACCTATTATAAATGCAAACTTTAATGAAAACATGGCACACGGGGCGAAAAATAGTACAATACACCGATCCAAGTGGACAATTATGGAACTCACCTGAAAATACACGTGCTATGTGTTGACGTGCCACAGACGAAGTTGTTATTATATGCAGAAGTAATAACTCTATTATCTTTAACAAAACTTTCTCTATTTTAATATTTGCATTAATACACATATTACGTATGTACATAATATTATAAGTACACAATCGCATTAGCCACAATGATGTGGTTAAGTATATATACACTAATAACATTAAACAAAGAGTAAATTGGGAAACGCAGCAGTGGGGTACTATAAAATTGAGATTTAGAAAGTTTCAGATAGTACAACAATAACTTGTCAGATACTACAACAATATTTTGGTAAATTTGTTGTGTGGCGGTTCACGCCGAGATTTTATCTTGTGTGACCCCCTCGCACTCGGTGGCCACCACTCTTCAAACTCTAGCTCAAACTCCACAACTCATGCCACAAATTATCAGTTCCATTCACTCCTCCACTTACAGGAAGTTTGTCTCAACTGGCTTCTATTTTAAATAGAATCGATCCTAAATCACAGTTTGAACTAAGTTTCAATGGAAAGTGAACTAAATCCCCACTCCACAGATTCTCTTTTTAAATAATTTAGACACGGTATTAACAATAAAGACAACGACTTTACTTTGTCTTTAATATTATATCAAAAGATCATACTACGTACCTTATAAGCACAAAATTAGGCGCAACAACTGTGGCTGAGCGATTGAACTACGGCCACGAGTTCACTTCTCGTGAAGTCATTATCAACGATAAAGTCTACCCGGACGTAACTAAATCAATGCAGTCTGTGTTTCCGGTTAGTTACAACCTGGAAGTCTTCAAGTTACGAGTGAATAGGTTACTTCGAGGCAAGCGAGCTCCAACGTTGACCGCATTTTTTTTTCATTTAACGTCAGGAATTATGAAATAGTGGTCAAACGCAAGCCCGTTCAAAATAAAATACCTTTTGTATAAAATATATAACAATTATAACTTTTCTCACCGCCAAACAAATATAAAGTAGTATTTTCCGCAGGTTATATAAATTAATTGTTTTCCACGTTTTTCACGTGGACGGGCGCGTTACCGCGTGTAGCCGGTGGCGCCGTCGCCCGGTACCGGACCGGTTTATTTCATTATTTAATTTCTGCATCGGCTATAGAACAAACGGAGTCAATTAAAAGTTTCTACTGCAGTCCGCACACGACGGCGACCCTCTAATGGAAAATAAGTTAAAATAGTCTGCACTAACACTGTTTCATTTGGATTTAGTTAAAACGCTTGTACGCTACCTACTGTGTATGCTTTAATATCTCCTCTGATAGACAGAGGAGATATTAAAGTCAGGACTGTGTGGTGTCGGTCCAGCATGCCGCTGCGCACGCGGCGCTGGCTGCAACAGTCATGTGATCGGTGTCCGGGCACACTGCACGTAGTAATCTTATGAGTCACGTTTGCTGTTCTACGAGCACAGGAAGCTCATAGACAATGCTATAGATCACTGTGTACCAGTGGCAGTGAGGCACACCATCGCATAAGCCCATCCACATTATTTGGTTGTAACATGATAGGTACAAGTATTATTTCAGTGTTCCACGACAAAAGTGGTTAAAGTTTCAAAGTTCCGCCTGCGTTGTTCTATTAAAGTGTAGATTTGCAACGTGATAATAGTTATTATAACAGAACAGACATCAGTCTGTTTGTACCGACTAAGTCAGTTTTGGCAGCAATACTCCCCAGGTAATATTATGTTTTATAGTTCTAGCGGAATTTCCTTTCTGTAAGTCACTATGCACACTACTCACTGTCACTACTACCATCACAAGCCTATCCAATTAGTCAATATTTTGAACCTTTTGAAAGAGAGTAACACTCAACTTAGCTTTTTGACGACGTCTGTGGTCTAGTGATCGATCGATCGTGGGTTCGATTCCCACAGGACACAAATATTTGTGTGGGGTAAAACATGAGTATTTGTGTTTGTCTGGGTGTTTCTTATTTATTATAAGTAGGTATATATTTACAAAAAAAAGTATATAAGTATTTTATCCATTGTCTATTTACCCTTAGTACAAGCTCTGCTTAGTTTGGGACTAGATGGTGCTGTGTAAAAATGTCCCAAAAATATGTATTTATTTATCTTCTTCGAGGGTTTGGTTCTTCTCAGTCATAGCAAGCGAGCGAATAGTATATTAATATATTTTTCTTGAAATAGACATGGATTTAATACACACTTACACATTAATTTTATTAATGACTGATGTAAATTATAAGACAAACATACGCAAAATTAATCTAAGAATTTATAAACAAAAAGATTATCCAATAACATTAACTTATAAGAAAGTTTCTCTTAAGAAAAACGATAACAATTGGTATAAGTTGTGTGAGCTGGTAACCGCAGAGGCGGACGCGCTGACTTCCTGCCCAGCCAATAAAATGAACATTATAATACCAACGCCTATGAACAGGTCACACGTCAACGGTGGGGTGAGAGGAGCGGCGCGGGGCGAGGGGTGCGAGGGGCAGATATAAGACACGCCGCGAATAATTATTTGATTCGTTGAATTAATTGAACGAATCTACGAGATAACTCGCGTGACGTCAGAGGTAGACGGCGATGTGCTCCAACGGCGACAACATTTTTCACCAAACTGGATTTGAATATTCTTTTTTCATGTATTTTTTTGTAACTTACGGGGGTGTTTCAATTTTAGTAAGATACCATATGTTTGAGACATAATAAAACATTATAATATAAATCTGTGTTATGTGGCAATAAATACCTTAGCACATTAGATGGTATCTACTACCCATACATGAACTTTTAGAACAAAGCAAGAGGTTACCATGTAAACACATTTTGTTCCACAGCTATCCACATAGAAATATGTATATAGAAATATAAGTACGTAATATCTAGCTATCTCCCTCCCACTCCGCTATATGGTTCGGATACACGTCATAACATGTCAACTCACGTACCATATTGTATTGACGAAATAAATATTACCGATCAAACCGGAAACGAAAAAAAGGAAAATGTCTTCAAAGGATCAGAAGTAAATACGAGTACTTGTGAGCAATCCATATGATTACATACAGCCGAGTAACACACGTGGACGTCTCGTGTTACATAGAGCATATCATGTTAACGGGGAAATATTGCGAGGGGTGGACTTGACCCTGCTCCGACCAACTTCCATATATTTTGGTCATCCTACCGTATGAGTTCCAATGAAAAAATACGATGGTACCTACCTAATTTTGATTAATAGCATACTAAGTTTAATTATCGTCTACAGAGAGATTTTCTCTCGGAAAAAAAAAGACTGTCCACGACGTGTGGAAAACCAATATCTATATTATAATTGACCCCCTTGGAGAACACAAGCGTGACGTGTATTGCTACAATTGGCTCACACGATGAATGAAATAACTTATATATAAATCCGCAGTCCCGGTATAGCTGCAGGTTCCCTCTGCTCCACTCGCTGCAACATACTTGAAACTGAGTTATCACGGCCGGCGCACGTACAGCGTGACAGTACACAGCACACACACATTCACATGTTTTTGGTCTTAATCACTAAAGTTACGGCTAATACGGAAGTTTTATTATAGTTAAATAATTGTGATTGTCGTCATCACAACATTCGCTGTGGGCCTATAGCCATATGCACTTTGCCTCTGGTCTGTAGGAATAGCTGAAGTACAGGAATCAAAAGCTTAACCTTATTATGGTCGTCGGATAATAAGTTGTAGCAAGCGAGGCGTTCTTCATCACAGCTGGCGGCACAGTGGCACAGCGGCACGCACAATGGCACAGCAACACAACGGCACGGCGGCAAGCGTGCCCATAGCTCGGCGTTTGTTATTCAATATTCGTTCACACCAAATTACTCCCAGTCCGGCCCCGCGGTACACTGCACTTCGAAAATAGTGTCCGTACTCTTTCTTTTCAAATATAAATGCGGTGTCACTGCACGAGACCATGCACCGACTAGTACACGCCGATGATGAATTTAAGTGAATAGAAGAGTGTTTCTAAACTGAAATCGATGTGATCTGTGTTTTTGATAGAGTGCCTGTGTACTTAAAAACACGACGACACACATAGCAGTTGAGCGATCGGCTTCTGCGCCATGGGTTGTGGGGTCAATCTCTGCATGGAACAAATATTAGCAATACCTTTAGGTAGTTGCGCTGGGTGTTTGTGTATAATATGGAAGTTTATAGTAAACGCACCCACGAGACACGTAAAAATATGAAAAAATCTAATGATATTGAATTTTAAATTTTTCATTTGATCAGGCGATAGCCGCTACATTTTTCAGAGTCCAAGTAGATTTAAAGGTACGTCAGTTACGCATATTAAGTATTAACAGAAGATAATATAACAATAAATAATGATGCAGTCATCGTTCCAGTGTTGTCTGTGCTCAGCCGCCACACAGTACGTCTCCCATCCACTTAGTACCTAAGTACTTCCATTAAGAGCCCTCTCTTATTGAATGAGACCACAAGTGCTTTCATAATAGTGTCGCCAAAATTGTGGAACACATAACAATGATTCACACTAAAGATAACAGTTAAACCCCGGCGCGAGTCATTGCGTCCAAATAATTATCCGGCAGGTCCCGCGCGCCCTGCCTCTTTGTGTCCGCCTTAATTGCAGTCGCGCCTCGAGGCAGCCTCGCCTCTGCCGGCCACTCAGGAAGAACCTCGTTAATCCTCTCCTCGAGGCCATCCTGTGCCGAATTCCTTTTAATGAATAAATCATTAACTTAACTGTTATGGACTCTAAATGATATTTAGTTTCAAGGACACTTGCAAAGTGAAATTAAACTAGCTTGATGGGTGTTCAGTTGGTTGCTCCACCCTGCGGACTGATCATTGCATAAACGTTACAGTCAGCTGCGTGCGGTCACATCTTTCTTAAAGGAAAAACTTTACTTATATCCGTTGTGTAGTTTTTCGATTCACTAAAAACGAGAGCAAAGCGGCTACGAGCTACGCGCTACGAGCTGCTACGGCGCTACGAAGCTCTCAAAGGGGAGTAAAGTTTTCAAAGTGGTTGTGTGGTGTATACGCGAATGGTCGGTAAGTAACTGGCGGCACAGACATAAGGGCCACTACCAGTAGTAGCCCAAATTTACCTGCGAGAAGATTTTTCGCCGACAAAGTAGACGAAGTACTTTGTTTGGTTTAAGACGATGTTGGTAAATAGAGTGCAGTTTGAACTCACGTACGCGCCGCTCTCAATGCGATGCAGTTTTATATGCGCGCAGTATTGCCTGCCTGGATATTATCAAGTCGGGGAGCGTCTTAACGTTCGGTACTACGGTAATGTGAAAAGTACATTAGTTTGTTTCAGAATTATTTGAATGTTTCTTGAAACTAGTTTTTACTAGTTCTCGTGTTCCGTATGAAGCGTGCACGTGCAAGACATACACACTGTTGTACGTGGATAGGGTAATAGTATCGTAATATGGAATTTGATTTTGTGATGTATATTGTCTATGTGCGAAGCTATAAAGGAATTATCTGTTTAATTTAGAATATAATAATATCCTCTTCTCCTCCTATAGTCTGTCTTAGGCATGTGTAGTGCCTTTTAAGAACACCATAGCTGTCAGGGTCAATGTCACACACAAACATCTCATAATTTATATAAATAAAATTCAATAGCCGCTTGTTTGTAATATCATCACTTGAGAACAGTTCGACCGATTTACCAGTTTTTTTTGTTGTTTCGTAATCTATCTTTTTGTATTTTTTGGCATTTTCCATGCTAAGATTTTAAAGTTATTTTAGCGAAGAAAAAACTTAACCGTGGGCAGGATTCGAACCTGCGTCTTCTGGTTAGGTACACCAGACGCTATGACCAATAAGCCACTGCGAGTCCGACCTGCAAAAGCAAGTTTTTGCCTCTCAACCGACATGACTTACTTTACAGTTAATTTACGCAAAACGCTGGAGTTCCTGGGTTCGACTCCCAGGTAGAGCAAAGTGCTATTGGGTTTTTCTATGAAATTCTCAGTGGTAGCTCGAAGTTTCCTGTTAATGGCCCCCTTTACATGTGACATAAACATACTAGCGAACTGTACGTGTACACTGGTACACCTCTGCTTAACCCTTTGTGGAATACAGGCGCGATGGTATGTATAGTATGTTAAACAATAATATCATAAAACTTATTTTGTCTCCTTTGTGTTAGTTTTTGTATGGTATGTTTGTAAAGTCCCCCAAAACAGGATCTGTCCCCTAGAGCGGGAGATGTCCGCATAAAAAAATACAACCAACTACTTCACAATGATGTGTTACTAATTACATATTTTTATTAATTCAAGTTAAATCATATTTTCTTTGTAACGCCATGTACACACGAAAGCAATAAATACTTTGACATTCTCTTATTTATTATAAAAGAAACCTTTTAGTAACATTACACATGGGATTGCTGCCCATCCAATAGATGATAAGTATAAAACGCTTTTTATACAACGAAAACAAGTATTATTCTGTTGGTAATTTGAGGCCAACCGAAGTATACGTCATCGTTAAATGTACTGTATCCTTAACGATATGAAAACAGGAAGCCAGCACTCGCGATGTGCTCCACTCGAAAGATAAACATTGTCCACAGAGCGTTCAAAATGTTTGTTGTTTCCTTTCTTTTCGTTCATCCAATTAACAATACGGGTGATATTTTATTGATAGTCAATTAATCTTCAATCCATATACTGTCCCACTGCTGGACTTCTCTCACGATGAGAGGGATTAGGCTATAGTCTACCACGCTACCTTACCAGATTTGACACGCCGTTGAGAAAATCTCTGAGGCCTGCAGGTTTTGTCTATAAAAATTAAAATTGTAGAGGGAGTTGGTCTGCCGAACCCCAAACGGTAACAGCTCTGTCCGCGATATGGGTTTTTTATTATAAGAAATGTGGAGGAAGATTTACGTATTTTATTGACCAACTCCCTCTACAAGTGGCGCCCCACAAAACCCATATCGCGGACGGAGCTCTTACCATTCGCGCTTGGGCAGACCAACTGACATCCTAAACATCTTCTATCGGGTGGCGCTAGTAGATAGCGCACCTGTCAAATGATATGAAGGAGTTTGATATAAAATAGTTACACACGAAGGAGTTTCTTGTTACAAAATATTTTTTCAATATTCATCCTGAAACATCTGAGCTCACAAGCGACACTTACAATAATGTGTTAGTAAAGCGGGTGTTAGGAGCGCGTCACTGTTCGTCGGTGGCAGGTCAGTGAGTACCGCGAGGTAACTGCACACCACGTACTCCTACTACGTTACAAACTTACACTTGTGAAAAACACTAAATATGAAACGTGCCTGATAAAGTTGAACGCGGAGTACGTTGCCATGGTTTCAGAATCTGAATTAACAAACTGCAAGTGGTTAAACTAAAGTATCTCATTGTGTACACATTGCATACATAATTCGCCAGATTTACTTAGAAGTACGTTGATGGTTACTTTACTTTCTCATACAGCTCATGCGATGACACCACTGCTATTATACCTCTTTGTATATTTTAAGCTACATTAAATCCATACATTCAGACTAAGATTTTAGATTTTACTTTTCAGGCTCAAGTTGATTTTACATACTCAAACTTACATACTTACATATTTACACATGAAGCATTAAAATACTTTGACTTTGACTTTGACTACCTTACGATGGATCTCCAAATCAAATAACAGCCCTCTCTGTGTTAAGTCGACATCGATGACCGCTACTCGAACCGTTTGACGATCCGACCAGAGAAGACCTTTAATGCGTTGTCAGGCATCCCGTAGATGTGTCCACGCGACTTGCTGTCAAACTTGAAGGTTGTGCGGCGAATGTATCGAATGCGGCGCAGCCAATGACATTATATCCGTATGGTTGATGACAACAGACTCATCTACACACTAACTATGTGAGAGGGGAAACATCTTTTAAGCGCTATAATGGCAGGCTTAGGTAAATCCTGACATGGTCGTAGCAACTTTCACGGATCCCATGACAATAGGGAAAGTGAAGGCAAGTATGGTTTTTAGTAGGTAATAGTACTACCGTATACACCCTGCCGCCACCCCAGGTGGTGGATAGTCCATGAGGATTTTACATGCTATAAAAAAAGGCTTAGGTAAATAAATCGAAAAAGATTACATCAATAAACTAGTAACCGTCGCAAGACTCCGAAAATGTTCAACAAAAATAAACAATTGACTGTTGTTTTTCATATAATAAATAATTCACCTGCTGATTGTATCTGGCTGTCGGCTACATTGTATCAACCAGATAAAGTACGCGTCGCGACGTGACACGCCTAACGCATTAACTTCAATATGTATGCGTCGCGTCTCCGTCGCGGCCCGCGGAAGAACTGAGTCTAGGTTGACGCGCGGATACCGCCTTATTTGTCGCTTTATATTTACGTAATAACAAGCATTTAATAAAAAAAAAACCTTCAGATTTGCTGCTCATATACTTATGCATACTCGTCTTATCTTGCTGCTTTGTAATAATTAAGTTTTTAGTGAACCAACCTCAGTAAGTTAAATCTATCACTCCTGTTACCACTATGCTATTGTTAGTGTTTATTACTGCTGTACTGTATATCGTAACTGAAATGAAATCTATTATATTCTATTATTGCATGACCTAAAAATAATAAATAGTTGGAAAATGGAAATTATTATAACAATATGTGTACGAAGACACGAAGAGTAAGTTTTTTTTTTTTTTATTATTTCTGCAATCAAGGCAATCTGTTCAATAAACAATAAGCCTTGCTTTTGTGTGATAAATTTATCAGTATTGATTATAGTCATAGTGGGCCATCCCAGTTTACTGGTAGGCTTTCACTTCTTTTGGCAGAATCTATCCAGGAGCGTAGGGATACTATGTCTTTTTAGTCGGTCGTGCTGTAGTGATCCGCGTCCACTTAGTTTTACAGCTAGTGAATTCTTATGTCCAGATAGTCTCTCTTGATATTTAATACTATATTTTGTGATCTCTTCCTTAACGGAGTTTATTTTTAAGTCATTATATACGTATTTGTTGCTTATATAAGGCGGGATAAGAAAGATTGCTCTCATTGTTTTGGTTTGGAATCTCTCTAGTATTTCGATGTTACTATTGCTGGCAGTACCCCAGAGTTGAATGCCGTAGGTCCATATTGGTTTCAATATGGCTTTGTAGACTGACATTTTGCTATCAGGACTCAGCCGTGAATGTCTACCTATTATCCAGTACAGGTTACGTAGCTTGGTATCCAGTTGCTTTCGTTTGGTCCATATGTGCTTTCGCCACGTTAGTCTCCTGTCCAAGTGCATGCCTAGATATTTTGCATGTTCTTCCTGTGGGATCTCTTCACCATTTAGTGTCACTGGAGGACAAGTATCTCTTCTCAGTGTAAATGTGACATGGGTTGACTTGCTTTGGTTAGCCTTTATTCGCCAGACTTTTAGCCATTTTTCTACTTCATAGAGGTGTAATTGAAGCTGTGTGGATGCTGTTACTGGACTGTAATGTGTGGACAGAATTGCGGTGTCATCTGCGTATGTGGCGACCATAGTTTGGTCCATAGTTGGTAGATCAGCTGTATATATGGTGTACAATATTGGTCCCAATATACTGGGGCATCCCTGACTTTATTCCGTGCAAATCTGAGAGGTTATTGTTTAGTTTCACTTCGAAGCATCTGTCGTGGAGGTACGATCTTATTATGTGGTAGAATGAATTAGGTATCATTTTTTTAATTTTGTATAGAAGGCCGTCATGCCAGACTTTGTCGAACGCTTGACTTATATCCAAGAAAACAGCGGAACAATATTGTTTACAATCTAGCGATCTGTTTATGGTGTCCACAATGCGGTGTATTTGTTCCACAGTACCATGGTGCTCTCGGAACCCGAATTGGTGGTTTGGAATTATATCCTTGAGGTGGACTTTTATTCTGTTTAACAGGATTCTCTCAAAGAGTTTCCCAGTAACCGACAAGAGACTTATGGGTCTATACGAAGCAACATCTTGCGGTGGTTTACCAGGTTTGGATACCATTACGACCTGTGCTATCTTCCAGTATGCAGGAAAGTACGACAGTCTGAGGCAGGCGTTAAATATCTTAACTATTTGCATAATTCCCTTTTTTGGTAGTCTTTTCAGGAGCGTTGCATCTATTAGGTCATATCCTGGAGATTTTCCTTCTTGTAACATTTTTATTTATTTTTTTACCTCCCTGGGACTAGTCGATTGTATCGGCAGACACATTTGTAGTGCACTTTCTAGGTAATATTTTATTTCAATACTATATGTTGGAGTTGTTTCTGGAAACGGTTGGAATACTCTACAAAGGTGATCTGCAAATGTAGTGACTTTTTCTGCGTCTGATCTGGCCCAGTCTCCAAGTGCATTTTTGATTGGGGGTATCTGTGATTTTGGGCGATTCAGGTTTTTTGTTGCCTTCCATAGTGAGTAATTTGTATCGATAGATGGAGTTAGCTCTGAGAGAAATTTCTGTAGATTCTCGTTTTGAAGAGTTTTAGTTAATTTTTTTAATGTTTCAGAGGATCTGTTAAAAGCTCTTCTATCTGAAGGATATCTGGTCCTGTGCCATATTTTCCTAAGGTTTCGTCGTTCTGTTATTAAGTCCATGATTGCTTTGGGGTGTTCGTTAAGTTTTGGTGGAAGTCTTTTCTTAGTGTTAGTTGCTATTTTAGCTGCACTGTGTAGGATTTTGTTCAGTTTGTCTATTTCTGTCTCTATGTCATCTGTCGTTTGTATTGTGGTAGATATGTTTAATTCGGAGGTTATTTTATTTTGAAATAGTTCCCAGTTAGTTTTCTTGTTGTAGATTCTCATCGGAGGGTCTATGAGTACAACTGTAGAGTTGACGTTCAGTATAACAGGTGTATGGTCAGATGATAAGTCAGTACAGGGTTCTATAGTCATATAATTTCTGCTAATGTTTTTGGTTACATAGAAGTCAAGAAGGTCGGGGACCTTGTTTCGATCTGCTGGCCAATATGTTGGTTTACAGTGAGTCATGCATTCTAATCTAAGCGTTTGTACGACTTTATATAGTTGTCTGCCTCTTGGAGTGATTAACCGAGATCCCCAGTAGGTATGTTTGGCATTCCAGTCGCCTCCACAAATGTATTTTGGTCCGAGGGTTGAGAAATATGTATTAAAGTCGGCTTCAGTTATTGTGTGTGTGGGTGGACAGTACACTGCAGATAAAGTTATCTCTGATTTGTCTTTGAGTAGCAGTTTAATAGTAGTCGCTTGAATTTTCTCAGTTTGGAATTCCTCCTGTACATAGTGCTTTAGATTCTCTTTGATGATTATTGCAGTTCCACCATGGCTGTTGCCTGATGGGTGATTCGTAGTATAGATATTAAAATGTTTTAATGCAATATGTGTTTTGGTAGTGAATCTCGTTTCTGATATCAACGCTACGTCTATTTTTTCTGTTATTAAGAACGTGTACAGTTCTTGACGACGCTCCGTCAAGCCATTGGCATTCCATGTCATAATCTTGACGCTGTAAATCATTTTGACACCAAGCTTGCAACTAGTTGGACCATACGGTCCATCATTTTGTCCATCATGGATATCATGACTTCTTGTAGGTTTGCGAACATACTTTCCAATATTTCTGTAAGATTTTTCGGGTTTATATTTCCTTCTGTTTGTTTTGAAGTGGTTGTATCAGATGTTAAAACCTCTGCATAGGTTAGATTTTGCGTTAATTTAGGTCTTATATTAAATTTGTTTTTGGGTTGGGGCGGTCTGTCTAAAATTTTTGGTTCGTGATTTTTTTGTGTCATTTCCGTTTCATATTTAAATTGTTTAGGTTTACGGTTAGATTTTGTAATTTTGTCTTTGTATTGTTTATATTTTGCGCATCCTTTATAGCTTGCTGGGTGTTTCTCTTGGCAGTTTGCACAGGTAGCTTCTGTATCGGGCGTTTTCGTACAAGATGAGGTGGGGTGGTCATTTCCACATTTGACACACCGATAGGGTCTACAACATTGGTTTTTTGAGTGTCCAAACCTCTGACATCTCTTACACTGGAGAACATCTTTCTTTTTATAAGGTGCCTCGATTGACACTTTTGATTGACATAGATATCTTAGGTTGAAGACATCTTTGTTGTTGTTTCTTGGTTCTAGGTCAACGTAATATATATATATATATATATTGTTAGTGGTAAAATTCTCCCTTATGATTTTGTATGTTGGTATGTCTGCAGGGAAGAGTAAGTAAGATGAAAACTGTTTCTTTCTTATTTTGCCTCGGGTGCTGTTCATGATTGCAAGGCTTTTCAATATTGCCGGACTACTCATGCTCTCTGATTTCTCAAATAATTGATTCCATTATTAATACAGACCACGTGCACATTCAGACTCGGTACAACCGACGGGCTGTATCAGTGTTTGTCTGGAGGCAGCGCCACCCTCTCGTTAGCGGCGGAGCAGTGCACGCTGCAATCGACGAACTGTTTCGGTTCGATGATACGATATTTCAGTTTTGTCTGCTTACAATACATGTACATGCAGCTACTTGTATGAATATGTTCGCTGTCACACTGGGGCTCGTAGCCGTGTGATAACCGCAAACAAAAGGAATACTGCTTTAGTCCGTGGATGAGTATCTCTCTCTCTCTCTCGGCATGTTGACGTTATTTGTGGCTGATACACGAATTAGGTGTACTCGTACAAAACAGTAATCTTAACAATGTGACTCAACATTGAGATGTCGGTATTATTTATAATAGCTGTAAGATAAAAAGGTTAAATACCGCATTTTCAGCGGACCTGCTTGCCCGGAGAGCGACACTAATATAATTTAGAAAAGGACACAACAATCATGAAGAGTTATTGTTGTGTTGTGATCGTGTTTTATCGACCAGATCACGGATACCGCAAGTATCTGTGACAATATGAGTATCTGCGAGCGTGCAGGTACAACACGCACGTCCCGTACCCGCAGGAGAATACATCGCCATTTTACTTACCTTAGAACAACAACAAACATACATTCACATAAAAAATACAATTCGGTCGTTTGTCTGGAGTGTCTGTGTAAAAAGTGCGTGTTGTAAATAATAAATAAATGGGAGGGCGTTTGTCTCAGTTAATCACCGTTACTGCTGACTATAATTCAGAGCACGGTGAGGAGCGAGCTGAAGGAGTGAAGTGGAGGAACGAGGCGGAGAGCGAGGCTCCGAGTCGACGCAATTCTAGTAATTGATTATATTGCTAGGTACCTACTATTAACATCACAAAATTTTCTGGTCGATTTAGTTATAAAATTGCATTAACATGGGTACTCTATATTCTGAAGTATCTAACGGTTGTAATTGTTAAATTATGTTTCAATTTTATAATCAACATTTTAGATAGACCAAAAATTTAGGTATTGTGAGAGTATTGGCTTCCTGTTGGGATCAGCGCAGATTAGGAGAACTGCTCTGCCACCACTCCACCACTCTTCTGTAAGAAGCCACCACACTTCTGTAGGTTCTTAAGGTTAATGAGCTTACAGAAGAGAACATGCTCGAGCTCGCACGAGCCTTTCCTTACTTTTCCGCCTACTCTGCGCTGAGTCTTACTGTTTATAACATGCTAGCATAAGAATGCATTCTGTCACATTAATATCATAAATACTATTTGATTGCCTAATATAATAAGCTAACATTGTGCAAGTGAACCGTACAATCACGGTCGGTAACGGCGGCGTCGTCAGATGTACAGGAATAATAAAAATCGAATGGAAAGTTGGCTTTGATGTTGTCGTCTCTCGGAGACGCCACTGAGCGACACTCGATGATAACCACTACTTAGCCTCAGTCAGAACAAATCTTATTAGTAAAGTACTTGTACAAAACGATTGTAGATTTACAAGCAATCGCAAACTATAGGGTGTCCATTTTTATGATATTAAAAAGATTTTAATTTATTACTTATTTAATTACAAACAGTCAAGAAAAACGTATACAAACTAATAGAAGATGTTATAATATAGGACAATTGAGGGTAGGAGACTGTCCTGTCATCATTTGTCTATAAAACACTCTTCTGTACATGTCATACCAAGGCAACCAGTAGACCACGAAAAAGATCAAGAGGGTAGTAAACATATTTTTAACCGGCTTGTGTTCATTACCTATGCACTCACATACTCATTTGTAACCATTCCAGTGCCATTGCTGTAGTCTGACTGAATTAGTTATAAATTATTCATACTAGCTTTGTGTCTCTAAACTGGACTCGAGCATTACTTGAAGTGGTTAAGTGATGGACAAGATGGTCACCTGTAGGGTCTCAGGTGACCGGACACCAACCGCGCATGCACATGAGTGGCAGATGGCAGGGGGAGCAGGAACCGCTGGGAGAGACG
This sequence comes from Acronicta alni, assembly GCA_964056405.1. Taxonomy (NCBI): domain Eukaryota; kingdom Metazoa; phylum Arthropoda; class Insecta; order Lepidoptera; family Noctuidae; genus Acronicta; species Acronicta alni. Next base: position 242,829 of record OZ043916.1, on the reverse strand, counting down.
GATCAAAGGACTCTCTGTCTCCCCCTCCTCCGGGCCCCTCGCTATAATCTGCCGCGACTTAACTCGTCTTAACTTTAAGAAAAGTTGTCGTGCGTAGTTTGAAGTTGCCAGCTTCAGACGTCCCACTTTATCTTTAATTCGAAAATGAGTCGCGTTGGCAACACGTAGGTGCGTCGCTCCGCAATTTGTGTGACGTGTGATTGCTACTACAAAGCCGCCTAACAGAAATATTATCATAGAGTACACGCACAAACTGAATGTAAAACAGTTTATACTTATTCATTTTCTTTTTTCTTCTCTTATATAATTTTAAAATTGATATATTCTTCATTATGTATATCGTAGGTGGATACATAATAATTAGCTCGTTATTATTATTGAAATTGTTGTTTTTGACATTCGTCTAGAGGGCACTAGGGCCACGGCCACGTATAGAGCAGCAGGCCTACTACAAGATAGCAAACTGAACAAACTCATTAGATCAGTATTTTGTATCCATAAGAGTATCCAGTAGTTGATGGCATTCCTTAAATAAGCCTTAGCTAAATCGCTAAACTACTCGTAATGACTGATAGCAAGAATTTACAGAAATCAAGAATTCCCGTTAAACCTAATTAAACCTATTACTGTCCATATGTGCCAATTACCAAATAACCTCGGTTAATAGGATTTGCGACCTAAGTAGTGAAAGCCCATTTATACTTACTAAATAATATTTATGTTAGTTGCCTTAGAAGAGTGAAGATTATTTATTACTAGCTTTTACCCGCGACTTCGTACGCCTAGACTTAGTAACACAATTGTTGTCGGATTTCATTCATGGGATAAGAAGTACTCAATGTTAGGGAAATTCCCATTTTGTTCCGAAAAAAGAAGTATTCAATATGCCAGCGCCAATCACAAACTATTAGTACCAACATTTCATTTAAATCCCGTAAGTAGGTCTCCTACATAAGTTTTCTGGGCATTCTCACATAATTTTGGGGTAAAATATATTCTATTTGTTATTCCCGGTCACTTACTATGTGTGTATGAAATTTCATTCAAATCCCGTAAGCTATTAGTTTTTCGGGATTTCCGGGATATTCCCACATTTTTCTGGGGTAAAATATATCCTATTTGTTATTCTCGGTTACATACTATGTGTGTATGAAATTTCATTCCAATCCCGTAAGCTATTAGTTTTTCGGGATTTCCGGGATATTCCCATATTTTTCTGGGGTAAAATATATCCTATTTGTTATTCTCGGTTACATACTATGTGTGTATGAAATTTCATTCCAATCCCGTAAGCTATTAGTTTTTCGGGATTTCCGGGATATTCCCATTATTTTCTGGGGTAAAATATATCCTTTTTGTTATTCCCGGTCACTTACTATCTGTGTATGAAATTTCGTGCAAATCCCGTAAGTAGTTCTTCTATATCCGTTTTTCAGGATTTCCGGGATATTCCGTCATTTTTCCGGGATAAAAAGTAGCCTATACTTTATTCCCGGTCACATACTATTAGTATACCAAATTTCATGCAAATCGGTTCAGCCGTTTTTGTGTGATTGAGTAACAAATAAACAAACAAACAAACAAACATCCAAACATTCACATTTATAATATTAGTGTGATGACTATTTTATTAAACTAATCAGTAATGTGATATTCATCATCATCAACCCCTACACTGTCCCACTGCTGGGCACGGGTCTCCTCTCATATTGAGAGGGATTAGGCTATAGTCCACCACACTGGCTTAGTGCGGGTTGGCAGACTTCACAAACCGCCGAGAAAAATCTCTAATGTGATATTGGCGCGGCATTATTAATGTAAGAATGTGAGCATTTGGCGCGATGTTCCAATTGCAGTATCAACGCTATGCGCGCTTAATAGTACAATGAGTAGCGTGTCAGCGGGAGCCGACAACTAGCGGTAATCCACCATCACTATCACACCAGTTACCGCCACGAAGCTGTACGGCAGAGCGTAACGCTCTTAATGTTACCAATACAATGTGATGGCGTTGGATTCAATAAACTAATTACCAGACATGCTTATTTAATTTCACATGATTCTTTTCGCATTGTTCAATCAGTGTAACAGCTGAGTGTGTTAAATTCAAAACCAGAGCGTGACACTAATTATAGCATGGGGTAAGCTGTCTGTCGCAGGTGCGTTGACACAGTGACTGGCCGCGCGGCCTGTCACACCCGCGTCTGCCCGCGCCGCGTCGCGTCTGTTTGTCGCACTAATTTATTGGGTGGACTGTGCGGTCGGACCTCGTCAAATGACTCGCGTGCAATCAATTTACATCGGTTTAGCTGCCGGGCAGTTCAGCATGGCGCATGTTCATAGCGGATACCGGTTGTAATATTTAAACCAATAACGAAGTAAAGTGAGCGCAACGGCTGCGGTGGTTCATTACGCTCTCCGTCAGAATCCCCAACTGTAATTTGTAATCACACCCAAATCATTCGCCGTAAACGCTAATTCAAATAAATCTACGTAATTCCCTTGTGTGTAAATATATTTTTCCCAGGTATCGATCATCTCCGCTCACTATCGGAGGAATTTGTCGCGAGTCGCGACCTCTTCCGTGTGACTACACCCTAATCGAGTGTAATCGTTGTGTTGTCACTACCTCGCTCAAACTTTATTGTTTTATGAGAAGTTGCAAGGCCAAGGTCATGAATATATAATAATAATACGCGATATATTATATGCGCATAATCGATAATACGCGTTTACCTATGTATGCGCGTTTTGTAATAAAATTGGTCTTTCTTAAACAACATTTAATATATCTCACAATTAATGCTATAGCTATATAGCATTCAGGTAAACTCATAGTCAAACAGTTTTTTATTAATTAATTCATATTTCTGGTTCTTTGGCTTTGATTAAAAAAGAAAGTTTTCACTCAAAAACTTCGATATCCAATAAACGTAATGAATGATTCAATTCAGGTACAAATGGACAGATTTAGCTGAAGCTTCTGGAAGACGGTTCGCACATTTATTACTCGAATTGAAAGTAGCCTCCAGCTGTTTAATGTTATTATAAGATATTCTAGATCAATTCTTTTGATCCAAAATTATGATGTACCGTTAGACCTCGTCTACAAGTGAAAACTTGTGATTGGCCGCCCGGATACTAGAATGATCACTGATAAGTTAAATTAGCTGTAAGTTTCTATGAATTCATAAATAAATAATTCACTCGGAAAGTACATAGATCGAAATCCTTTTCCTCATAATCCCGACTTCACCTTCAGCTGGATATAGGCTTCTGTTGTTCAAATCATGCTCTTGTGCCAGTCTCATCCTACATTCCTAGAAATCCTTTAACGTTGTATTTCGTTGTAGCACATGACATCTCTCACACCGACCCAGCATTTTTGAATTTTTTCCACATTTCTACACTCCGTACATCAATCAGTCTCGATCAGGTGAACCATTTCTCTGGCACCCTTCGGCCGGCCGTCACCCCGTCACCTCGTCACCCCATCACCCCGTCACCCGTCACCCGTCACCCCGTCATCCGAGATCGCTTGCTATGATGAACGTGAATCGTAAAGTCTTCCGCGCTAATCCTTTACACAGACATTGTTCATAAATTTCAAAGTTCCAGCAGTTGATCAATCATTTCGACACTGTTAATCTGCTGTTATGCTGTTTTTACATTAGTTTACTAAAGTTTAACAGTAATTAATAATGGTGTCAGGTTTTAGTAAGCTCACCGTATACCTTCATACAGTTGTCGGACTGGTATTCCGTAATAGTGAAGCATATTTATTTTTTCGTATATATGAGGTAGTGTTTGTAACTCGTTTGGTGAAAAACAGAGAGGGCGGGAAAGCAAAACTACACTTGCCTGCACCCGCTTGCCTGGACTGTTCCCAATCCGGTTATTGTTTCAAATTCTCAGGCATATTTATTTTCCCACAATATGATTTTGTTTTATATCGGGAATGAAGATACGTGAGCGAACACCCATGTCAGTCATTGAATACGGTCAAACTCAACAAAAGCTAAACATAATTTGCAAGCAGAACTCATTCTGCGAGGGGACCCGTGCCCACTAGTGGGACAGTATATGGGTTGTTGGTGATGAACTCTTAGCAAGAAAAGAATATAATTATGCTGACATCGTCGTCATCCCAACCGACTACACATTTTAGTATGTATAATTCCTAATATTATGATGTTTCCAAGTTAAAGACGTTAGTAACACTGGCACATCGCGGGCGCCCCCCCTCCCGCGACGTCACGGTGATATGAAGACGATGAGACGAAATTAAAATCGGACTCGTTGCACTTAAATCCGTTTAGAACTCTTAATGCGGTACAGCAGACCGCGCGTTAGTCCCGGACGACACCCTTCCCCCCCCCCGCCCCGCTCCGCGTGCTCCGCACCCCCTACTCGCCGCACTCCACAATATCATATTTACTATTTTCATCCCGTCGTGAATTCGTTTTCGTTTTCTGCTGCGAGGCTCTTTCACGTCTTACTATAGCGAAATAGATTTATATAACTCGCTCCGTAAGTTTAAATGAAATTCAAACGGTCTGCCTCGCGGGTGAGGCTCGGTGCGGGCGCGGTGACAGTGGGATGCGGCGCGGCGCGGTGCGGCTCGGCGGAGCGCGGTAAGACGGCGGCCGTTAATCGAATACGTCTCTTTTGCCAGATAAATGTAATTCAAATGTTTTATAGCTCGTTCAGCCGTAGGATCTCAAGCTGCGTATTTCATTGACGTTCAAATGTTTACGGATGTTAAACCATGTCTCTGAGGGCTACAGCGTCTTTCATGATCATCGTTGAAGTAGATTTAAATTTGGTTACAAAAATGAATGGTTGTTTTTGTTTAAAATACATAAGATTAATGTCTTCATAAAATATTATGTTATGAAGTTAAAAAAAACCTTGAAATAACAATTGTCATTGAATCAACAACTTAATGAAAATATGTTACGTTCTCCGTAAGACCAGAATAACCATAGAACCAGATATTGTTGCATAATAATGAATTGCCAAAAATATCCAAGACTCTATCTTCCCCTCTGTTAAGAACAGTGTTGAGTTATTGTCACGTTCAGTATGGCTACACGGTGAGGGCTCCTATCCGCGTCAGACGCGAGACAGTCACTACTTTACTAGTGCTCTCGTCCGCTGCACTCATTCTCACTCGTTCCCTTCGCGTCGACTGCTAACTGCAACACTCATTAACTAATTGTTCCGTACTCAACAGAACAGCTAGTGGGTGTCATTTCACGAGAACCGACGAGCGCGCCACGTGGTGTCACAGCGATTCGCACAATACTAGTCCTTCAATCACGGGGTGGCGGGCGGCTTGCACTGGTATACTCCACTATACAACAATGCGTGATCTACATCCCGATACTGAAATTCCCCAACAAAAACGGTAAAACAAATTTAATTGCAGGGTGTCTGCACGAGATTTATGTACAAAACAAGAGCTTTGTGAAATATTAATAATAATATTTTTTGGGAAATTTTTACACAACACCATCTAGTTCCAAACTAAGCAGAGCGTGTACTATGAGTACTAGACAATGGATATAATACTTATATACTTTCTTTTTTGTAAATACATACTTATAATACATAAGAAACACCCAGACTAACACAAATAGTTATGTTTTATCCACACAAATATTTGTTGTCCTGTGGGAATCGAACGCACGACCAGATGATCAGCAGTCCGTTACTCGAACCGTTAGACCACAGAGGTCGTCAAATATTTCAGATGCCATCAATAAAACTCATTATTACATTTAAGTGTGTGATAGAGAGGTTGTCGTGGTCGTCGTGCTCAGCGTGTTCGGTGGCGGCGCGCGGCGGTGCGTGGTGCGTCTAATCTCAGCAATTTATGTCAGTAATTTATTCTGTGCGTCTGTTTGTCTCCTCCGCTAATCTAAAACATGCATCACGTTGAAGCGTTCATTATTGTTTGATGAAGGGGAGAAATCTTTTTTCAGCGGATGTATGTTGGGCTCGGAACATGTAAATCAATCCGCAGTGCGAAAGCAGTGTGAACACAAATTGCCGCACGCGTTTTCGTTTTGCCGTTTAATGTATGGGTTTTTTTAATAATGACCACTGCTTAATAGTGTACAGCGTAATTGTGTTCAATCGCAGGTGTTGTTACCTGCCTACATACCAAATGGCTAATATTAAAAATAATTAAAAATAAATAATTATTAATAACGCAATCCATGTCAAGACACATAATATGTCGTTCGCTGCCTGTATAGCTAACTCTTTTGTCGACTGTACATATGTGACGCCGAGCGCGTTTGAATGTATGACGCCATTTATATGTATAAAACACTAGCAGCCCCCCGCGGTGTTACCCGCCTTTTTTTCCTTTTTGCACGGCTCCTATTCGTGGTAGCGTGATGTTATATATAGCCTAGGTATAAAATTTCTCGATAAATGGACTATCCAACACAAAAATAACTTTTCCTGAGTTTACCGCGTTCAACCAAATAAACAAACAAACTCTTCATCTTTATAATATTCTGAGTAAATTAGTATAGTATAGATAGGTACACAGATAAACTGTCAACACTCCCATTCCACTTGCACTTGGATTGAAACTTTTCCTCATTCCCTTCATTCCTCATAGTAACGTAGTATTGAACTGACGTCCACCAGTTCAGTGCTACATCTATGTCTTCTTGCGAGGGATTCGTTTCTCTCTGTCCACTACCTTTCCAAGATCCAGTCACACGCCTTCGAGCAAGAAGAGAGCATGGGTTCCGGTGGATGTACCGGGCCATAGCTCATCATGGTCACGCTCAACGTCACCAATCACATGGCGATGACTATAGGACAAGGGAAGGCAATTGCAGTTTTTAGTTGGTATGAATCTTTGTATGAATCCTACAGACCACCCATATGAATTTTCCGTACATACTAATTAAAAAAATAATCTTTTCAAGACTCAATATTTTAGTTATTGAAGTGCATTGTAACAATAAAACGTAATTGTGTGTGAGTCTACTTTGGGGTAGGTATTAAAGTTTAAACAACGACTTTGTACTGTGCCTGTACAAAGTCAGGTAGCTCCCATAAGAAATTCAAACAGGAAGTGGTTAGCAACCAATCATAACACTAATAGTAAGTCCGCTTCCGCCGCCGCCGCCTGCTCAGCGATATAAACTAATTATGCGCCCGCCGCTAACAAATTCCCACAATCCCATTACATTAAGTTTAGTACTTCTCAACTAAATAGAAGTCTGTACTTACACCTTTAAACTTAATTTGTCAGAGCCACAAGGGCTATGAGAATGTGCCTCGGAATCAAAATAATACGATGTAAAAAGTTGTAAAAGAAAACCTCTTAATAGAGTAATGAATAATCTTAATATGGGCACGCGGTACACTGAGCACTGATCTCGCTGAGAGTTGTGGACGGCGCCCTGTTGCGGTGCCGAACCGGCTTATCCTGTGGCGAAGGCATTATAAAAAGTAATTACTCATTTTCATATAATGGGTTTTATTATTACAATTTTAATTATTTTCACGGCGGCTACGTTATGAATTTGGGTTGTTTTACGATCCCGCTCGTAGCCGCCCCGCGGCCCTGTGTGTATCGAACAAGTAAAAAGTGTACCCACAGCTTCGATAATGATGAGCGTTTACGATGAGATCGGTTTAAATATCGCTTATATTTCGCATTTCCTTATGTAATAGATACCTACTAGGTACGTTCTCGTTCGTTTCGATAAAACAACTGTACATACTAAAAAAAAATCCTTTGGTTGGAGGGGCAACACACTTCGTCCCTCCACTCAACTAATTAGACTAATAGGTAAGTAAGATATTTGAAATATCTCGATAGACACGCGGTGGTCTATCTGTACGGTGATAACACCATTCCCAACTGTCCTAAATGTGTAATCATTAGTCGCAGACTATTTGTGCAGTTGATCACTCACCTCACCCTCCGTGATCGAGACTGAGAGTAGCGCCACGTTTTGCTTGTACTACTGGTTAGCTTACAGTGTTCTCTGTTAGCTCGGTGTGGCGCCAATAATTAGCCGCTAATATTAAGCGTGCAATCGATGCGATGGCTCGCGCGGCGCTGGGCCACGCTCAGCCGCCTCATTACGCGCTACACTGCGCGCTCAGTTAGCCGCCGCTGACGCGCCTGCGTACTCAGCCGGCTATGGACGCGTGACGGTGATGTCAACACACATTACTGTGCATCATAACTTAGTACCGAAGCATCACAATTAGTGATATATAGAACCATGGAACACTAGTTAGAATCCGAGCTTGGAACTAACAATATTAACATGTCGCGTAAATCAACTTACTACATACAACCCATTTAACCTCTTGTGAAAAGGAATGATACAGACGGACTGGATTGTGGAAAATCGTCTTGGTTCACTTATGTGTAGGATTTCTGACATTGCTCAGGCCCGACCGTGACAATATTCGCTTAAACATTTTAAATAAAAATAGTAAATACCATTTCAGTGGGGTGCATTAAAACACCCTCCACGAGGAACGATAATAATTATTATTTTATAACTGGTCCAGTAGGTACACCTGGGCCTGGGCAGCCAGCCTCACTATCCACCTGTTGACAGGTTGATCTCTTTGTACCACGGCATAAACTATTGTTGTCTAGCTCGTGCCTACAATCACTAGCTCTTGAAATATTGAACAAATATCTACAGGTTTAATGGTTTAATGAACCCGGTCCGTTGGTGTGTAACCTATATAGCACGTACAGTGTTCACATAAATGGACGAGTATACGCAGATGGTGATTTGTTTTGTCCCATAGTGGAGCGTCACGACACAGCAGGCGAGCTAAGTGCTACCGCGGGAGGTGGCCGCCCGCAGCGGCGCCGTGCCGCGCCGCGCTGCTACACGCGCGATTTGTCACCGCGAGAACAATGCGCGACCACATATTTATCGCGCGCTCTGCGGACGCTTCGTAATTGTTTGAGCGAGATTTGTTTCCATTGTATGACGGCGGAGATGCGGCGTAATGGAAACAAAAACAGACAAATAGTTGGAGAGGACGCGACTCTCATTTTTTATAAAACAATTAAGCGTTCAATTTCGCGAAACTAACACGCTGGTAGGTCGATAAAAATCAAAGTCTCGAAGATAGAAATATGATTTTTGTAATCATTATGCACTGCATGAAAAAGTTAGGGTGTTAATTAGTGCCTGCTAGACTCTCTCAACCACCTCTCAAGTCGTTAGACCAACATGGTGGACTTCAGATAACTTCTATCATTCTGAGAAAAATTCCATCAAGTGGGACAGCAAAATTGCGCTGTCAAACGGGGTGAATAGGAATACTAATTATATTATATTATTGGTTCACTATTCAACAAACAGCAGAATTTTATCAGACTACCTCGTTATTCTAGTGGTGCTAAGCGCTAATGCACGATAGAGCTCCTAGAGTTGATTTCCAGGTCGAGCAGTGTTTTCGGGTTTTTCTAGGAATTGCAGTTCGGAGTTAGGATTTCTGTCCGGCTCCCTATTATATGCGATCTAGAACATACCGCCTAACTGTGTTGTGTGTTTATTTATTTTTATTTTTTTTGGTTCACCTCTGCCTAACCTTCGGCGAATACAGGCGTGATGATATAATAACAATATCGACATTGCGTTTGTAAAACGTAGTGTGCGTTCCGTTCGTTAGAAATAACAACCGCAAAATAACAATTGTCGTTGTTCTAAGTTGCAATCATAGTTTAGCCGCGCCCTCGTGGTGAGGTAATAACACTAACCGGCCCTGCTCCCCTGCGCCGGCCGCCCCCGCCTCCAGCCTCCGGGGCACGAGCCCTGAGGCGCCTGTAGTGCACACAGGCCCGGCTCGTGAGCTGCAGCTGCAACCAAATTGTATTTTTTTACGTTTTCATTTGAAACCGATACGTAATGGAACCGCGCCGATGCCAAAGGAATACTGATCACGTGCGGCATTAAGATCACTTATATAACGCCAGTGAGCGAGCTCTGCGTCCGATGAACTAATTATTTTCAAACAAGACCTTTATTAATGAGCCACCTAAATGTGTGACAAACGGTACCGCTGAACTACATAAAGTGAAACACCTCCCGCAGCCGTTGATGTGACCCGAGTCATAAACTACGAGTGGCCTCCTCCACGCAACTGAGGGTTTTTGTTTAAAACACAAACAGCACTCTGTCGTCCAGATTTCTTTTGTGACTTTTCAAAGTAAGCCATAATTGTATTATGTAGATATTCAAGTCACAATTTTTATATTTTTATGGGCCATTCAAATGTTTATTGCAAATAAACCGCAAAGAGACATTACGGACGAATTGCCGCCGAACAGCGGCACGAAGTAAAGACGAGCGTCGTAAAAGTATATCGATGTTTATGTAGCGCGTTGAGTCCGCCTCGCTTCGCCATCGAACTTATTATTTTTGTAGGATATCATTATTTAAAATATAGACTATGGTCGTGATCCTCCGACCTCTGCCGCTGTCCCCGTCACACACCAACATGTCGCGACAGATATAGAGATAATATCGTCTCTGTGCAGTGTAACGGTAATTTTCACAGCTTTCTCCTTTTCAGATTTACAAAGCAAAAGAATGCAAAATAAGAATTCTGAACAAAATTTTACCAAATTTAATGCAATTTTGTTTAAATTATAATAACAAAACCTCTCTAATAACGCTTTGTCGAGTTCTATTCAATATTATTTTTCGAAACTTATGAAACATAATTAGTTATTAGTGAATATTATATTAAATGACATATCCACAAATCATAAAAAGACTAACTACTTACATAACTGAAAAATATAAATAAGTATGTACAGTTAATAATAAAAGTAAGTTTGACTTTAGGTTCGTGAACTTTAGTCTTATGGAGGCATTTAGGCATTTGTAAATATTCTCAGATATTTTTATACTTTCTTTATTTTGCTCGTAGACGAAGTAAAAAGTACTATGCTTCATTCGGGGGTAAGCACACATACAAACTGGCGTGGTTTGCGGCGCTCGCATGCTCGGGTTTCAAATACACACTCGTTATTTGTCAGTTTACTCCCTTTGGTGAAATATATTCTCTTTCCTTGCCTCGTCAAGCTAGTGTATTACCCAAACTACGGTTAGTTTATGGCAGCAGGTGGACATGCGTGTGAGCGTGGCCCGACCCCAGCCGGCGCGTGCGCACGGTGCCTCGGCCGCCATCCGCCACGCTCGCCTCTCGTTACGTAGCATTTAATCACCGTATCATTGCGGCCATTATCGCCGTGTGAAACAAATCACAAAACTAATGGCTATTACAAAGTAATGCCTCAGTAGGCTTGTATTAACGCACCGTTGTTTTATAGAGAACTAACTGTTGCCCGCAGTTTTATCGCACTCGTAATATTTTGCTGCTTTCCTTTTTAAAAACGTTGCCCCACACTAGGATTTTGCAAACACAAACTTTCACATGCACAAACACCCACACCCGGAACAACTACATATAGATCATACAAATATTTGTTCCCTGTGGGGATCGAACCCACAACCCGTAGCGCAGGAGCCGATCGCTCAGCCGCTACGCCAAACGTGTTGTCAAATTAGATACATCTACGTAAGTAGAACTAGTAGAACAGGGCCGTACAACACGATACCTAATTCATAAATACATCAGTTGTGCAGGCTCTACTTCAACATTACTCTCTACGTGATTTAAGTACATCGGTACCGTTTGTCACCTGTGTTCCTCGAAGGGTTAAGCAGAATGTAATCGGCAAACGGAAAACTAAGTTAAGATAAATATTCAGTTGTTTTTTCACCAATCTCTAACAAACATACAAGAATTTTAAAAATATTTTTTGTTTGGGTTTGGGGACCTTTGTACGTAGACCCACTTGTTTTTTTAAATATATTCAATATACAGACAGCTTTTATAGTTTTATAATAGTATAGATTATGTATATAGTAGGTATAATTAATAATAATAATATTTTTTATTTTTTGGACATTTCACACAACACCATCTAGTCCCAAACTAAGCAGAGCTTGTACTATGGGTACTAGACAATGGATATAATACTTATATACTTTTCTTTTTTGTAAATACATACTTATAATAATTGTTCGCGGGTGTGTCGGTGACTAATCAAATCATCGTCATTTTGTAAACCTAACTGATCGGTAATGTGTATTATAATGAGCTGCAGGCTGTAATCATGGTTCATTAATGTCGACACGTTTTCTTAATACCTGGTGTATGTCCGCCACGCTCACTGTATGTGTAATTATAAGAATTTACATATTACATTACATACGTGAACGCTTCCTTTTTGTTAGGCCAGGCGCTAGCATTATGTGTCGCATTTCGTGTTTGTTCTAATAATAGAGCTACCCCACTAGGCAATGAGCTAGGTCCAAATTCCTTACGTACGGCTTCAGCCGGGCTATTAATCGTTTGAGCCGAAAAAGGCTCTCCCAGCCGGATTCAATATAAATGCAAATTAGCCGAAACACAAACAGATTTGCGAAAATATTAATGTATAGCGAGATGTCCTCGAGAAGTTTTACCTGCGTAGCGTAGCCCGCGCCGCAGCCGCCTGCCTCTCCGCCGCTCAAGGGCCAATTGTCCCTTCATAAAACTTGTAACCTTCGTCAGCATCTTTGTCTCATTGTGATTGATTGAGTTCCTATCATACTAATATTATAAATGTGAAAGTTGGGGTATTGATCTGTTACCTACTCAATCACGCAAAAACGGCTGAACAATTTCGCAAGAAATTTGGTATTTAGTTTGTAACCGGCACTAACATAATATTGAGTACTTCGAATAAACATGCGGGAATTTCTTGAAAATTCCGGGAAACCGAATAGGCCATAATTTAAATTTATTTAGCTAACAGCGAGTTAGACTACTCACGGACTCAGTTAGGTACCTACTATGTTAGGTATCGGAAAATATCAAGTATTTTCTCTCCATAGGTCTACTAATCTCGAGATTCTGATTGCTGTAAAATGTAAAATTAAAAATGTGTGTGAAGCACGCAAGCAAGGTGATATTTATTTATTTCATTAACAATGTACATTGTATTTGAATATGACAGGGTTATTACAATAACATTTAAGTAAAGTCACACACAATAATCTAACACACACAGATGGAGAACAATTAATGTCATACAATTACTTATTTGTACAATTCAATTAAATAGATTAATTTAATTTGTAAATTTTGAATGAGGAAGGATGGCAAAAAATTGAATCATAAATTGTGATAATAAGTAGTAGGTACATAATGATATGGTTAACTTAAGTAGGTATATAAACATTTGTGGTCATTTATCTAAGTCGGATACTGAATATAAACATTTGTCTAATAGAAACTTTTTAAGTTTTGTCTTCAATAAATTTGTGTCATATGTCAATGTTTTCAAATCAGGGGGCAGTTTGTTGTATAACTCAACTGCTTGGTACTTTGGACAATGCTTAGTTATATTAAGTTTGGGAGTTATTAAGTTTTTAATCACATTCCTTCTCTAAACTCTCTTTCTTGTGGCGTCTCATACTGATGAATATATTTAGCGAAGTTGCTTAGCAGGCTTAATATATATAAACTAGGAACTGTTAGTATGCCAAATTTTTTTAAATGTTCTCGACATGACTCACGCTGTGAAATTTTCATAATTGTTCTTATAGCACGTTTCTGTAGGATGAATGCTCTTTGGCTGTTATAACTATAACTATGTCCCCAAAACATGATGCTGTATCTTAATAATAATATCTTTATGTTTATTTCTACCAGACTATGATTGATTTTCAACTTTAATATAAAATGTTAAGGTTTATATTCAATTGGGAAAATTTGACAGTTTTAGATAGCTTGACGTGCGGCTGTACTTATACATTAATTAGTGCCGCTAACGCTATATTCAATCAAGACTATTGATTAAAATATACATATTATTAAAATTAAAATAGTAGATTATTCTTGTGATTATGCCGTGAGATGGCCACATGCAACATTTACATGTATAGACTCGTATGTAAAGAACGTATTAAATCAAACAATCTTGACGATTCTCCATGTGTTGCAGTCGAAGATGAACCAATCGCCTGATTATAAACGCACACACACATTGTTTTTTGTTAACGCACTGTATGTGTGTATAATGTGTATCTAATTTTAGATATTAATAACATGTGCTATAATATGTGATCTTCCCTGGTGTGAGTAGAAAAACTGATCGACACACACACACGTGAAGCATCGCGCCACTCACACAAAGTGCTCACAAGTCACAATATTGCTTGCCGAGAGGAAAATGAACATTTTGTTTATAAAAAGCGCGCAGTGACAGCCGGCTATGAATCAAAATGTATCGTCCATTCTTCCGTCAGCCATCGTCAGTCTGCTCTCCGCTGTCTGCTCTCTGCTGTGGACACTACGTGTTCCTTTGCGCTACACGAGGGCGCCGCTATTATTTACACACACTGAAAGTATTAAATGTTCATCTAGACAGTCACGCTCGTAAGATACACTTTGTTATCATTTATGTTGAGACTGTAAAACAACACGATAACATATCGCAACATGATAATTATGTTGGTGTCTTGTGCTACGTGTGAACTGTGTGACACCCGGCGAGAGCACGGCGGCGCTGGAACTATCCCATCAACAACAAACGTGGGCTCTGGGGAACCTCGACTGGGGAAGTACCTCCGCCTTGCAGAAAATCGAAGTAAAATAACGCTGCTTTGAGTTGTCTTGTGTTTCTTACGGTGAGCAAGGTTGCCAGTGCTCCACGAGGAAACGTTGTGTTGGCAGTGGGGGGGACTTTAACCCTTATACTGCCAAACCAATTATTCCTCTTTCATTTTACAGGGTCGGCAAAGCGCAAGTAATACCCCTCGTGGGTATCACTTGCGGGTTATCAATTACAAGCGTCTATAGGCTACGGTAACCGCTTACCATGAGGTGGTATAGTGTACCTTATTAGTACAAAATAAAATTTAAAAAAATACCTATGTACTAAAAACTTGTTAGTCCAGTATTACTGTTACTGCTACTGTACATGTAGTATTAATACTACAACACTACATCTGCATTCGAACGGAAATGTGTGTTAAACACAAGTCAAGCTCAGTCATAGTTCGTCCTAGTAATTAACATTGACATTATCGCAAAGCAAGTCGGTTGTACTATGCGTTTCAGATATAAATAGGAACGTCAATGACCTCGAATGACCGCGATCTGTCAAAAAAGTACAGCTTCCAAACAAAATTAATTTTCTTCTTTTGAAATTATAAAAGTTTAAAATATATTCATAAGCAGTAATACCAAATCCGGAACCCGAACTGCAACTTAATAAAAAGGATCAAACCGCCAAAAACTATCTTAAAAACAATATTTTAGACTCCCATGAAGCTTTGTTCTAGAGCTGGAGCGCTCACACAGTTGCAATGGCTGCTAGGATTAGAAAACTAATATACGTATTCAAAAACTTACGCAGCGTGGCAAATACTAACGTCCTAATCCAAGTGTATCGTGCACTGTGTAAGAGCCTGGTCAGGTACTGTATCTGTGCTTGGGGAGGGGTAGGCAAAACCCACCTCATTGTAGTAGAAAGGGCACAACGTATTGTGTTGAAGGTATTAATGCGCTTACCGTATCGACACCCAACAGCTGATGTCTATGAAAAAGCGCAAGTCTTATCAGTGAGGAAACTGTTCTTGTTTGGCATGTTGAGGCGATATCATAGGAGGACCATACCTGCCTTACCTGTGACGTCTAAGCGTGTCGACCGTTGCCCTGTGCCTCGCGTTAGGACTACTTTCGCGCAACGTCAATTTGATATTCTTGCCCCACATATTTATACCAAAATCCTAAGAATTCATAAGGACTGTAAAAAGTGCACAAATTATCAATTTAAGGCCTTATTGGTAAAATGGCAAAAGATTATAACTATGACGATATAGAAAACATTATAAATAGTTAACGGCTCATACATACGCACACCCAATCAAAATCACACACACATACACACACACACGCGCACACGCACACACACACACATACACACACAAACACACCACACGCGACCACAAAATGTCTAGAATTAAGATTTAGTTTGTAATGATTGTCTTTTGTGACATAATTATAGTATATTTTGAAAGGCGAAGACACTGGTCCCTGAAATACAGTTTGCACTAGTTTAGGGACCAGAGGTTTCATATGTATTGTACCCATTTATGTCAATAAAGAATTTATTATTTATTTATTTATTATTTGTACTTTTGAAGCTGCCACCCTAGAATTGTGATTTAAATCGAATTGAATATATCTGGTACTTGATTAGCATAGGGTGGTTGACAATCATATTCTACAATTAGAAAATCTAAGACTGGAAACTATTGATTAATTATTAGCAGCGGGTCGCGGCGCGTCCGACGGGCTCCTCTCCCGGGTCGACTACAGCTGAGTATCACGTAGTGTCGCCGAGCTGTACAATGGACACGGCTGTAACTGTTCAAATTAACCGCTCATAAAGTACATAAATGAATAATAATTCGATTAGTTTCTTGGTTTAACATTGACTACATACAAATGAAATGAACTCACGCGTATCTGGGATTAAGAATTAATTCAAGATTAAGAAAAAATATTGCTGCAAGCTAAATTTCAAACTAACTAGCTATTGACCTGGTCTGGTTGTGTGTGTCGTGGTACATCAGTAACAAATGGAATCAGGTATGTATGATACCTACCACATTATTATTATTAGTTTGAACTCAAGTATTTTGCACAACACATAAATACAGCGTAAAATGCTTTGATGTTAGGGCGCCTTTGACTGATAGTAGTGCGTAGCACTTCGCTACTTGCTACGAAGCGAGCGTAGGCCCTCATAGAAATGTGAACCCCTCTCAAGTTTAAATAAATTATAAAATATATATTATTTAAATATATATTTTTATTAGTGTAATAGGTAGTGACAGACTTCCCAAGTTGCTTAAAAATTCCGGTTTGTACGAGTAGAATGTCATTTAATACTGTTGCTAGGGCCGTAGGACCTCTTTCCAACGACATTTCACTTAATGAAACGGAATTGTACAATACACTATTTTCTGAAATTGAAATGAATTTATACTTACACACAGAAAAATATAATAACAAAATAATTATAAAACAAACAATGTACTAAGGTGAGCTTAACTTGGAGACCGATATGAATACATACAATCTTGGGCCTAGAATGTAAAGAGATGAAAATGGTGTGAATTCATAGATTCGGACTAATCAGTCCCTCGCTGAAAATTCTGTGACTTTTGGCAATCTGAGAGCAGAGTTATTAGAGGATTAGTAAAAGTGGGGTTATGTTACATTGTTCAACTTACAGCTGATTACTGAAGTGCAAAAGTCAGTCATCCGTTAAAAACAAAGCTGTGGTCGTTGAAAAGGAAAAATAATCACGAAAACACTCAAAACACATCGGAAAATACAAAACGAGTATGCGGAGTGAGCAAGGAAGGGGAAGGCAATCAGAAACTTGTCAGTTGTCAATCAACTTGTCAACTGTCATGCGAATGACATAGATAAAAAATGTCTAATTTTAATCGATATCAAATCATTACAATCGATTTTCAGTAATTAATTGATATTTTATTTTAATAATACAACTAATAAACGTATACACTATATTGCAATATAATTACTTTGAATTATTTGCTGATTGCTATTGTTTTATCGATTACAGTCACAAAAACTGTGTAATCGATTATTCAATATCTGACGAAATCAATCTTTTTCATTTTTCTCCGCTTCCAGATTGAGAATTGTGGTGATTTTTCGTATTCTTAAAAATATGATCAAATTTTAGACCCTATCTCACGTCATTACATTATGGCCCACAAATACCCGTCTCCTTTGAGCAAACCTTTGAGTGATTGTTGCATTATATAAATAAATTTAACAAAAAAAAAACGACATTTATAAACAAATAAAAAAAATAATTCAAAAATGCTTACCATTCAGAGATAAAATAAAAACTTCTGAAATGATACTAAACCTTTGTAACAACCCGTGTTCATATGAACAATCAAGGTTTTAATTTGAAACCCCATTTTTTTTAAATAATATCGCAACATCAATAGCTCTAGGAGCACTAGTACACGTACCCTTGATGCGGCATGCTCACAGGAGCGGAACGCTCGGCATTGTGGACGCGCACGCACGCGTGTCGTGCACACCGGCTACATTACGACGCACATCACCACAAATTTTAATGGGGAAAGTAAGCAACCCTTCACACGAGCGACACAAATCCATGGCTACAAAGTAATGATGAGAGGCAGCCGTACAGCTTAACAGCGCGTTACAGCAGTCTCGAGTTTTGGGTAATATTTGCAAACATGGGGGAATCCTGTTTACTACAGACAACTGCAACGTTACAATTGAATAATTAAAAACTTGCAATTATGAGGTGAAAGCGAGTCTAGCCGCACCTAAAGCACTCCATACAGTAACGCTGTACCCGTGTGCCGAGTCCTTTAGCTGTAGTGTACGTAAGACGTTGCTTTTGTGATTGGTGCGTGCGGCGTCACGTCACTTCTCTCTTTGATTACAATGCTGGAGAAATATGCCACTGTTTGACTTCAGCGGACTGTCGCTTAAATCATACAAACATAACAATACTCTTTGCATGATCCCAGCCCATTCAATAAAACTACCTACTTAAAATGACGTCGTTAACAGTGCTCGCTCATCTGTGTACATTACAGTTTTCATCAGCTTGGTATTATTTAATGTCTTTGAAGGTGCTTGGATAACGTAATGTAATCTGAATTGATTTCTATAAACAGTACGCACAAATATGTATGTATACGTGTACATACACGTATACATACACAAGCGTTGAAAAGTATACGTATACCTACATAGGTATACGTATAGTTTTCAACGCTTGTGTCGCTATTGAATTATTATACGGTATGGCACACAACATTGTATTATTGCTGTGACCGCTCATATTATTTTCACTTGTAACAGCGATACCACTTAATCACGATGCGAAACCAATCGAAACGTCTGTAGGTACAAGTGTGTGTGGTCAAGTTAAATGTGAGTCCCATCCCCCCGAACATAGAGCCAGGGAGGGCTACTACGGTTTTCACACGGCTATACGGCCCGAAATATACACGGGTCTTCCGCCACCCCGAGAGGCGGCATGTCGAACTCGTACCGACTAAAAATCACACTTCCCTTCCCTTTTTCTATTGTAATGGCCATGGCAGGCTATGATCCAGTACAAGCACCGGACTCCAACAAAGGGCGACCCTCTTCTCGCTTCCTGCTTGATGGCGCGCATCTGGTCGGTGGAAGAATCCCCAAGTCAGCCTCTGGCAGGCTCATGGAGCAGCGTTTTTGCTTAGGAGGGCCTAGATATGTTAAGAATGGTCACCCACCCACAGACTGACCGCAGCTAGCGCTAGCGCCGCAAACTTGTAGCGTGGTTATATTATTATCTTTATGAATATAATTATTATCTTTTTGTTCTTCCTTTTTATCTTTAGGCGCGAAAAGATGATCCATCAAATACCTACACTATCTGCATAATTTCCTTCATCTAAAGCTTTTTTAAGAGGGATTTTGTATTAATCACAATTATAATAAGTAGGTATATAGGTATATAATACAATAACTTTTGTAGGGATCGCGGCACCGCACCGGTGTCGTCGGCCGCGACTCCAGTGCGAGTCGGACGCCACGTGCACTAAATGCAGCGCGTCATACAATTACTTGGTTCCGCGCGTCCGCGAGTAAGAAAGCGTCGTCTTTTGTGTATTTATTTCTGTCTCCAACAATGGTGCATTGTGACGATGCGGACGCAATCAGTCGCCGCGCCGCCGCCGCACTGCCGAGCCGTGCCGGCGCGTGGCGGTCGCCTGCTTTTAACTACAATTATTTATTTTTTTGGTAGATTACAAACATTCTGTGCATTCATTTTTCAAGTGAGCGTCGATGACTAAATCCAATACTACTTACTATAAAGAATTGCGAAAAACTCAAATATGTCCCTGGCCCGATTTTTATGGACACCAAACCGGCACCATCGATTTTTTTTTAATCTAAATTAACAAAATATTATTTTATGATATTTTATGATTCTGACATTTACGCGAATATTATACGAGTACATTGAAATAAAACTACTTTACTTATACCTATTGATATTATTATTAATCCCGACGTTTCGGACCTTCTACAGCCTTTTTAATCGGTAAAAACGATAAAATCCGTAAAAAGTGGTTTTATTTCAATATTATCTTATTTTTCTTGCTTTACTTACTTCTTAAACCTTAATCAATTAATTATTTTTAATTAAAAGCGAGAGATACCAAGGATGTCCAGGCATTTGACAATATCTTTAAAATGCGAAGTGCATGATGGCCCCAGTTACTAATACTAATTATATTCATAATTATGAATACGTTAGTAAGTAATATATTTTATGAAATTAAATTAAATACCTATTGTTTCTAAAATAGTGCGGGACCGTGTGGGATGTAGAACGCTGTATTTTCTTACTCCTTCGCTTCATCATCACTATCATCACTACATAGTATAAAACAAAGTAGCTCTCTCTGTCCCTATATCCCTATGTAGGTATGCTTAAATCTTTAAAACAACGCAACGGATTTTGATGCGGTTTTTTTTATAGATAGAGTGATGCAAGAGGAAGGTTTATATGTATAATACAGGTAGGTTTTTAGTACATTGCACCCGTGCGAAGCTGGGGCGGGTCACTAGTAATATTATATGTATATATCTATTCCTGTTCTCTCAATGACTTTTTAGAGAGGTAGGGTGTGATCTGTTAATAGTTGGAGTAATTCCACTCAAATTGGAGCTGCCAGACTGTGGAAGTATCTCCACCTTGCAGAAAATCTAAGTGAAATAACACTGCTTTACGCTATGTTGTGTTCCTTACGGTGAGAAAAGTTGCCAGTGCTCCACGAGGAAACGTTGTGTGACTGTGGGGGACTTTAACCCTTAAACTGCCCCCCCAACAATTCCTCTTTCGTTTTATAGGGTTGTCAATGCGCAAGTGAATCCCCTGGTTTTAAAAGCGTCTTGTAAAACGTTCGTAGCCTAGAGGCTACGATAACCGCTTACCATCAGATGGGTCGTATGCTTGTTTGCCACCTTAGTGGTATAAAAATGTAATTGATTGCGATGTAATTTATTATATATACTATTATTCATCATCATATATTGTTGAGGGGTTCGTTAAGGTTAAGCTGCGCTAGCCGCCACCATTCTGTGGATGGGTGACCATTCTTAACACGTAAAACGTAAAACCGTCAGTTCCAGTTGTCATTCGAATATCCATAACAGTCGTTAGTATTATTCTGAAGCCTTAAAAAGCCTAACAAACAGGATATCTGTATTACCCAGAAGTTGGGTTGCGGGCTCTGAGGGCAGTCGCTTCGTGTAAAATACTGATATTCCGCTGAATTAGGTTAGACTGGAAGCCGACCCAAATATATTTCAGAAAATGCTCTGAGCATGACAGTGATAAATGATTGCGCACTAACAGAAATTATATAACAGTTTTTTTGCAGTGTGGTGACTACAGCCTTTACTATTTGAAGCTGTACGCATTACACGCGTAGTACAAATACAATTTATAAAGGGAAGAAAATT
Organism: Acronicta alni; assembly: GCA_964056405.1. Classification (NCBI taxonomy): domain Eukaryota; kingdom Metazoa; phylum Arthropoda; class Insecta; order Lepidoptera; family Noctuidae; genus Acronicta; species Acronicta alni. The sequence continues at coordinate 221,142 of OZ043916.1, read as the reverse complement.
CATGATAATAATTATAAAATAAAACACTTATTATTTTTAACCTTCTATTCTCCACAATATTTAAATGATTTCACGATTATGTACTAAACAAACTTCGGCTGCAGTGACCTTTAAACATAATTATGTTCTCACTGAAAGATAACGTCATTTGAATAGTTTAAGATAGAAACAACTGCTCACACTGTTGTTAAGTTAAATTCTGATTATATGAGTGGAATCCCGAAATGTTGGGTGCGACAGCAGCAGCTTTGACAAGTAGCTCCAGTGCGCCGCCGACATTCGTTCTGGACGTTCGTTCTGCTCCACTGACGTCATCATCTCCTGCATTGACTTCGCCAACTTGGACTCTTTAGTCCACAACACATGACGTGGTGTTGATGACAACACCGGGCGTTCTGTATGTGCGTTTGGAAGATTATGACTAATGCGAGCTGATTCGAACGTATTGTGCTCATGCGGCGGTCGCCTAAACATTTGAGGGGATGACGGGTTCTCTTTGCTTACTCGCGAGTGTCCTGGCCGAAACTCTTTGTGTTCTTCAACACTGTCCACTGGTAGACATTTCGAACACCATTGCGCCGAGGAATCAGTCATAAACGTCTGTGCTAGCTCTGTTGCTGGAGTGCGATCGAGCCACTGTGGAGAGTTTGAACCAGACTGTTCCTTATAAGGTGGCGCAATGTGTGATGGGGGTCGTAGGTTGTCCGAGCGATATAATGACTCACTGTCATCGGCAGTATAGTCTGCCGAATAATCTTGCTGCCACCAATGTCCATCCTCTGAATGCTCTGTTATGGCACTTGGCCACCACGGCTCGCCATCTTCAACAGTATGTGCCGATTCACATCTCATCTTCATAACCGGTGGATGCTCTTGTTCTTGTAACAAGAGCAACAACTTGGGCAGCGAGGAACGTTTCCAAAGTAGGTCTTGCCAGTCTGCCGACATTGCTCGATAGTCTTCATAAAGTGGTGGTACATATCTAATCTGCTTCTTTGTTAAGTGTTGAATAGAGAATGGCGACGGAGGTGAGTGCGGCGTTACTTCATGGTGATATGCAGCTGGGTTTTTTACGAATTTATTTCCTGTCCACCAAGGAGATAAATCTAACGATTCTTGTGAATGCAGTAACAAAGAATCCTCCTCATATGGCGGCCTCCATTGCTCGCCATCATCCGTACTATATCCCTCTAAGTGCTTACGTGGCCGTGAAAGTGATTTTCGTGTTGACCAATCGGGGAGGGACTCCTGTCTCACCCAATTTATTGAGGGACGTTTTGTAGGACGGTTCAGCCACGCCGGTGAGCGACTCAATAACCAAGGTGGTGTTGTTTCAGGTCGCAATTCCGACAAGCGTTTAGCTAACGATGGCAGTGTGGTGTCTGTCGAAGACGGTGAAGGTTGTTGAGACCATGTCGACATGGGGTCTTTTAAATACGATGATAGTATTTTGTCTATAAGCGGTGAATATGAATCAAACAGGGCTTGCTGATCTAGCACTGATGTTTCGTTTTTGTGCAACCTTATTGAATCAATATATCGTTCTAAGTTTTCTAGTACGGACGTTTTGCGATGTTTCCCCAAAGACGAAAGTTCTTCCTGCGTCGGAATTTGTGGTATGTTTACTTGACTTGGACGGCCCGTTAAGGGACCCAGTGAGGAATCTTTTGATATTGATGAAAACCGCGATTCAAACTGTACCGGATTTAGTGGGTTTTCAGACTCCATATCAGACTGAGGTTTAACAGATACAGTCGATGTTGTAGATATGGATTCTACACTCGATGTTACTAGGGGGTCTGACGGCACGGTGGACAACGGCTGCGACGGTGGAGTCGCTACTCCAAAACTGGAATGTGATGCCTGCTTTGATAAATTAGTTGGCTCCGAGTAATCGTATGCTGCTTGGCCAGAACCCGAGCAATACATAGTGATATAAACGTAGGCGTCGGTGTGCAGCGCGCCCTCGCGCACGAGCACGCCGCGCGTCGCGTCCACCAGGTACACGCGCGGCGCCTCGTCCGCGTCGCACGCCGTCACCTTCAGCCCCACCGGCTCCGACTCCGAACACATCTGTCGCACATAAACAGTACATTAGTATCAATCATATTAAGTGGATAAGCATTTTTATTTTTTCAAATTACTTGTTGTGTGTTCATCTGTCACTTTTGCTCCTTCTTTTTTAACGTAATTTTTAATTTCGTGGACCATAGTGTGGGTTACATGTTTATCAATGTATTTTTATACCTATCTTATGTTTTTTATTGTTATTTAACTGTTATTTATAAACTATCAAGTGGTGCTCTATTATCATATTTTGTTTTATGCGAATATAGTGGGGTGCAATATGTTAATATTTTGTATTATCTTTTCTCTGCTGCAACATAATTATATTGTAGCTGTTTATTGTAAATAAAATAAAACATTTGCTAGTGAGTCAAAAGATTAAACGTAATATCGGAGGGATACCTAGCATCTGAAAAAACAGGCAGTGTAGAATATAACGCGATGCTATGACGTCACGGCGCACTGTCCGCGACGCACCGACGACCGGGAGTGTGCACCTTAAACTAATATTCGTTTTGATATACCATAAATAACAAACCGTGTCTCATGATGCTGGCCGCGTTTATCTGCAATTTCCTATTCCTGTAATCAATGTTGTTGTGTTGTACACTGACGTGCTAGTGGTGGTACACGGCGGCAGTGGGCAGTGGGCAGGGTGTACTCACGTCGGGCTCGCTTATCTCCAGCGTGAGCGTGTCCGGCCACACGCGCCGCTCCACCGTGTTGTACTCCTCCCCCGTAACGTTTCCTGTTAAATTCGTTCATTTATAGTCATTAAAAATATTATTCTTTAAAAAAACATTAAAATGTTCAGTTCCTCATCGTGGTATATTTAAGCTAAAAACTCAGTGATGAGTAAAAAACAAGTGAATAGCGAAAAGAGATGAGCGAGCCCTAAGCGTGACGTTTGGGAGGAACTCACCGATCTGTGCGGAGCCGCATCGTCCCTGTGCGTGCGCGGGTGCGGCGAGCGCGGCCACGGCGGCGCACGCGACCAACAGGCGTGCGCGCGACGACATGCTGGACCTAGGGACTGTGCTCGCTTCTCAACACGCGCGCATATTTAGCCACAACACTAATTACCCTCGACACATCGCCACGACATCACAAATTAACTGCTGCAATCATGTTCTTAAAATTATTTCGTGTGCGATTCATTAATAGCCCCCTGTAAACATTGCGCGTGACTGATTCAGTCACTTTACTTGGAATAGGTAATTAATGCTTTCCTAGAATGAAGCATCATCATTCACTAAGGCTCGCTGTGCTCGTTGTCTGACAACTTCGACGCGCGAGCCGGTATGGTGAGTGTTATAACCAAATACCAGACCATTACTATGTATTTACCAGTTCCTGAAGTGCTCAATGTGTCCGTATGTTATGTTGCCAACACCGTCAACGCCGTATACCCGCACAGTTGAGAACATAAAGAACGCCACTGATTCAGCAACTAACGTGGCGTCCTACTGAGACTGAGTATTGTACAAAATGTGTATGAGATGGCAAAAGTGCATAGATAGCAATAGTACATACTTTGATTAAATAAATATATTTCATTTTAAAAAAATCTACTTTATGTTCCTCCCTTACAAAACGCCAATTTCATATGTAAGGACCTAATAATTATTTACACAGTAAATAATAGTTAAGACATATTTTTACATAAAAAAACCTTTTAATTAAAGCAGAGAGTAGAGATATACATACCCGCAAACTATAATAATTATGTATTACAATATAAAATTTGGTTACTTTTAATCATCACTACATAGTATAAAACAAAGTCGCTTTCTCTGTCCCTATATCCCTATGTATGCTTAAATCTTTAAAACTACGCAACGGATTTTGATGCGGTTTTTTTTAATAGATAGAGTGATTAAAGAGGAAGGTTTATATGTATAATATACATGTATTTTATTAGTACATTGCACCCGTGCGAAACGGGGGCGGGTCGCTAGTACACATTAAAATAGGTACCTACTGTATGAATGGTGACAAAGAGAAACTTAAACGATTTAATCATAATGATTCAGATTTGTTAATGCTTATTGAGGAATTGCTCAACCTGGCCTTTTGAGCTGAAATCGTCCGACTCCCAAGGGAATTAAAAATGCCTAAAAATGAATAACGGTGCGGGTCGCTGCAAGAAGTTGATGCGCGGCGAGAACAGACGCATCGGCTTCAGTAGCGGCGTCAGCAGCAGCTGCGGCTCCAGCAGCGCCGGTACTGCGGGCAGCTCCGGCGGCAGTGGTGACGCGGGCGGCACTCTGTGCCGCGGTGGCGGCCGTCCCGGACAACACGGGCGCTGGCCTGACGGGCTCCCCGGACAACACGAGCGCTGGCCTGGCGGGCTCCTTGGACAACACGGGTGCTGGCCTGGCGGGCTCCTTGGACAACACGGGTGCTGGCCTGGCGGGCTCCCCAGACAACATGGGAGCTGATTTGGCGGGCGCTCCGGACAACACGGGAGTTGGCTTGGCGGGCGCGCCTGACAACACGGGCGCTGGCTTGGCGGTCGCCGCACCTTTACCGACAATCGCGGCGGTGTCGAAGGCTCAGACTCCCATGACGACGCCGCTTTTTGAGGCCTTTCCTTGTAGGGCAAAGGCATGCTGACTTCGTAAGACACCTGATTCTGTTCACTTGTCGTTTCATGGGCCGGCTGGACAATTTTGATGTTAAGTTGCATGCCTGGCGACGATATTTCTTTAAGTTGAGGTGACTGTGTCGGTGGCGGCGCCAATGTCATCTGTTGAGGCGGTGTCACCAGCTCAACGTGTCGTGGCGGTACTTCTTGTGGCGGCAGCATCGTTGTTAGTGGGCTCGTTGTCGTTGTGGGTAATGTAAGCTTCACTGTGTTTGGAAACAATTCAATTGAAGTCAACCCGTTGGATACAAATTCATGTGACATCACTTCATTGGACATCTGTTCATTTGAGTTTAGTTCATTGGACAGCACTTCGTAGGTGGAGCGCGTGTCCGCGTGGTGCAGCGACAGCGTGTCGGGCGGGTCGGTGCGCAGGATGCAGTGCACGGTGACGTTGACGGCGGCGAACCCCTTGAGCTGGCCGCGCCGGTGCACGCGCGCCTTCAGCAGCCCCGACATGGTGACGTCAGGCGGCGCGTCCGCGTCGCACACCGCCGTCTCCACGCCCGTCACCTCCGCGTCCTTGCACACCGGCGGCATCTAGACGAACCAATCAAATTAATTCTATGTACCCAGTACCAACTAACCACTTGCCACTGCAGGCTTTAAATTACTTTTTCATAGAACGCCGATTCATTCTTTCATGAGGTCGTTCATGAAGGTTTTATTCCCACAAAACATAAATTATTTATGTGATGAACTTTGTTTCTCTATAACTGGGTGTGTCATATATAGGTATTATAAGTAAGGATTTACAAAAGAGTATATAGGTATTATATCCACTTTATAGTACTCGTAATACAAGCTCTGTTGAATTTGGGACTAGATGGCGCTATGTAAAATGTCCCAAATGTTTATTTATTTATTACTTATCGTGGCATGCCCTGTGGCAATTTTCCTAAATACCATAAAATCAGACGACTGCTATATTTTAAAATAAAAACAATAATGTTACTATTGTATATTAGCTACTGAACCCATCCTTATTCGGTGGGTAGGTACTGGGAACTGGGCATTAGGCAGTCGTCAGTGGGCAGTGGGCAGGTGTCGGTGTGTGTGTGTACGCGTCTGTAACTCACGGGCACGGCGACGTTCCAGTCGGCGACGCCGGGCGACAGGTGCGTCACAACCAGCCGCTGCGCCGCGCCTGCGCGGGACCCTGCGCCGTGCACACAATCATGTTGGTTATAATGGTTACTTCATATCGTATGTTGTATAGGTAATGTGTACGAGTATGAGAAACTTTACAATTATTCTGGAAATCTCCAAACAGCTTGTAATATTAACTAAGGATAATAGCGTTATAAGGTTAAACTATGTATGAGATACTGACCGTAATGTCCAAACCCGCAATTAAGTGGCTCACGTTCACGCAGGCCGTACGATGCTCGTGCGTCGGCGGCGCACGCGCACACTAGCCACAGCAGCGCGCGAGCCACCATGCTCACACGCACAGCGTGGTGCGCACGCGTCTTACGTATATAAACCGGAGTGCACTGCCCACTTGTAATCCATACTACTTAAATGTTCAGCAAATTGTTTTTTGTACATAGGTATATAATATATAAAACTAATAACCATTGTCACGGATCCGCGAAGCGAATTATAACATGCACTAGCCGTTAATACGGTATGCAGGATATTCACGAACACGGTGCAAGCGGCGCACCGCTAGGTTCTAGGGGTATCCTTATGTACCTAGGGATTCATTTTCCCTATGCAACGAGACCAATAATAAAAAGAACTGTGTTTATTTATCGTATGTCAATGTTAAATGGAATGTAATTTGACATTCACGTCAATCCGTTTCTCTGGGGTTAGCGAAAATTACTGTTTGTAATGTTAATGTAAGTGACTTCGCTAAATGTAAATAGGATAAGTAGATTCGTTTCAATAAATATTTCCGCATCAAATCAGCAATCGATAAGTAAGTACTTTTCTGCCCTACACCAAGAATGTTTTATAGAGGCGGAGGTGCGCAGCGCCGAAGATTTTAAAAACCTAAATTGAAAATGTACGCCCAGTAGATAATACCTACCTAATCGTCATTTTAACATCTCCACTTTGGATTCTTAAGATTACCCCCATTGTTCTTGCGCGCCGAGGACGCGATGTGGTGAATAAAGTAGCTTCTGCCTGCTCCGCACTGGTGGGTGACGCACACTGTGAGCCGACTGACTAACATATTCAGTTCTTTCAATAACGTGTTATTAAATCAATCAGGCAATCAGGCTCTAGGCAAGCGCGCTCCACCGTAGATCGCAGTGTCGCTTAACATCAGGCGAACTAGTGGTCAAGCGTAGGCCTATCGTGAATAAAAAAAATAAAAAAATCAAATAGATTCTTAAATCACAGAAATATCGGTGGAGACATAAAAAATAAATACACAAACATAGAATCTCCTCCGTCTTTCTTCTCATAAAACTAAAATTAATCTTCATCATTTTAGTGTGATCCATTAGTACTTTTTAGTACAGTATTACGTTTCAGTGTACCGTTCTTACCTTACCTTTAGAATTTTGTATTGTTTAAATACAGGAAACTTGAAGCTTTACAAGTTTTGACGTCTGACATTTCTTTTTGATATAATTAATATATGTCTGCTATCGAATATAAGTGAAGTTTGCGTGTGTGGCCGTTACTCAACGTGTTTTTTCAAAATGGCGGCCTGTAGACAGGCCACACTTCATAGAAAAATCTTCGCAGTCCTTTCTTCGCGTCACCTATGTCTGCTTGCACAGACAAGCTAACAACGTGGTGACAGCCAGCCGGAGTACTTCATAAACTTCCCAAGCAGCTCCTGCGGCTGTGACCACAAATGCGCTGGCTTCAACCACTCCGCTCTTCGATTGACCGAGGGCTTCTCCTCGTAGCTGGACGACGAGGACCCTGCCGACGCTGACGGCAGTTCTGCAGACGATGTTGATTCGTTCACTCGGTGTTTGAAAGTACGCGGCTTCATCGTCGGCGTCGTGGTCCTCGAGTGCTTGAGTCTTTTTTTGACCACGGGCGATACGTTTGGCCTCACAGACGGCACTTTCGGCAGCTGAGACGGTATGTTGGGCGCATTGGACGGCGGCGGCGTGTGCGAGTAGGTCGAGTATGGAACGTACGGGAACACACAGAACACGGTGATGTTGACGGTGGCGTACCCCTGCAGCGAGCCGGCGCGGCGCACCAGCACGGCGCGCTCCACGACGCGCACGTGCGGCTGCGCGTCCACGTCGCACGCGAGCGCCTCCTCGCCCGACACTCGGCCCTGCGCGCACTCCGCCGGTACCTGCCAGGTGTCACACATTCGAACACATCAGGTAAACAATAAATAATAATAAAGAATAAATTTATTTTAAAATAGATGTGATTTTGACGGCGGCCGCAGCACTAAGCTCAAAAGGCTTGTATCGCAGAGGCCAGAGATATAATGTTATTGAATATGTTAATTTATTATACAGATTCACATTTCAATTTCGGCTCATCAGTACAATCAAGATTATAGGTAATAAGTTTATATTAAATCTAGAATGAGGAAAAAAGGCTTGAAACTATCTAATACTAGCATTTTTAGGTGATCACAATGATTGTGCAATAATGTGCTAAATTGCTACTGAGTCGTGTATTTTTCTATTATGTGTCTTTAAATCACGTCTACGTTCATCAACTTGAATTATATTATCTATATGCAATTTCCTTTATGATAAAAAAACTAGTTAAAACGGTAAGGAAACATCGTTCGGCATTGAAGTAACTGTATAATAACTTAATAAGTCATGTAGGTTGACGAATATAGTAATATGACTTCGATAGATGTAGCTGACGTTACCTAAACACGTACAATGTGGAAGTGAATTTCGACATCACAGACGGTGGTCTCGGTAGCTTAGTTGGATATAGCGTCCACTGTACTTAACCAGACGAACGCAGGTTCGAATCCTGATCTAATTTTTCTTTCAGTAAAAATTATATCTTTTAATTTGTATGAAGCAGCTGTTCTTGGGTTAATCGTACTCTACAACTATTATATCGTTAGTGGTGCTCTCCAAACTGAAAACTTCCGCTTTTTATAATGCTAGACCAAGAGTCTAATTCAGATGTGCTGTAATCTAGGAGACGGCACTCAGCGTAAGGAAGTATTCACTCTAGATCATTTAGCACCAACGGCTAGTCGGATTATGATACAATATTTGTATTTAATACATTCATTTATTTAAAAAAAAATAAACGACCGATGTACTCTACCTTTCCACAGACAAGCAGCGTGAACTGTTATGTTGTAAATGAGTATTGAATTATCAACTTATTTGCGATCCCACTGACAGGCGCGAGACTTCTCTGAATAAAATAAGCCTAATCCTATAATTATTAGTTTATAGTTAAAAAAAAAAAAGTGACTAGAAGTAGGTAACAGTTGGCGAAGCACTCACGGGAACGGAGATCCTCCAGTCGGGCAGGCCGGGCGTCAGGTAGGTCATCGCCAGGTAGTACGGCACCCCCGTCAGGAAGCCTGTGCGTTGGCAATCACCGCAATGATGTGTCAGTGGTTAGTGCTACGTCTTTACATAACTAAACTCCGTCTCTCAGTTCCTATCTCGTTTGACACAATTCCCTTCCTTAGTGGAGCACATTTACTCTAGATAGGGTTTTTAAGGTGGCTTTTTATTATAGTGCGGAAAATTTGGTTCGTGGTGGGATACGCCACGACCCTGATGAATAAGGAATTCTCGCATCTTTCACTCTATATTTAATCAATCTAAGTCAAAGTCAAAATAATTTATTCAAGATAGACTACTAGACTACTTTATGAACGTCATTTTTACATTTAAGACAGCCCCCAAAACGCCCGCCCGTCACCGCCTCCTAGTGTTTTAGCTGGGAAGAAGAAGCGGCGCAACAAACTCCCCAGCAACACATCTATATTTGTACCAATATATTATCCGTTTTACTTTATTAAAAATTTAAAAAAAAGCCCCATATTTTTTCCTAACATATTAAGCTGCTTCTTCTTCTTTGCTTTTTAATAAACTTCATGATTGCATTTCAAGTTAACGATCAAAGGATCCAGTAGGTACTGGATACTTCCAATGGGCTTTTTTATTGTACTGATTTAAAAACTAGATTTTTTTACTGCTCTAAGGGACCATAGACTACGTTTATAAGTATTTGGTATTTATTTCATCTACGCGTTCCTGAGAAAAACGGCCGTGAGCCCGTGACAGACCCACAGACGGTGAAATTATCCTATATGGGTTCCTTTGACTTTTCATGCCCAGAACCAAAACCGTACCAGTATAGTGTATACTGAACTATGCCGCAAAAAAACTAATAGAAAGTAAAGACAAAAATAAAGTAACTTACAGTTATAAGTTTTTGTCGGTTCAATAATAAGTAAGTATAATATGTATAAAAGGACCATTATTCTCGGGGAACACATAACTGTAGGTACATAATAATTATATTCTAGCAACCAGCAACGAAGCAGTTGGTTAAATACTTACCAGAACTGGCGTATGAGCAGGCGGGATGCGCGCGGGCATGCGCGGCGAGCACGGCGCAGGCGCACGCGACCAGCAGCGCTCGAGCGGGCCCCGAACAACACATGCTGCCAGGAGGTACAGTGCCGCTGCACGAACACGCGCTCATACATATTGCACTGTAGCTACCCACACCCTGACCACCTCATTACACTGTTGTTTGTTAAATTGTTCCTTACGCTATGTAATTTAATTATTTCTGGTGTAACGAGAGCGCGTTGCAAATGTTGCCACAAAACAAGTTTGGTGTAAACATATCAATTAATAATTAATTGTATCGATATCTCAATCTGACTACATAGGTACATCACCCAATGTGTGGTTGTTAATATCTTTTAAATCAGGCTTTTTTGGCTGCTGACTACCAGTAACGATTGTCAACAGGACTTCGTATGAAAACCGGTACCTTTACATACATGCTTAATTAATACCAGATAGCGTTGGAATTTCCTAGCTACTGATGACCTTTGAGAAGAAACGCCGAAACAAACTCAGAGAATCATGGTATCTATAAAGTCCAGACGGTAACAATATTCAATGCTTACCAGATTTATGTTTTACAATGCAGGCCAATCTGAACGGGCCTTGTTCAGAAAGAGCCATAGTCTGTCATATTGATGGAGTTGTCATGAACAACATCAGCTATGCGGACGACATGGTATGCTGAGCCCATCAATCAGTGCATTAAGACGTTTGCTGAAAGTCTGTGAGAACTATGCGGTGACTCAGAGGCTTAGGTATAATGTCACTAAAAATGAATTACTTGTTTTTAATGGTGGTGCCAGAATATACTTAAATGTTCCTTGCATCTCATTAGCAGGTACACCCTTGAAGCAAGTCTCAAAATTTAAATATCTGGGCCACTGGGTCACTGAGGACCTGTGCGACGATTTAGATATTGAGAGAGAGCGTAGGGCGCTGTCTGTTGAAGTAATATGTTGGCCCGTAGGTTTGCACGGTGTGTGGAGACACTGGTATCACGTCGGCGTCACCAGTGTGTAGATACTGGTATCACGTCGGGGTCACCAGTGTGGAGATACTGGGATCACGTCGGGGTCACTAGTGTGGAGAGGCGAGGTGTATTGCCCCTCCAACGAAAAGGGAGGATCCTCCAACCAGGCGGGTGTTGTGCCTGGCGGGCCACGGCCCGACGGTTGATGTCGGGCGGTTGTATATATGCAACTTTCGTTGCGAATGTTGCTTGCGCGATTCAGGACTTCGTAGTTCTATGTAGCGCGGTAGATGTCGCTACACGGTGTTCTTACGACGTTAAAATGACGCTTTTTCGAGCCTACTGTCAGACTTTTTACACCTGCAGCCTCTGGGTCAAGTATACGCAGAAGGCATACAGCGCCCTGCGTGTACAGTATAACAACGCCTTCAGGATGCTTGTGGGGCTGCCGCGGTATTGTAGCGCTTCCGGTATGTTTGCCGATGCGAGAGTGGATGATTTTTATGCCATTATTAGAAAACGATGCGCTTCTCTCCGGCACAGAACAGATATCAGCACCCACGGCATGTTGAGGGCGTTGAGTGACCGGTGGGACTGCCCGATGCTTGGTCGATGGGTGAGACTGCACACACAGGTCGGCTCTAGATAGCTGTACTCCCATTCTACTATGTTATTATTATTATGCCTATTTCTGATTTTTATGTGTGTGTATTGTGTTATTTTTATGTTATTTGTGATTAGTTTTTATTATGACATTATTATGTAATTTGTAATTATTATGTTTTGATTTCAATGTGTACAGTACTTTTCTAAATCTATGGACTTAAATGTCTGCAAATAAATGATTATTATTATAGTAGGTTTAAATTATGCCAAGTGCCACATTAAATTCAAGCATCAAAAAAAGGTTTTCTGAAATTTTCACGGGATTATAGGCAAGAGTTACACTGAAGACCAGCGCGGACGGCGTTGATGAGTGTCAGCCAATTTCACAATTAAGACACACAATCATGTTATGTAATTATTTCACCATAGCTTGTTTATACAAAATCTCAATTACCTAGACCTGCTTGTATTTTAACAACAATAATTATGTAAAACTGTTTGTTTTTATTAGTATTAAGTACCACAGACTACAGAGATATCACAGATTAGATTGTAGTTGTAATATAACTTTCGATTAATTATTATAAAGTTGCAAGTTGGAATTGTTTTTATTTTCCTTGTTTTATTATTATTTAAATTTGTATTTTTATTATGTGTAGCAGAAATAAATGTTTTTCTTTGTTGTCAATGCGGGTAATGCCACGAAGCACAGTCAGTGATAAATACATATATATAATAATAATAATAATAAGCATGCTGCTGGAGAATTCAGGGCTAGGCTATCGGTTGAAGAGAGGTGGTCAGGTTATATCTCACCTCCTTTACATGGATGACCTAAAGCTCTTTGCCCCCAACAATCTTCAGCTGATGGAGCTACTGAAGGTGACTGAAATTTTTAGTAGCGCCATCAGGATGGAGTTTGGTGTGGACAAATGTGCGGTCATGCATGTAAAGCGAGGGGAGATTGTGGAATCCGTAGGAGTTCAACTCGCGGATTCCATAAACCTGAGATCCCTCTCTCCAAACGAAACCTATAAGTATTTGGGTATGTCGGAAGCGTTAGGTATCAGCGCTACTGACATGAAGCAATCGTTGAGGGAACGTTTCTTTGGCCGCCTGAAGAAGGTATTCAATAGCCTTCTTTCGGGCGGAAACAAGGTGCGCGCCTTCAACGGTTGGGTCATGCCGGTATTGACGTACTCTTTTGGCATACTCAAATGGACTCAAACGGAACTTGATGGCCTGGATAGGCGGGTCCGTACACTGCTGACTGCATATCGAATGCACCACCCACGTTCGTCGGTCATGAGATTGTATATCCCGCGGAAGTGTGGAGGCCGAGGCTTTTTAAATGCTAAAAACCTCCACAACCGTGAGATATGCAATCTTAGGGAATATTTTCTACACGCCGACGTGGGAATGCATCGAGATGTAGTAGCAGTGGACAAGGGACTCACCCCGCTCTCCTTGGCGAATGAGAACTGGCGCAAGCCTGTAGTGCTTGATACTAACGACCGCAGGAAGGTATGGCAGAGTAAGGAGCTCCACGGACGCTTTTTCGGGGCCCTACATGGGCCCGATGTAGACCAAGCAGCGTCCGTAGCCTGGCTGCGTTTCGGTGACCTTTTTGGGGAAACCGAAGGTTTTGTCTGTGCAATTATGGACGAAGTTTTTTTTTTTTTTTTTTTTTTTTTTTTTTTTTTTTTTTTTTTTTTTTTTTTTTTATATCATGACGAATAACTACCGGAGATTTATTGTGAAGGATGGTGCGGTTGACATCTGTCGGGCATGTCACCGCCCGGGTGAATCGATCCGCCACATTATCTCTGGTTGTTCTCGTCTAGCTAACGAGGAGTACTTGCATAGGCACAACCTTGTAGCCAGAATTATCCATCAGCAACTTGCTCTGAAATACACTCTTGTGGCATCGGAGGTACCGTACTACAGGTATGTGCCCGACCCAGTTCTCGAAAATGGCAATATCACATTGTACTGGGATCGGTCCATCATCACTGATAGGACTATTGTAGCCAATAAGCCTGATATAGTGGTGGTGGACCGAATTGAGAGGCGTGCAATGATTGTTGACATTACCGTCCCGCATGACGGGAACCTCGTGAAAGCCGAGAAAGATAAGCAAATCAAGTATCTTGACTTGGCTCGCGAGGTTGTCGACATGTGGGATGTGGACACAGCGATCATTGTACCGATAGTCGTGTCAGCCAATGGCTTAATAGCCACGAGCCTCGACCAACACCTTAGGAGGCTCTCGTTAGGCGGCTGGGTCAAGGGCCTGATCCAGAAAGCAGTACTGCTGGACACGGCCCGTATTGTTAGGAGGTTCCTCTCTCTGGAGCCCTGACCGCCGGTAGCTTGGACCCTGTTCCCGATACCGGTGGGCCTCTATTTTTATATTTTTAAATGTTTTTGTTTTATAATTTATTTTATAAAAATATTTAAAAATGTAAATGATAAGAATACTAATGAATAAAGGAAAATAATAATAATAATATTGTGCAATTATGGATGAAGTTATACTGACGAACAACTACCGGAAGTATATCATGAAAGACGGGACGATCGACATATGTCGGGCATGCCATTGTCCCGGTGAGTCTATCAGGCATATTACTTCTGGGTGTTCTCGTCTGGCTAACGGCGAGTATTTGCACAGGCATAACCAAGTGGCCAGGATTATCCACCAGCAACTTGCTTTAAAATACGGCCTTGTGGATTCTGAGGTACCGTATTACAGGTATGCGCCCGACCCAGTTCTCGAGAATGACCATGTCACGTTGTACTGGGATCGATCTGTTATCACTGACAGGACTATTGTAGCCAATAAGCCTGATATAGTGGTAATAGATCGATCAGCGCGCCGCACAATGATTATCGATGTCACCATCCCGCATGACGAGAACCTCGTGAAGGCTGAGAAAGAGAAACAGTTAAAATATCTCAACTTAGCTCACGAGGTGGTCGCCATGTGGGATGTGGACTCGGCCATCATTGTGCCGATAGTCGTTACGGTCAATGGACTTATCGCCAAGAGCCTCGACCAACACCTCAGGAGGCTCGAGCTGGGTGGCTGGGTTAAGGGCCTGATTCAGAAGGCAGTACTCCTTGATACGGCACGTATTGTGAGGAGGTTCCTGTCTCTGGGGCCCTAACCACCGGTAGCTTGGACCCTGCTCCCGATACCAGTGGGCCTCTATTTTTTATATTTTTAAATGTTTTTGTCTTTTTTTATTTTATAAAAATATTTAAAAATGTAATTAGTAAGTTTATAGACAAATAAAGGAGATAATAATATACTTTATTGTCAGACATTACAGTCCATAGGTAGGTAGGTAGTGATGTGTTAGTAACATATTGTGCTTATGTTCTATATTAGTATTGTTAGTAGGTAGTTTATTTAATTAATTTTAATTATGCCCGCCCATTCCCAGCTCCATCCAGTGTTTCTGGAAAGGGGAATCTAGCCTTTCAGCAATCATCTTCAGAATCCTGTTCCGACTGCTATGCAGGCGCTGCGCCATGGAAGCCGCTTTCTTACGCATGATAGATATAACTTAATTATAGTTATTTTATTAATTATTACAATCAAAGTGATGTATTTAGAATGTCGAGTTCCGAACATATTTTATCATACCTTATCGAAGTCACGGACGCTAGTATCATTGATCGATAAGATATAAACATTGGGCAGCGTCTGCAGCTAATTTTAACAGTTAGTATCTAAAGTAAAAAACTCTAAAGTAGACAGCTAATTGGATTATGAATCAATGTAATTAGTAGATAATATAAGCAGTGTAGCGTGGACGTAAGTGTGAGCAGCGCAGCCATGTGTGCGCGCGTCAAGTGGCTGGTGCTGTGGTCGTTGTGGGCGGCGCGGCTGGTGCGCCAGCCGTCGCCCGTGCGGCGCCTGCCCGGCGGCGCGCTGCTGCGCGGGCAGCTCGCGCTGGACGGCACGCATTACCAGTACATCGGCATACCATACGCTAGCTCGCAGTATAAATACAGGTTTCAGGTGCAGCCCTCGGAGCCACGCTCACTATCTATTCTTATGTTTATTTTATGTAACACCTTCAATTCGAATAAAGTGGTAACCAATTTAATAACCAATTGTATCTGGTAAATGACTCTCCATGTTGCAGGCACCGGGTCCTGCACCGACGTGGGATGGCATCCTGGAAGCTATCGACGAGAACACAAGGTGTCCACAAGCGTACGGCTTGTCGCTGGTTCTAGGGTCGGAGGAGTGCCTCACGCTCAATGTATACAGTCCGGTGATCGAGGAGGGCACGCGGGAAGGTGCATCGCTGCCTGTTATGGCTTTCATCCACGGTGGCGGCTTCAAGGAGGGCTCCGCGTCTCCCCTGCTCTACGGACCCGACTACTTGGTGCCGCATGGCGTCGTTCTTGTCACCTTTAATTATAGATTAAACGTTCAAGGGTTCCTATGTCTCGGCATAAAAGAAGCTCCTGGGAACGCTGGACTTAAGGACCAAGTGGCTGCGCTCAAATGGATTCAACGAAACATTCGGACGTTCGGCGGAGATCCTGATAACGTAACGTTATTTGGGGAAAGTGCTGGCGGCGCTTCGGTCTCCTATCACTTGCTGTCTCCGATGTCTAAAGGACTGTTTCATAAAGCTATTTTACAGAGTGGCTCGTCTACCGCAGCATGGGCACGACAAAGAGATCCCATTGGAGTAGCCACATCTTTAGCTAAAGCTTTGGGACATCATGTTGAAGATCCTCACCAGCTTTATAATATTTTTATGAATACGGCTCTGTCCGATTTGATTTCTACAGAGATACCCAGGAAACAGGGACAGCTGTGGTTCTCGCACCTGCCACACGTGCCGTGCACCGAGCGACCGATAGCCGGCGTGGAACCCTTCCTAACCGACACGCCTTATAATGTTCTCAGTTCAGGAAATTATAACAAAGTACCTATCATCATAGGATATAACGACCAAGAGGGATATTTTTTCGCCGCGTTAGAAAATGAGAACTCGTTGCGGAATCTTAGCTTTGAAGCAGTATTAGATTTTTTTGACTTGAACTTTCAGTCGGAACCCGAACAGCGAGAAGCTGCTCAGCGACTGAAGACACTATATATGAGTGGCGAGGACGTCTCGCAGAAAACGATATTGAAACTGTCAAGATTACACGCTGAACCATACTTTGACTTCCCCGCGCTGTTTGAGACCGAGTTGCTCTTGAACACTACTGACAAGCCTGTGTACACCTACTTATTTCGTTACGACGGATGGAGAAATTTTCCAAAACTGATATCAGGACTGCAGTTCTGGGCGGCTCCGGGCGCGACCCACGCTGACGAACTCTTTTATCTCTTCAATCTTATGCGTATGCCGTCATTTTTCGAAACGAAAATGATCGATACAATGACAACACTGTGGACAAATTTTTCTAAATACGGGTTTGTATTTTTGGAAGTATGTAGGTAGGTACATACAAACGACTTGCATATCCACTGCAAGTGCATATAGCAGACAAAGTCCACCGATGCAGCAGACACTGATAGTTGGACTTACTCCAAGTGTCACTGTCAACCTGTCGGTAGGCCTGTATCTAATCTACATTTGAGATTACATGAAACCATTGCTGATTTCCTAGTTCTAGGCAACTATAATTATGTACTTACATCTATATCTAATCTAATTTACTGAACAAATATAAAAATAATGTTGTGCAGGACTCCTACTCCTTCGGGTAGCGACGTGCAGTGGAGTGCGTCATCGGCGTGGTCGCGTGCTGCGCTGGAGCTGGGTGCGCGCGCCGGCGCTGCGCCGCACCGCGCAGCCGCACTGCACTACTGGCGACACTTGTACGACACATACCGCGCCGCATAACGCGCGCCGCCTCACTGCCGCGACAGGGCTAGCCGTCGAATATAATGTAGTGTCTAGTCTAGTCTTATAATTATAATGGCATGATGCTACTTATGACCAGAGATTCAAATAAAATACCTGGTAATTCTATTGGACGAAACTTTTTATTACAAACACCACATCGGAGCTTTATGTAGTAAAACTCGCAAGTTAATATTTGCCTTTAAAAAGTTCAGATATATTGCAGATCCAAAAATAATGAGACGAGTTTACTTCTTTCTGTCAATCAATACTGACTTACTAATACTACTTACTTACTGTATTACTTCGGGAGGGTAGAGCAGGTAAAAATGCATCGAGTACCTGGAGCTCAGAAATCGATTCTCCTTTCCGCTTTTTGTTTTTTCCCACTAACCTCTATAAATCTTGTAAGTAGAATATACTAACAGTTCGAAAGTTATTCATAATGAGGCTAGTCTTAAAACAGCACGCACCACTTCCTTACAGCACTGAATTTACTATTATAAGACGGAAACATAATTATTTTGTTTGCCCTCAAAATATACGAACTAAACGTACTTTTACGAAAAAGTTTTATGTGTTCCCAGGACCACTTCTCTACAATAGACTTAATGCAAAAGAAATTATTAAAAATTGTGCCGGATGCGACCCCAGCCGCGCGTCACTGTTCATACCTTTGCGTGAAAAAAGTTTAGGATTGTAGCCCATGTCCTTTCCCAGGATGCATTCTATATTCTTACCAAATTTTATTGGAATCCGTTCAGCGATTTAGGAGTGAAAAGGTAAACAACAAACAAATTTAAACAAACAGTTACCTTTCACATTTATACTATACGTATACAATACGTATGGATTACATGATTTTTGGCTACTGTTGCAGAAATTAAATAATATATTTTTTAAATTGATAATGGCATACAATCTTGAATACACGTGTTTACAAATAAATTCACTACTTTACCTAAATAATGTTGATTAACACCGTTGCGATGGAGGCGGTGCAGATGGAGAATTTGTCGGTGGAGGCGACAGGGGCGGGGCAGAAGGGTGGGGGTAGGGAGGCGCGGGGGATGAGGCTGGCATCGGAAGAGACAGGGATGCACCAGCCGCTGAGGAACTGCCAGCTGACGAGGTGGCGCCTTCCATCACGGACGCCCCACCCGACGAGGATGCTTCGCCTGACGAGGATACCTCTGCTGATGACGACACCTCAGCCGACGAAGATTCTTGGCTTGAAACAGATGCCTCAGCTGACGAGGATGCATCGGCCGAAGATGCGCCAGCCAACGAGGACGGGAACGCAGGGGAAGTCGGCCTGGGTGCGGGGGTCAGCATGGTATGCGATCGATGGAGCGGTGCGAGGCGGCGCAGCGTATCCTGCAGGCGGTCGAGGTCCTGTTGCTGCAGCGCCAGCTCACGCCGCAGCTCCTCCAGTGACATCAGCAGTGCTAGCCACCGCGACGCCTCGTCCAACTCCTGCATCAAACACATACTCAAGGTGTAGAAGTTTTTATTGATTAACAAGCTGTATAATCAATATTTCACCAGCCCAGGTCACACTTACACAGTACGTATTACATAATGGTGCATTATTACATCACTCAGTAGCGAGCGTCATCAGTGATTTTGTGTGCATATGCATTCACCTTAAATTATCCGACACATTGGTCGTGCTTCAGATGCAAAAACAAATGTAATCCGTAAGGACAAAGATAAAGCTATCTTCTAAGTTAATTAAACTAGTGTTTGATTATATGACAGATACCTTGTCATCCTGTTTGTTTGATTGTCTGTTCACCTCGAATATAATGATAAGTCCTCCTAACCCGAACACAGCTATCTCACCTGCAAACAAGCGTACAGCGTGAGCACGGCGCGACGGTGTCATGGCGCATAGCGGGTCAAGGAAGACTCCGAATAAAGAAAACTGAAAAGCGAGAAACAAACTGTCCCTTTTGTCTTAACTAATTTTGATCCAGCACCAAACAAAGTCAACTTCAAAATATTAACGTCGTTGATTGTTTGACAGGCGCCGATTTAAAATTAGTTATTAAGGCTAAAAATATTTATTTTATTTTTCGCTATTGAGTTTTTGTTTTCGTCGGTTCAACCGAGTACCTAAGAATGTTGTGTGTGAGACTCGTACCGAGAATGCTGTGTGTGAAACAGACCGAGATGTTGTGTGTAAGACTCGCACCGAGAATGTTGTGTGTGAGACTCGAACCGAGATGTTGTGTGTAAGACTCGCACCGAGAATGTTGTGTGTGAGACTCGTACCGAGAATGCTGTGTGTGAGACACCGAGATGTTGTGTGTAAGACTCGCACCGAGAATGTTGTGTGTGAGACTCGCACCGAGAATGCTGTGTGTGAGACACACCGAGATGTTGTGTGTAAGACTCGCACCGAGAATGTTGTGTGTGAAAATCGTACCGAGAATGCTGTGTGTGTGACACACCGAGATGTTGTGTGTAAGACTCGCACCCAGAATGTTGTGTGTGAGACTCGCACTGAGAATGTTGTGTGTGAGACAGGCACCGAGAATATTCTGTGTGGGATATTCACTGACAATGTCGTGTGAGACACGCACCGAGAATGTTAGCGCCACAGTCGAGCGCTTCCTGGTCGGAGATGGGCGGCACAATGCGCGGCTGCCGCAGTGCTAGCGACCACATCTTAAAGCGCAGCTCGCATGCGTGATACGCACGCCCTGTTCGCATGCACACCGCGCTGCTGAAACGCGGATGCGTTCGCGCATACACCTGCACGTGCACCATCATCATCACATTATTATTGAAGTTATTAAGATACAACGGAACTACACGAAGCAAAAACTGTAATACATTTATTTTGTAATTTTCCTGCATAATTAATGCGCCTGACTTATAAGTAGTTATAACTTAAGTATGTTAGTAGAGTGGAGCGTGTGGCACCTTTATCTTGGCGGCGACGGGGGTGCTGAGCTGGCGAGCCAGTAGCGCGGCCAGGCGGAACAGCGGGAACTGCCCAACGGGCGCCATGGCCCTCCCGCGCCCCGCCTGTCGTCCTTCGCCCCTCGTACCCATACAACTCCTCAATTATATTAAACGGGGCAACTAACTGTTCGTACTTTCACATTTTTGGATGCCGCGACTCCTGTTGGTCACAATCACAACACAGATTAGTGATATCTGGATCTTGTTTACGTCTACACGTGCGGTTTGCTCATAAACAGCGATGTTTCCGCTGGCTACCCACATATGCTGTAGCAACCACGTCTTAAGATGTTGCGATGTGCCTGGTAACTACTTTAAGTTAAACACACGTAAAATATACAACTGAGTTGATTGCCAATATTTTAATCATGAGTGTAAATATCTTATTTAACAAAATTAAATAATTAAACAATATGTCATTGATTAAAAATGATTGACCTAACACCTGCTGTCACCACAATTGATCGTCAAAAATGAGTTCAGTAATGTAAAGAGGTCGCGTACCGTAGTGTGGTAGTGTCGATGCGGTGGACTTTTTTCAGGTTAAACATGTGAAAAGTTTAATAATTTATCCGGACTTAGTGGCGAGGCACCGTGTCGGGGCTCTCGCCTTGTCGCGGCCGAGGAGCTTAGTCACCGTGAATTGGAACCCCACGGTGAAGTAGAACCTAAGGAAGGAGCTGCTCCAACGGCTTAGCATAGGAAGCCCGCACCGGACCACCTCCGTTGATTGCGATGTCGTATGGGAGACATCGCAATTGAGGCCGCAGTGTATAAGGGCGTAGTTTAATGATTATATTTTAATCAATACAAACATCGAAGAATTTACACATTACCGGTGATCAGATGTGGTTTTATCAATTATTATAAACAACCCAAACAGTTACTATACGAGCCACACAGCCAGCACATCAAGCTACCACAATCTGTCAAATTTCTTTGATTGATTTTAAACTTTAACGCTAAGCTATAAGGTTCATATTCAATTGGTACAATATGTCAGTTTTGGATAGCTTGACCTGCTGGCGTCTGTACATTACTCTACTTGAGCCGTCTCCGTCGTCTCAGCAATTTTATATTTTATTAGGCAAAATTAATTATGATACAAGTTCTGTTTGCCATCAGCAGTCGAAACGCGTCTCAATATCATTCCGTGTTCAATAATCAGCTCGTATACTTTATATCATTCATATTGTACGATTTGCTTAAAATGATAGTCACTGATAGCTAGATCATCATCATCATCATCAGCATCAGCCTATACTAGTCCACTGCTGGACGTAGGCCCTAATGTGCTCCATTTCACTCTGTCCTCGGCTTTTCGCATCCAGCTTCTAGCTAGATAATCTACTTTATTGTTAACTAAACTACACAGTCACTCAGTATGATGAAAATGATGATTATTCATACAATTTATAATGATATAAATATTATGTAAATGAGTACACATATTGACCGTTGATCGTGAACTGACGCGTACTGACCTAAATAATGGTATTTGTAATTGAAGATGCTCCATCGCTTAGGCCTCCCGAGACACGGCACAACAGCTTGTCTTAACTAGAATACTCTTTGCACGTGCCTTATTGTTTTCTCTTAGGTAGTATTTTATGTGAAGTTTGTAATATAAAAAAAATAAAAACGTAATGCCAATAATTGCTATTCTTATTTTATTTTTACTTTAATAAAGTTTTCATTTGTATTGTACTCACGTTTTTAAAACAAATATGGATTTAAATTACGTGTACACTGTGAAGCGGTCGGCGCTGGGGCGGCAGACGATGTTCTGTGAGCAGGGCCCCGAGATGTGCGACAGCATCCACACCGACGGCACCCAGCACAGGCACTACATACTGCGCAACCCCGTGCACGCCGCCTCGCAGAACACGCCCAACTACTCGCGCTGCTACGTCAACACCGAGCGGTGAGTGCCACGCTGGTGACTCGCGCCTGAGCCGCACCTGACCAGCTACGCACTCATTACCGTTTTGACTGCAGGGCAGACTACACCAATACCGGCACAAATCATTCGGAGGGCGGTTGGCCCCGGGACGTGAACATCCATGACCCCGAAGCCACGCAGAGATATCGCCGCAAATTAGAAAAAGATGATGGTTATATACGCTGCGTGATGAATCTCTCTCCGGTGAGTATCACGGTATCCACGCCCCGTCACTCGAAGGTGTTTATTTCAACTTTCTTATATTGTAGGGCCTGGAACACTATGTACATCAAAATAACGCTATTGACATGTACCAAACTTACTACTCGGAGATGAGACAGCTGCCGAAGCTGGAGCATAGCGACTGCCGCATTGTGAACGTGTTCCGCGACGAGAAGGAAAACGGCGGCCGGCGGCCCGTCAGCTCCATCTGCTGGCAGCCGGACAGCGGCCACAGGTTCGCGGTCACGTACGCCGACGTGGACGCCAATAGGAATACTCAGTCGCCTGTCACTGCGTTCATATGGGACACCGAGAACGCAAACAGCCCCGAGACCAGGATAGAGCCTCCGTGCGCCATGCTGGACCTGCAGTACAACCCCAAGGAGCCTAACCTGCTGGCGGGCGCGCTGCTCAACGGGCAGGTGGGCGCGTGGGACCGCCGCGACGCTCGCCACGCCAGCGCCATGTGCCCGCCGCACGTGGCGCACCGCGACCTCGTGCGCAACGTGCTCTTCGTCAACGCAAAGTCCGGCATGGAGTTTTTTTCGGGCGGAACCGACGGTGTCGTCAAGTGGTGGGACCTCCGAGACATGAACGAACCCATTGAGGAGCTCATCCTGGATCCAGTCAAGTCGCCCAATGAGCCGCAGTCGATGGCTAACGCTATGGGAGTCAGTTCTCTCGAGTTCGAGAATACGATACCTACGCGTTTCATGTTGGGCACCGAGAACGGCTTGGTCCTTACTGGCAATCGGAAAGGGAAGACGCCGATGGAGAAATTGCCCGGCAAAGTATGTTTGTTTGTTTGCATGCCTTCTACAACATAGGTAATATGAAAATAGCAAAAAATGCTCATGAGATCATTTTGTAAGACAATTTTATACTACTTAATAACAGCATTGGTATTGACTATTTTCTGGTTTTCGGAGATCAGAGAGCATAATAATATGTAAATACATTATTTTATATATCGCTATATTATTTATTATAATTATATTCTACGTACTATTTATATGTATTTATACTCATAGATATAATATTTCAATGCAACATGCACCTAACGACCAGTCGTTTACACCAACAAAAAGAAAATAATATTTATTATTTATTTATTTTATTATAATAGTCTTTGTAGTAACGTAGGTACATCAAATAATATCACGTATGGTTGAATGTACGAGTACATACATGTCACTACTACAAAGTGGCTCTCGAATAGCTAGAACATATTGTCAGTTCGAGGCGCACGTGGGGCCCGTGTGGCGAGTGGAGCGCAACCCTGGCTTCCTTAAGAACTTCCTGACGGTGGGCGACTGGACGGCGCGCGTGTGGAGCGAGGACTGCCGCGAGTCGGCCGTGCTGTGGACCGCCCCGGACCGCCATCGCATCACCGACGGCACCTGGAGCCCCACACGGTATGCTGCACCACAATAGACTCACTCCCAAGTTGCCTGAATCGCCTTGTAGTTCCTGGTCATCATGCATAGTATTTTTTTTTATCATTTCTTGTGTGCGGCACTTCACCGATATAATTGAATTAAAGTGGAGGTTTGATACATAACTACTGTGATGATGCTTAAGTATTAACTTCGATGCCAAAACATAATGTGTGTACTGGCTGACATATAGCTATGTATTATTAAATCAACTTCAGAACAATTTTGTTTTATGCATTTTACACAAATTATTACATAAATTAACAGACGGAAATGTGGTTTTGGGGAGTTTGCTGTACCGCTTCTTCTTCCCAGCTTAAACACGGTGGGCGGGCGTTTTGGGGGGCTCTCTTAATGTAAAAATTAAGTTCAGAAAGTACTAGTTTATCTTGAATAAAATGATGCTGACTTTGACAGAATGTCGCTGATGATGACTACCAAGTGGAACGGGCTGCTGTCGGTGTGGGACCTGCTGCAGCGGCAGCACGAGCCCGTGTTCACCATGCAGGTGTGCGACGAGCCGCTGCTCACCGTGCGCGCACACGAAGCCGTTAGCGTGTTCTACTTTTTTATAGTTTGAATATAGAATAGTTATAAAGCCCGATGCAGTAGTAGTAGTGGCAAGGGCTATATTTCCATCCATCGTCATCATGTCGCTGCTACAAATTACATTACACAGGTACCTGTCCCTATTTTATATTTTTTTATCTACACCAATGCATACAAGAAGCCAAGAAAGCTTTGACTTCTCCTATAATATGAGTGTTGCATTGCAATTAAAAAAGTGTTAGTGCCCGGACTGATTTTGCTATGGGTAGTTCATCTTGTGCAGCTCATCAGTGTGCCAAAAGTCAACTGTTCAAGTAGTAGTGGTGGCTATTATTTATAGCTACCACTTTCAAAGACCCATGTGGATGGAAGACTGAAAGTGAAGAAAGAAAAAGAAAAAAGTGACAGTACCCCGGCTGAAACATATTGTTATCAATAGTAGACATCATCATGACTTGAACAAAAAAAATGTCTTGTGCACTTTGAACGGGGGAATTATGCTTCAGCTGGTCGCATGTACTTGTAAACAACTGATAACAACAAAACACGTGACTCACTGGTTAATCTCAGAAACGACGATGTAGCCCACAAACTTAAAATGCACACACGGCGCAGTTCACTTCTACAACTTCATTAATATATTAATTATTTCATTACATTATTATTTATTGTACGGTATGAATTTATGTTTGGACTAGCTTTTACCCGCCAGTTCGTACGCGTAGAGTTAGTAACACAATTTAAGTAGATTGGTTTCAAAGAATTACCAAACAGAACATTCAGATATATGGATAATCTATACTTTTAAGTATTATAGATACATGTTAATACACGTCATAAATATAATTGTTTTTCGGGATAATAATTACCTAAGGTATGTAAATTAGGCTTTAGCTCATTCCGATTCCGTTTCCCGGGGCGATTACGATTTTTTTGAACACTACTAAGGTGGCAAACAAGCATACGCCCAGCCCACCTGATGGTAAGCGGTTACCGTAGCCTATAGACGCTTGCAACTCAAGGAGTATCACTTGCGTGTTGCCGACCCTGTAAAACGAAAGAGGAATAGTAGGGTTGTCACCATAAAGGTCAAAGTCCCACACAACATTTCCTCGTGGAGCACTGGCAACCTTGCTCACATTATATTAACATTAAATTCACATTATATTAACATTAAATTCATTCGCAAAGAAATCTTAACGCAAAAATTTAATAACTCTGTCTCACAAAGGCTCTGGTAACGCCAGAGGTACCTCTCAGCATGGTAGGAGTGTGGTTTTAGCCGGTAAGAATCCGGCACTACCCAGACTGCTTCACGTGTTGAGCAGTCTGGGTGTCCATGAGAATTTCCCATTCCTGCCCAAACAAAAAAAAAAAAAACCTTGCTCACATTAGCCTGATTAGCCTGGCGTATCCACTGTTGGGCAAAGGTCTTTCCATGTAGTCCCCATCTATCTCGATCGTTTATTATAATAATCATATTAATATTTAGTACCGCTAGTACCAGATTACATAGTAAATAGTTTACCCTACTATGTTATCGAGTCCGTAGTAGGGTAAATTATTCATAGCATATAGTTATTTAACTAAATTATATAAAAGAAGATGGATAATCTTAAACCTTTTGTCATGATGTTTGATGCTTGATGTTATTGTAACGTTATAATATAATAATAATCATTTGTACGTAGGTACGCAACGTTATGTTGAGGTTCGTTTAGCATAGTAAATGAGGAATGTTGTTGTATGTTGGAGGGCGCGCTGATCACGTGCGGCAGCAGCATCGGTGACGTGTACATGATGGAGCTGTCGCGCTCCCTCGTCATGTCCGACAAGCACGACAAGGCGCACCTCACCGCGGTCAGTGGATATGTGTAGGTATGTCGCCGCGCACTCCTTCCGTGAGTACATGAACGTGTGTGCCCGACAGGTGTTGGAGCGCGAAAGCAAGCGCGAGCGCATTCTAGAAGCACGGTTGCGAGAGATCCGGCTGAAACAGCGGCAGGCGGAGGAGGGCAGCGCGGACGCGTCGCTCACCGAGCTGGACGCCACGCTCGGCGACGCCGACCTGCACCACGCCACGGCTGAGTTCTTCGCAATCATCAAGAAGGAACACGCTACCGCACAAGCGCAAGCGCACTAGTTTTATTCACACACACACACACACACACACACACACAATATATGTATTACGTTGATTAATTTAGATAGGATATTTATATTGATATTGGTAACTAATCATTTTTACACATCTATCTACTTAGTTTTTAAAAAGATACTTATAATGCTCGCATTTGTATAGTTAAACTTACTTTACTGTTTTAGAAGATACTGTACCTATTTTAGAGTATACTTAATGTATTTATGAGCTACGATTTAATTTAATATAACATTTATTTTCTTTAATAATATAGGCTTAATTTATTAAATGATTCAACTCTCGGTAACGTTTTACTGTGTATGCGAATCCTATCAAAATAATAAGATGTACATAAAAATAAAGAAAAAAAAATCTCTTTTAAAAACAAGCTTTTATTACTGGGGAGCAAAAATAACTAAAAAGTTCAAAATAATATAATATAAAATATATCATTTTAGTACATTATATCCCATATTTTTACATAAAAGCATGTTACACCTTCTTTAGTGTTCTTACAGTCAAAATGTAACACGCTCATCACCATCTTCAGACCCTGAAAACTATCTGAAGACAAAGTACTCATCAAGACAAATCAAACGAGCCCAAACTCGATGGAGTTACGTGGTTTTATTACGGAGTTCCTATGGCCACCTTTCAGCTCCATCATCAGATCGACTCCACGTCATCATAATATTGCATTGTCACGCGATTTGCATATTCGTGCTAAATTTCAGCTCAATCGGAAACCGGAAAGTGGGTCAAATTTAACTTGCAAAAATCTATTACAGACCACGGGACAGGTGAAAGTAAATAAAAGCATGTATTATTATTATTTCTAACCGACTTCAAAAAAGGAGGCGGTTCTTAATTTGACTGTTTGTATTTTTTTTGTTTCGATGTTTCCTTTTTATCTGGTAGATTATAACTGGCGTCGCATAGAAGTTCCTCAACATTTCTTTCCAAGCTATCGTTACTTCTCATTATAGGAGGAAGTCCCAGCCCAGCAGGAGGGAAAATTAAAGGATCATGCATTATTCAATATTTTAATGTTTTAAATACCTAAAAGTACAAAAAAAATATCAGAATCCCATAAACTTGTCCCAAAATTGTACTTTATTTATATTTACATCCTGATTTGTCTGTTAATCCGATTTTTCATCATAGCTTTTGTCATCTGCGAGGTTGGTGATTAATCGCTCCATCTATATTATATTGTTACACTTTTATCCCTCTCAAAGTATTCTTCTTCAACTTTCATTACAACTATGCTAGAAAAAATAAAATAAGATTTTATTTTGTAAAAACATGAGTTCATACAGAGGGTTTACAAGTAGTAGTACGGTCTTATGGAAAGTTGCAGACGATTCATGAGAATTCACCGCTACCCAAAGAAAAAGGCTGAAGGTATTAATTTCATGTGTATCCCTCAAGTATCAAGAGTTAATAGTACACACGGATTGTCAATCTAAAAAAACAAACACAATAACCACTGTAAACAATACAAAATACTCATTGTTTTCAGATGACTGTAGGTAACAGAAAAATAAATAGATACCTATGTATAAATCAAATGGATAAATACCTGTTATATCGATTGTTTTTTGGGAAACATTGTCTTAAAGAGATTTGTCTTGCTCGAAATTCGGAAAGATACAACATTTTTCTTGCTCACAATTCTGCTAAGAATCGCAAGAAACCTTGATAAATCACTGATCCACCACTCTAGTAGTGGTAGTACATAATGATAGTCTTATTCATTATCACAGCACGACAAGAAAATATTGCAGCGGAATCTTAAGAATTCCGTGATTGATTTTCACGGAATTCTTAAGATTCCGCTGCAATATTTTCACAAATGTTTTTCACAATTCCCGGTACAAATAACTATAAAATAGATAAACAAGAGATATTGGCATCTCCTAAAAACGTGGTGCTGCCACAAGTAATATCATGTTTTAGTTTCTGCTGTCACCGCGTTATACTCTTTTTTGCACGACTATAAAAGATCCGGCAAGAAACTCCATGGTATGTACCATGTTTCTTGCCAGACAACGACTAATTTGGAACCGTTTCGTACAACATTTCTTAAGTGCCTGTTCATGGTTCCTAAGAAAATGTAACTATTTTGATTTTTAATTTGATCTGTAATATATGTAATGTACTTAATTTAAGGTTTTTGTATACTTAAAATAATTAATCTATAGTGTAGGTATATACATACGTACATAACATAGATATCTAATTGGAATCATACTATATAAATAAAAATAAAATAGTTTATTTGTTTTCACTGGTACAAAACAGTGGATTAGTGTTTGGAGTCTCCTTTTAGGCAAATAATGCCTGTGTTAGGAGACCCAAATATTTATACTAATATTATAAATGTGAAAGTTTGGATGTTTGTTTGTTGGTTTATTTATTTGTTACTCAATCACGCAAAAACGGGTGAACCGTTTTGCATTTTTGGTACACTAATAATATATTATCTATCTATCTATCTATCAGCAATTACAAGTAATTACGTATTGTCTACGTAAGTCTACGCGAACGGAGTCGCGGGTAAAAGCTAGTATACATATTATATCTATGTGACATACAGGTCACACAGCCATACACAAAGGTCATCGTAACAATCAGATTGTCAAGATTTTTAAATAAATAAAATAAAAAATGATTTATTGCCAGAAATCGGTTACAAAAAAAACTAAAACTAAATGCAACTGTTATTTTGGCAATTAGGGTAAGCTCAGCACTAACACTGTGGAGACAAATCTCCACAGGGCTGATTTTCAGCATACCCCATCGCTCGAACTCAGGTGGTTGTTACGTAGAAAAAAAAAAAAAAAAAACAAAGAGAGTGTTAAGCGAATTGGCAGTGAACTAAAATTACAATAAACAGGTATATTATAATAAAAAATAAAAAAAAATGTGCGGAACCAAAAATAAAATGTTAGCAATCTTATTACGATGGACAATTTTTTTTGTGTGTGCGTGCATGTGCACGTGTGTGTGTGTGTGTATGTGTATGTGTGTGTGCGCGTGTGTGTGTGTGTGTGCATGGTCTAATTGATGTATTATTTAGCTTTAAAGGTTGCTTCAAAAATCTTTCTGGTTCGTTGTAGTAGAAAATTTTTATATTGAATTTTAAATAGATTAAAACTATACTTTTTCCGCATAGGTGGTGGAATATTGTTCCAAATCTTGGACGCACTATATTTGAAACAACCTTTGAATCTAGCGGTCTTATGTTTGGGTATGGATAAGACATTTTGAGATTTTGATCGGGTATTAAGTGAGTGGGCATCCTTCATCCACGTCAACTTCTCGAACAGATACTCTGGCTTTTTACTGCATAAAATTTTATGAGTTGTGCAAGCTATATGAAGTTCTCTTCTAGTCTTCATATTCAAAATATTTCTTCTAAGTAAGGAGTGACATGCTCTCTTCTTGGTATGCTAAAACAGAATCTAGCACATGCATTCTGCACTCTTTGAATGGCATTTTCCATTTTAGCATACAATCTCGGTCCGTACACTGCGCTACAGTAGTTAAAAGGCGATAGAACTAAAAGGTCACATAACAAAGTCCTTACACTCTCAGAGACATGCTTTCTTATACTATAAAGAACCTTTAACTTGTAAAAAGCTGTTTTAATTTTATCATTGACGTGTTTAATAAATCGCAATTCGCTATCGAGGATCACACCCAAGTTTCTCGCTTCTGACACAATCGGTATAAGTACTCTATTAACGGATAATTGCGGGCTATGAGAGAGGACATTAGCGATTTCTAGTGCCTAAAATTAACATTTTCGATTTAGAAGGATTTAATATTAGTGAATTTTTTGAAGCCCATTCAAAGATCCTATTTAAATCGCTGCTTATGATGCTAATTGCCTGCTGCGTGTCATCAGCTTTAAAAGAATAGTACATTTTGGTATTATCGGCATATAAATGGTATTTACAATATTTTATATGGGTTGGCAAATCGGCTGTATAGATTGAAAACAAAATTGGACTCAAAATTGATCCCTGTGGAACGCCTCTCCTTTATTTGCCCACATTGGATATGACTTTAGTACCAGTAAGGGATTCAGCTTCTACATATTGTACCCTGTCTGCTAAATATGTTTGGAACCATTTGCAAGTGTCATTAGAGAAACCATAGTATGAAAGCTTTGCAATGAGCATATCGGGGTTCAGGCAATCGAAGGCACGCGAAAAATCAAGTAGGATTACAGCACTACTGAGACCTATATCGGAAGCTGTTAAATCATCAGTCACTTGCAGAAGTGCAGTTTCTGTACTATATCCTTTCCTGAAACCCGACTGGAATGAGGGAATAATATTTGTACTATACACATATTTTTCCAATTGAGTAAATACCACCCTCTCCAGCACCTTTGACAATACTGGGAGAATGCTTATTGGTCTCAAATCCTTAGGCTGTTCTATAGACTGGGACTTAGGTATTGGTCTAACAAGTGCTCACTTCCATGACTGTGGGAATCAATTTAATCTAATTGAGCGATTTATAATAGCCGTGATAATCAGCAATGTCTCAGAGAGAGTAAGTTTTATCATGTCAGCGTTTATGCGATCATGGCCCATTGTGTTTGTATGGATATCCAGAGTAATTTTACCAATAGTTTCCTGGGAAACAGGCTCAGGCAAAAAACTGAAAAGTCTCGGCATCTATGCTGCCATCACCAGGAATATTAAGAAAATGTTGATTTATCAAATTTGGATCAAACTATCTGGGATCAATGTTGAGTATTCATTTGTTATATTTATACTCTTTATGTATTTCCACATTTTTTTAGGCTGGTGTAGATTGATGTTGACGTAATTTGTGAAGAAAGCCTTCTTTTCTCTTTCCGTTGCACCTATTACCAAATTACTATTATCTCGACAAACCATCTCCGTCACGCACGAACGATGTGATGTATGATGTGATGACTATAAAATATAATTCATGATTTACCTACAATAGACCTACCAAAATAATACTTACATATTAAATAAAATACACACCAAAACAAACAAAAAGCGCCAGTAAACTGTAAAATTGACTACAATATCGCACACATAGTGTACACATGCTCAATTTTTCTTTCGAATCGATTCTTTCGATCGTGCGATGGAACGTTACGATAATCGCTTCGTAACGTACGTGTACAGCCACCTTTATTTCCATTATTCTGTATTCTGTCTTTAAATAATTGTCATCGATATAATTATCTTTTTTTCTTTACGAAAACATTATTTTACGGATATACTTTAATCTTCGACAAAAATAACGCTTAATATTAAATTTAAAATGGATTTGTCATACGTATATGCCAAAGCACGATGCAATTTCGGTCGGCAGACGATGTACTGTGAGCAAGGGCCGGACATGTGTGACAGTATCGCTACCAACCGCGCCGAGCACAAGAACTATATCCTGCGCAACCCTGTGCACCAATACGTACAGCATACGCCCAGCTTCTCGCACTGCGAGATCAACACCATCCGGTGAGACGCGCCCCGCGCCTCGCGCCCCTCGGCCCGCGGCCCTTACCCTTCCCACGATATCCACATTCCGCACCCACCCACGCTCACCCACCGTCTATCTGTTGCAGGGCCGATTACACCAACAGCGGTGCCAACCATGCTGAGGGCGGCTGGCCCCGCGACGTCAACGTAAACGATCCGGAGGCCACGCAGCGGTACCGCCGCAAGATCGAGAAAGATGACACCTACATCCACTGCATCATGGCGCTGAGCCCGGTGAGGAGCCGATGAGCACCAGCGCGCCTGGATTCATGAGGATCAACTCATTACTTGTTAACATTTTTGCAGGGGTTGGAAGGACTCGTATTACAAAATAATGCTATTGATATGTATCAGACATACTATACAGAATTAGCAAACATGGCTCCAGTGGAACAGAGTAGCTGTCGCACGGCGAACATATACCGCGACCGCTCGGGCGGCCAGGACGGCGCTGGTCCGACCCGGCCAGTCAGCTCCATCTGCTGGTCGCCAGACGGCGGCCACCGGTTCGCGGCCACATACGTGGACATTGACCTCAACCGAGAAACGAGCTCGCCTCTGTTCGCGTATATATGGAACGTAGAGAACGCTAGCTATCCAGAAAAGACTTTATCGCCCCCGTGTCCGATGCTCGACCTGCAATTCAACCCGAAGGATGTGCAGATGTTGGTGGGCGGACTGCTGAATGGCGAGGTAGCCGTGTGGGACCTGCGGCAGAAGGGCAGCGAGCCGTCCGCGGTGTGTCCGCCGCACGTGGCTCACCGCGATTACGTCAAAAACGTACTGTTCGTCAACTCCAAGACCGGTATGGAGTTTTTCTCGGGTGGACCTGACGGTGTCTGCAAATGGTGGGACGTGCGCAAGCTGCACGAGCCTACAGATGAGTTGATCGTCCACGTGGTGACGTCACAGAACGAAGAGCAGAGCATGGCCAAGTCGAATGGCATTAGTGTGATGGAGTATGAACCAACCATACCAACACGCTTCATGGTCGGCACGGAAAATGGTTACGTCATAACCGGCAACAGAAAGGGAAAAAATCCGTTGGACAAGCTACCGGCGAAGGTATGGTATCCTAGAAGTAACACTCACATGACACCTGACTGTCGCGGTGATGATAATAAATAAATAATGCTAAAAGTAACAGTAACACTATACTTAAGTAGGTACCTAATACATTCCATAAAATAATACATAAAAAATAAGAGCTGGAATACAAAATATTTGTTCCCTCTCAGAGTCGGAAGTATATCCGTGTCCCCCCCTTCGCCAAACGTCTGTAGATTCGGTTGAGTATGGCCATAATCTGGTAATTATTATCTAATACTAGCTATTACCCTCAACTACGTACGGGTAGACTTAGTTGCTTGCTTCAGAAATCTCCGCAATTTTTCTGCTTTACTATTAAAAATTGTTGATAATAAATGCATAATTTGAATGGTACATTGGAACGAGTATCTCTGGTTTAAGACATTTATTTCTCAAAAGAATACATAGGTATCATCTTTGGGTATCATTTAGCTGAGAAACACATCAAGATTGACATATTATAGGTAAATACATGCATGCAAGTGGTCGGAGTGACAGAATTACTAATATCAGTAGGTAGGTATATTTAAAATTACACTTAGTTTATGTGGGTAAGTTTAGAATAATATTTTATCATCAAAACATTGCAAACTTGTGAACTAAAGTAAACAGCGCTAATGGCAACAGTTTCATTACGTGTCGAAAATCGAAACACCAATCGCTATCACAAACTTTAGTTTATTTAGTATTTTTAAGGAAGAAAATGTATTAATGTTGACATGCGTATATACTTACTATGCGTAAATAAATTAGATTAATTTATATCTACTTAAATTAATTATCAAGTTAAAAAATTCATGTAATTAAATATTATAGTTAAATAGTATATTATTATAGTTAAATATATTAGTTAAAAATTTATTTAATGAATAACCTTATACTATTTTTAATTATTTATTAATGAGGTATTTTTATCATTATTATAATTTTATTATGGTATATAATGTCATTTGAATATTAATTCGAAGATTAGTTCATATGTTTTTATGTGACTTTATAGGTTAGTTATATTATGGTTATTATTCCAATATTTTAGTCAATTCTCTAAGCAATCGAATAACAGGGGGCATCAAGCTAACAACACATAGCCTACACCGGCTACGTTCTTGTAGCTTATGGGGGGCAGCTAGATAGAAACACATAATTATGTCATCTCAATCTACAAATTTTATTTAAATCGCGCAGTAGTTTTCTTATATCAGTTTTTCAGAATTTCCGCGGTATTTTCCCTGGATTAAAAGAAGCCTATGTGTTATTACCGGTCACATATGTATATTATTTGTGTAATTTTGCGTGATGGTAACGATCAGTAACGAATAAACGAACTCCGCCAGAATAGATAGTTGAACTGCGGGCGGCTGACTTAGGGAGTCCGCCGCTGGACCGGTCCATGGCCCCAATTGTGGGGCGCATGCAGGTGGCAAACGATCCATAAAGATTTTCCGTATGTAATGTAAAAATGGACAGATAGTTGAAAGAAATCGTCAGGTCTTAGATCACAAGTAGATACTTATAAAATGTTCAGTTCGCGGCGCACCTGGGGCCCGTGTGGCGGGTGGAGCGCAACCCTGGCTTCCAGAAGAACTTCCTGACGGTGGGCGACTGGACGGCGCGCGTGTGGAGCGAGGACTGCCGCGAGTCGGCCGTGCTGTGGACTCCGCCGCACCGTCATAAGATCACTGACGGCGCCTGGAGCCCTACTAGGTACCGCGCAGTCCGAGCATGCTTGAGCACGCTGGAAGGCCACAATTATCGATAACACGTGTGCCGCTAGAGCAGGTTGTCGCTGATGATCCTGACGCAGCACGACGGGCTGCTCGCCCTGTGGGACCTTCTGCGGCGGCAGCACGAGCCCGTGCTCACCATGCAGGTGTGCGACGAGCCGCTTGTCACCGTGCGCGCGCATGATTCAGTCAGTACCTACTTGCTTTTATTTTGTCAAGATTTTTCTGTAATACGACTCGACCTAGAAGAGGCAACTAGTTCCCTCGCTTATGATCATAACTATACCTATTGGACAGCGTAATGTGAATGCTTATTGAGTACAGCTGATGTAAATAATTATGTGTCCTTCAAAGAGAATATTATGTTGCATAGGGTTCACTACTGACCTGCGGCAGTCACAAAGGAAACATTTTTTTGTTGGAGCTGTCTCCGACTCTGGTGCAATCCGACAAAAGCGACAAGTTGCTGCTCACAGCGGTGAGTATTGTAAAGTTGGGTTTAATAATAAACATACTTTAGAAATAATTAGCAAGCGGTGGTTTTATTACTAAATCAATAGCTGTGTGTGGCGAACGAACTATCATGTTCAATATGACATAACGGTGACAGCTGACGTTAATGTCTATACTTTACATCTCCCTTTCTTTGTAAACAAACACAACATTTTACATAATTATCAATACAATTTCTACTTACATTATGTATGAGTATGACTTAACATATCGTTAAGATTTATAGATACTAATTCTAATCAACGTACATAACTTATAATAAATTGGTCTTACAGAACCAGTTAAAGTATATAAAATTTAAGTATGTATTAAAGATCAAGTCTATTTACTGGTTTAATAATTCTACCAGATCTTGATGTGCGTGTTGCTATTGCTGGTTGTGATAGGTTTGACTCCTGCCCATGACTTGGACTGCTTGGTGATGGATGTGCAGACGTTGAGACTGACTCGGGGACAACAGGTATCTGAACTTGTATAGGAATATTATGTTCTACTGTTGACTCGTCTGTGAATTTAGTTTCAGGTACAACTAATCTGTTGCTGGTTATGTCTGCTTGTGTCTTATGCAGATGACTGAAGTTTCTTCGTAGGATTTGACCTTGGTCTGTTTGAATTATCACTGATCTTGGTAGGCCTTCAGGCTTTTCTACTACTTTTGCTCCTTCCCATAGTCTAGGAGCAACTTTGTGTCTGACTTTATCATTGATTTTAAATTCTTCTGGTTTTTTAGTGTGTTTATTACTGTAGTTAGCTTGTTTCTCTCTTAATCTTTGTAGTTCAGCGGTGACTCCTTGTATTATTTTTGGTTTCAAATTATTATCACTTGTAGGTATTGGAGATCTAGTAATTCTGCTGAAAAGTCGTTGGTTCGGTGAACCCAATTGATCGTTTCGTGGTGTATTTCTCCAGTTTAATAAGGCGAGTTGAACATCTGACTTATCAATGCCACATTTTTTTAGTATGTTCTTTGCTGTTTGAAC
The DNA here is from genome assembly GCA_964056405.1 of Acronicta alni. Classification (NCBI taxonomy): domain Eukaryota; kingdom Metazoa; phylum Arthropoda; class Insecta; order Lepidoptera; family Noctuidae; genus Acronicta; species Acronicta alni. The sequence continues at coordinate 184,355 of OZ043916.1, read as the reverse complement.
TGCTCGTTCAGCAAGTCCATTACCTTGGTGGTGATGAGGACTGGATGTGACGTGGTTAAATTTCCACTCTTTTTGAAAGATCTTGAATTCTCTGGACATATATTGTGTACCATTATCAGTTTGTAATTCTTCTGGTACTCCATGTACAGAAAACCATTTTTTAAGTTGTTTGATTACTTCATATGATGACTGACCTTTTAGCTGTTGAAAATCTATATATCCTGAATAACTGTCACAAATTACTAGGTAAGTTTTTCCTTTTAATTCAAATAGGTCTGATGCAACTATTTGCCAGGGAAGTGTAGGAATCTTCTTGACCAACACTGTGTCTTTAATATTATCTCTTTGTGTTTGTTCACATACAGAGCAGCCTCTGACTAGTCTTGTAATATCATCATATTGTCCTATCCAGTAAAGAAATTGTCTGGCTCTTCTTAAGCAGCTTTGTATGCCTAAATGTCCTTGATGAATACTCTTTAACATTTTAGGTATTTGTGATTTTGGTACTATGATTTTATCACTCTTGAAAATAATTCCTTTGTAATAACTAAGTTCTTCTTTGAAGTTGAAATAATGTTGTAACTCTGTAGGAAGGTCTTTGACATTTTCTGGAAATCCATGTATTATTATGTTGAGAAGCGACTGTAAATGTGGGTCTTCTTTTGTAGCCCTAATAATTTCTTCTTTAGCATCTAATGACATAGGTAATATAATAGCAATTTTTAGATTTGCTTCCTGTTCGTATTTTAAGTTTGATGCATCACAGTCTCGACTAAGAAAATCTGCTAATGGTATTTCTGTGCCCTTTTTAAATATTACTTTTGGTGAGTATGGTGAAAGATTAAACATTATGCGTTGCAACCTGGCTGGAGCTGATTGTATATTCTTTTTAAAAATTGTTTCAAGTGGTTTATGGTCTGATTCTACTGTTAATTCTTTGCCATAAACATATTCATGAAACTTCTTACAACCAAATAGTATGGCGAGTGCTTCTTTCTCTATCTGCGGATAGTTCTGTTCAGATTTTGATAATGCTCTTGCTCCATAAGCTATTGGTTGTCCTTCTTGAAGAAGTGCAGCTCCAAGGTTTTTAGAACTTGCATCTACCGTTAAAGTTACAGGTTTGTTAACATCATATAGTCTCAATACTGGAGGACTCTGAAGTACTTGTTTTATTTTGTTAAGCGCTTCTTCATGATGAATTTCCCAAGTAAAACTGACATTTTTATGTAATAAATCTCTTAGAGGATTTGTAAGATCTGACATGTTAGGAATGAATTTGTTTAAGTATGTGATCATCCCGAGTAATCTTTGTAGTTCTGTTTTATTTGTTGGTGTTTTCATTGCTTGTATGGCTTCCACTTTCTCTGGATCTGCTTCTAATCCATTAGCTGAAATAATGTGTCCCAGGAATTTTATTCTTTGTGATTCAAGAATGCACTTATTTTTATTGAGTTTGAAGCCTGCTTTACTTAGAACTTTGATGACTTCACCAACGGTTTTGCACAGTTCTTCTCTACTTTTTGCATGTATAAAAATATCATCAATGGATACACTTACATTTTTAAAATTACTGAGCAAATTTGACAATATTTCTTGAAATATTTCAGGTGCTGATGATACTCCAAAAGGAAGTCTCTTGAAGGAATATCTTCCCCATGGTGTGGCAAATGTTAATATTTTTTATGTTCTCTCTGACAGCTTAATTTGCCAGAAACCTTTTGTGCAATCTAAAAGTGCAAAGAATTTAGAACCTTTAATATCAGCTGAAATTTCTTCTATAGTTGTTAGTGGAAAATGACGTCTCAAAATGTTTTTGTTAATGTCTGATGGATCTATACAGATTCTAATTTTATCTTTTTGTCTGACAATTACCATAGGACTTACCGCAGGAGTAGGTTCTTTTTCTGGTTTAATGACATCCAATTTTACCATTCTATCAAGTTCTTGCTTAACCTCTTCTCTTATTGCATGCGGAATTCTTCTGGATGGTTTAATTTCAAGTTTTGGATTCTCAATCAGGTCAATATCATACTCAAAATCCTTATAGCAGCCTAAGCCTTCAAATATATCTTCTTTGCATTGACTTTCCTTCAATGTTTTGACCCTTGCGATAAGGCCTAATTGCTCACAGGTATCTAGTCCTAAGATTGGTGTGACTTTTTCTTTAACTACTTTGAATATTATGTTTGTTTCTTCATTTTTAATTTTACATAGTAGCTCTGCTTCACCTAAGACTGCCATTTTATCATCTGTGTAGCTAATTAAATTTTTTGTTCGGCTTGTTTTTAGTGTTGCCTTTGTTTTGTCCATCAAATGTCTTGGTAACACATTGCACTCTGCCCCTGTATCTAGTTTGACAGTAAATTTCACATTGCCAACTTTAATTTCTTCTGTCCAGTTTTGCTTTACTCCTGTGCTTATAGCAGATATGTATACATCATCTTCAGAATTTGAGCTTTCTTCTAATACATTTACTCTATTTTTCTGTTTATCATATATTATCTTCTTTGTTCTGCACATTTTTGCAAAATTACCATTTTTATGGCACTTAGTACATAGTTTATTAAAAGCTGGGCATTCTCTGCTTTCATGGTTTGTACCACATCTCCTGCAGTCAAAACTCTTGTTATTTTCTATTTTAGCTTTAACTTTTTCTGCTACTGAGACCTTATATACTTTGTTTTTGCCTTCAAATTCATCCAGTTGTTTGGAAGCTTGTTCGCTTGTTTTACAGATAGTTATTGCTTTTGTCAAGTCTAATTTTTCTTCAGTTAATAATTTCTCTCTTACTTGATTAGATTTTATTCCGAACACTATCTTGTCTTTCAGCATTTCGTCCAGTAGGTTGTCAAATTCGCATTTGCTTGCTTGAGTTTTTATTCTGGTTAAAAACTCATTAAACTGTTCGTCATCATTTTGTTCGATTTTAAAGAAAATGTATCTTTCGAATGATATGTCTTCGGTGCAAAGTATTCTTTAAACCTATTTTTGATAACTTTTAGGTTGTTTTGGTCTTCGCTACTAAGATTGAAACTATTATATATTTCGATTGCATCTGAGCCTATCACAGCCATAAATGTTGCTGCTTGGACCTCGGCTGGTTTTTTGTCGAGTTGAATAGCTGTAGCGTACCACTCGAATTGTTGTAGCCATTTTTTCCAACACGTGGATTTGTCCGAGTCAATTTGTAGGTTAGCTGGCGGCTTTATTCCAGTTACTGCGTCGTTTGTACTGTTGGTAGCCATTTTGCACAACTTTCTCACTTATTATTGTCACTTCTGACACCATGTAAAGTTGGGTTTAATAATAAACATACTTTAGAAATAATTAGCAAGCGGTGGTTTTATTACTAAATCAATAGCTGTGTGTGGCGAACGAACTATCATGTTCAATATGACATAACGGTGACAGCTGACGTTAATGTCTATACTTTACAAGTATGTTGCAGTCCCTGGTGCACTAACACTGGTTGTGGCGATGGCGACAAACAGAGCAAGTGTAGGCTATTATTATACGGTGCAGGTGCTCGAGCGTGAGAGTCGGCGCGAGCGCATCCTGGAGGCGCGCCTCCGCGAGATCCGACTCAAGCAGCGCCAAGCGGACGAAGGCAGCCCGACGCACTCCGCTACTGACCTGGAACTCGCCGTCGGCGACAGAGACCTCCATGAAGCCACGCAGGAGTTCATGCAGGTCGCCAAGAAAGAGGCCAGCTACCTGTAGCCACACCATCGCGCCCCCGCCGCACCGGGCCGCTTGCACGCTACACATGTCACAGCTATCTATATGTATAGCTATACAATACTTTTGCTCACAAACAGTTTATTATTATTTACTTGACAACTCATGTTAACTTATTAGGTACTTTAGTTAATAGACCCTTATGATATTTTGAAATAAGTATTTTATCACTTTAATTTATAGATATCTATTTAATTAAGGGTATATTATTTTAAAATATTGATATACATAACTCCTCGATGTTATATGTAGGAAAATTAAAAGAATTGAACAATTAAGTGAGTAGGTGTATAGTTTAAGAATTAAACTACGCATTATTCTAAATTATTGTCTCAGATTTAAACCCATTACATTTATGGATTAGATAATGAAAAGATTGACATGGCTAACAGACTCGCTCGCACAGCTTTATCTAGTCAAAAGTATTGAAAATAGAAGCTTAGAAAGTTCAGCATTTATGAGTCCTGCGTGCCGCACCTACTCACGGTCACGGCTCGGCGTCACCGCACCACCAGTCACCACGTATGGTCATGGCTGGGCATCACAACTCCATGCAACACCACGCACCGGTCACCACGTCAGTTACGAAGGCTGCTGTCGGAGCCGTACGACAATGACGGATGACAAGCCGGACAGCCGACAGAATTTGATATTAAAACTGATTTATTTGTAAGCTTTGTGGTGGAATAATACCATGGTAAAATTTATATTTAATTATTAAAAAAAAAACATTTTGTTCATCCAATTTCTGGTACCTTATTGTATCACTTTGGATATAACTGAAAAGGTGTACATGTTTTTGAAATGTTCTCTATCAAATCAGCCTATAGATCGCAGTCCACTGCTGGACATAGGCTCTCCCAAATCGCGCCGCAACACCCGGTTCTCCGTTTTCCGCATCCAGTGATCCAGCAGGAAATGTTCTGCCGATAAAGAACTATTGTGTTTTTTTTGCAAAAAATCTGCTCAAACTTGTGAAAATCGTTACAATAAGTCCCCCCACTGCCAAGACAACGTTTCCTCGCGGAACACTGGCAACCTTGCTCACCATTAGGAACACAACACAGCTCAAAACTGTGTTATTTCACTTCCGATTTTCTGCAAAGCGGAGGTACTTCCCCAGTAGGGCAGCTCCAATTTGAGTAGAATCCCAAACTCCCACTTGCCCTACCTCTCTTAGAACTTTAATACATGATGCTTTTCTATCACAAAAGAACAGAGCAATAGTAATATGTAATGGCGACCCTTTTATTTATTTACAGTTATTTGAAAATAAATAAGAGAATGTTATGTTAATGAATGTTATGTTAAATAAAAGTTAATGCAATGTTTATGTGTGTTAAAGTTTATAATGAAATACTCAAGACAATTATTACGAGAATTACCACTACGATTATTTCATCTACAATAAATTAAAAATATGGCTTAGGTATCTACAGATAAATGTTTTTACACTATTAAGGAATTCTTGGAATACATAAATAAGATATAATTATATAATGTAAATATTCATTATTGTAAAATTCGATTCTTTTGAAATTGATGTATTCCCAACAAGGGCTGATTGATTTTACACTCATAATTATATTGACTCATCTCCTTTTTACCTTAATATATTAATGTTCAGTATCGAATTATGAAAAACTCGGTTTTCAATACTTAACCTTACCTTTTACCTTAACACCACAGACATTGATACTGACAGTGACACTAGCCGGACAGGAGGACGTCAGCACTGAATTGTCAATATAAAAGTGACTGTCAAATTTGTCGAGACTACTGGCGCAGTCACGCAGTGGGCGGGCTCTGCAGTATATTAATAACTTTGTTACTGGTTGGAACACGCAACGAGTTGTCGAGTTAAAAAAAAACAAAAACTAAATAGTAGTAACTAGAAATAAACATCTCGTAATTATAAAAGGTGCACCGAGAGCAAATAATAAATATAATAGGTATTGAACAAGAGCCAGGTGGAATGTGCGTGTGGCAGATTGAGGAGCGGCGCTGCGCGGCTGTGCTGTACGAGGTGTTCTCGTGGTTAGACGCAGCGTCGCTGGCGCGCGCGGGCGCCGCGTGCCGCGCCTGGCGCCGCGCCGCCGCCGCGCCCGCGCTGTGGCGCCGCCTGCTGCGCCGCGCCGCACCCGCGCACCTGACGCCGAACTCGCTACGCGCGCTGCAACACGGTACCACCAATAACACAGCCGTTGTGCGTTGTGCACGTGCACCTCTGTAGGTAACCGACAGCATCTAACCCTGCATGTGCAAAAATCTATAATAATAATTAACCTACTAATATTACAGAGTTGAGAGAGTAGACTAATGAATCTAGTGACTGTCTTGACACTTAATTCCTAATTGTTAATTTTTCGGTTGGAGCGTTTGGAGCGAGAACTCGAAATGTCCCGTTTTTTTGCAGCATGGGGTTAACCTTGACCATAGAAATATTTAGGTTCAAAGAACCATGGTCCTGCGACGCACCGTTTCCGAGTTATATATTATATATGTATATTTTTCAATTCCTATCACTTCTTCCAGATTTCCAAAATGAAAACGCTGACAAAAAACTTTTCTGTTGCTTTGGTTCAAACACGAGATGACGTCATAAAAACAGCGATTAATTGCAAAAAAAGAATTTCGTGAAAAAAAAACCAAGTTAAAGATCGCTTCAGCTTGTATTTACTTATTTAGTTAGTTTTATACAATGCGTTTGGAGAACAGTTACCGATACTTTAAGGGTATTTTATATGCTCATTTTTATCGACAAATCCACTTTCATATATATATTATGCTCCTAACCCAACACCCCGCAAATACCTAGCAGCCATCTTAATTTTTTAATCGGCTTAAACAGGGTATGTTCAATAAAATGCTGATATCTTTCAATCTAAGAGACCAATAGACGTGCAAATGACCTTATTGTATGGGGAAACGTCGACGCTAATGAATAATTTAACAACATTTCCTAAACAATTAGCAAAAAGAGCCATAAAAATGTGAAATTACGAAATTTTACACTGAAATTATTATTTTTATTTTACATTTTCCACTCAAGTACAAAATTATCCCCGATATGTTGCATATTTTTTTAAGTTTAATCAAAAGTATTTGAGTCAACCAACAATTTCAAATAAGTTAATTCAAAATATTTTTATCTAGTTTAACTTTCCTTTAATTTCTGTTGAGCATAACTTAAAACAATTGGCGTAGAGTCAACAATCTTTTGGTATCATTTTATAGGTAGATTTACATACTTTTGTTTGGACAAGAAAACATTAATTATACATCATTTCTATACAGGATGTTACAAAACTACCCGTAAAGCCGAGAGGAGGTTAAATGGGGCCTTATTTATAACGAGTCCATTCACTATATTTAAGAGCCGTAGTAACTCTGTATAACATATCCCAAAAAAAGCAAAACAACAACATTTATGAATGACGAATAGAAAAACTGTTAAAGTAGACAATTATTAGGTAAAATAGTTATGGTTCCCTGACATGACAGCTGACAAAATTTTTGGCTTTGTTAATTAATTATATTTTTTACGGTGTATTTTATAACACGTATATGTATAAAATTTCATTCAAATCCCGTAAGTAGTTCTCCTACATCCGTTTTTCGGGATTTCCGGGATATTCCGATATTATTCTGGGATAAAAAGTAGCCTATACTTTATTCCCGGTCACATACTATTAGTATACCAAATTTCATGCAAATCGGTTCAACCGTTTTTGCGTGATTGAGTAAGAAATAAACAAACAAACATCCAAACTTTCACATTTATAATATTAGTAAGATAAAATTAGTAAGATTGTATTTGTCTACACAAATATATCTACTTGGGTCTTATTGGTCGTATAGAAAAACGGCCACACGAGAAAATGATCAAGAGGCATCTCAAGTTTTAGACAAAGATCAAAATATAATACCTACTATATCAAGTTACCCGGAGTGTATGAAACAAATATATGAAAATGAAAAGTATACTGAATTTGAAATTGAGAATGAATGAAAAATAAACTAAATGTCGAGAAATTCGTAAGTACCGTCGACAAGAAGAAGCGAGAACTGAGACTCGAAATCGATTTTTCATAAGCACTAGCATCAATTAAATTTATTTTGTCTATGTCTATTGTATGAATGTAAAATAATTCTCTTCTGGTACTGCCACTAGGTTTAAAGAATCTTAATTCTCAAAAGAACATTACAGGTCACTTAAATGAGAAATTAACAATATTAAATTAAATTACATGTCGGCGATAATGACTAGTTATAACAGAGATATACAAATAGGTAAGAATGATACAAGGTTTGAGAGAACGAGATTTGTGATTGTTGGTGACTAACTGTAAAACAATTAAATAGTAAATTGCATCACAAATACATCTTGTTGCAGAATTGGCCAATTTTTTATCAATAAGGGTGTTTATTATTAAGGGTACCCTTAATAATCCTTGTCAAACTATTTTTTAATTAATGGAGGTAGGACTAAAGATTAGCCCGGCACAGATCTAAACTAACCTAACTGAAATCTATATATTTCTTTACTAAAATATAGATTTTATTATTAGGTAGTAGGTACAGACGCCAGCAAGTCAAGCTATCCAAAACTGTCAAATTTACCCAGTTGAAGATGAACCTTAATATTTTGAATTAAAGTTGAAAATCAATCAAAGAAATTTGACAGGTTGCTTTATGTGCTGGCCTCTATACTATGAATTCTATATAATTACAAACTACATACATTTCCGGTAACATTATACTAAACGGACTTGTAAAATACTGCATACAAATGCATCAGTATCTTTTATCCAAACACGAAGTTGTTGCTCACGTTTTTCATCAAATCATTTAATTATTATATGTATTTATTAAAAAATATCCAATTAATGTGGACGTTGCAACTATTATCTAAAGACTATCCTATTCTTCCGATTTTCTTACGACGTATCTGAGGCGTTTGCCGTATAGTATAGTACATTTGGAAAACAAAACACGACTCGAATAATAGAGAGTATGGCCGCAGCACCATCGCCGCTGTGCTGGCGCCAAGAGTACGTGTCGGCGCACGCGGGCTGGCGCCTGCGAGCGCGGCACCGCGCCGCCGCCGCACTCCTGCACGCACAGCTCACGCCCGACGGCACGCGCCTGGCGCTGGCTGCCGCCGACGCCGGCCTCGCCGTGTGGCAGCGCTGCGACGGCGACGGCGCGGGCGCCTGGAGTGAGTGTGGCTGCGCCGACATGCGTGCGCGCGGCTGGAGCGCCATAGCGCGCGTACACTGGGCGGCGTCCGGCGCGCGCCTGCTGCTGGCCGGCCCGCTGGCGCTCGTTGACGACTGGGAGCTGCTCGTACTCAATGTGGAAGGTCAACATCCCTCTACATACACACACACACTACATGAATACGTAAATTCCCGCTATGACGCTACGATCGCGGTGGCTTAGCGGTCATAGCGTCTGGTGTACCAGAAAACGCAGTTTCGAATCCTGCTTGCGGTCGAAAATTCCTTCGCTAAATAACTTTAAAATCTTGGCATGAAAAATGCCAAATAAAATCAAAAAGATAATTAAGATCATATTGATTTCTGACATTTACGCGAATATTATACATTGAAATAAAACTACTTTTTACGGATTTTATCGCGTATATTGATATTATTAATCCCGACGTTTCGGACCCTTTACAGCATCCATGGTCACGGGTAGACTCCCACGGGTCCTCAATATACGCGATAAAATCCGTAAAAAGTAGATAATTATCATTTATAATTTAAGTCATCCGTCTAGGCGTTTATTCGTCTCCGGTCCAGCAATATTTCTGTTTGGCTCGTAGAGGATGGGCGCTGCGGGGCGGTCGTGAGCCGCGTGCGGTGTAGCGCGGGCGCAGCCGGCTGCTGGGCCGACCCGGCAGGCGACGCGTTCGTCTCGCTCGAGCTGCGTCGGCTCGGCCCGGGCCTCTACTGCACGACTATCTGGCTTAACGCCGCCACCCAGGTAATTGCTAGCTCCAGCGTTCGGTCGAGCCGACGACGTTCTACTCTATAAGTAGAGGATTCCGGCTCAAGGCGGCACCACCACCACCCCGATTTTCATATTTGAACTGATTTTTATATAAATACTTGTAAGTATATACATTTGGTACGTATATCATCACCCTCGACTGTAAAGGGAAAGATAAAAATTCTGAAACCTGTTTGCAGGAGACGCAGTCCGAATATGCGGGAGTGCGGACACCCCTGCTAAGGATCTACAACGAGGACGGCGAACACATCACGTGAGGAGCGCCCTCCATACCAGTTGATCTATACGCACCGCTGCTCACCCACATGTCCCCCACAGGCACGTGCTCGTGGCGGAAACTCTGCGTGGTGGGGACGAAGGTCAGGAGCCGACCGACGACGACTGCGAGGGTCCCGGTCCTGGGGCGGCCTACCTGCGCGCCATTGATCCAGATGAGCCGCCCTCGCCACAAGCAACTGCCGTCGCTGCCCGCGTGTTGGTGGCGGCTAGCGGGCGCCGGCTGGCGGCATGGCCGGTGCACGCGCCACGCCCGCCGCCGCTCGTGGCGCGCGCCGCGGGTGAGCTGGCCGAGCGAGTGCAGCGGCACCGCGAGCAGCTCGCCCAACGCGATGATATCGCACCCGAGCCTGACGAAGCGACCGTGCGAGCTGGCTGCACGCCACCCGCACGTTCGTGCAGCCTCGCCGCTTCACTCGTCGGTCTCGTCCTTCACGAACGGTGAGCGATTCGATACTGATATCTATAAAAGATCATAAAGACTTACTCCATTGGTGGTACTGGTGTCAGTGGGCGATGCATGTGGGCAGTATGCGGCGACGGCAGCGCGTCGTGTGTGTCGGTGGCGACTCTGCGCATGCTGTGCCGCGTGCGCGCGCCGGGCGCGGAGGGCGGCGCACTGACCGGCGCGGGCGCGGGCGCGGGCGCGCACTACGTGCAGCCTGCCGTGTCCGCGACGTACTTGGCGTGGTAGGTGGCACTTGTTGCGACTCGGGCGCATCACGTGGACACGCACATATGTAACGCATGCGTGTGCGCAGGCCGGCGGGCGCGTACTCTGCGCGCGTGTGGTGCTGTGCGGTGGCGTCGTGCACGTGCGGTGATGCGGCGCTGCAACACGGCGCGGCGGCGGTATGCTGCGTGCTGCCACCCTCTCACCCCGCCTCGCCTGCCTCGCCTCCCTCGCTGCTGGTGCTGGCTGGTGACGAGCTCTACGTGAGTGTGCTATGCGTGTGCGTGTCTGTGTCTAGCTGTGCGCTGACTGATGGTGGTACGTGTTTCAGGAGTGGCAGAGCCGTGCAACGTCGCAGTACGGGTCGGGGGCGGGGCCACGCGGTGACCAGTAGAACGCGAACCCCTCACATCACGCTGTTGTGATCAAGCATATTGATTCCATACGAGGCATAAACACTTGATACATTAAATAAGATGATAGTGTTCATTATTCGGGTGAGCTTTTAGAATCGGGCTTTCCCAATTAGGGGTTGATTGGGGGGAAAGGAGAGAGGGTAAAGAAACCTTTCTAATAGTAACATTCCCTCTCTCGGAGTTGTTTAATTTTAGAAGAAATCGCATTTGAAATTTATAAATAATTATTTTAAATAAGTATAACCTATACTGGACATTAATTTTCATCAACAAAGTTTTTCATTAGCAATTTAGATACGTAACTTCTCCGGTGCTGCGGGAAGAGTACCTACCCTCAACGCCGTTGTGTAACAAAACGCAAGCATTTCTAGTGGCTGCTACCTTGCTACTGCTACCATGGTCATACAAACATGATCGTTTTATTTTGGTTGCTAGAACAGAAAATATTTCAGATATTTTCTTAGAAAGATTTTATTAGAAGATATTTTAAATGAACAAATTGTCCTGTCTTAGGCAAATCCATACCAAACAGGTAGATATTTACTAAATTTATCAATGAAAAATATGAAACGTATTGTTACGAGCTGGGGTTCGGGATAAATTAAATGTTACCAATTTAACCGACAAACAATCAAAACTTTAATTATCCACACGAATACAAAACACAAATCACCAGTATGTCGCTATACTAGTTCACTTCACAATTCACTATCGCACTGTAGTCGCTTCGTAGTTCGCTTCGATCTTCACTTGACCGTGTCCACAATTGGAACTGCCTTGCCGGCTTTTTTTTTTTTTTTTTGACGGACGTAGTTTTTAGCTCGAGGTAGCTTTAAAAACTTAACCGGACTAGGTGGCGAGGCACCGAATGCCTCCAGCCAGGGGCAACTTATAAACTAAGCAACACAGCTAAGGGTGTCCCCTGCGGGACTCGGAACTCGGCTTAGGGCGTTGCTGGGGGGGCAGCTAGGGACGGCTGGATCTGGGTTTAAATTATTTAGGGGCGAATTTAAAGCTACTAGCTCGGCACGGGCCGGCTCGAGCAAGGGACGGGGAGGATTACCGTTAAGGGGTCTTCGCGACGGGCCTCGCCGGCGAGGACGGTATATCGGGCGGCGTTTTTGTGCGTGTGTTTTGAGAGTGCTAGTCACTCTGTTTGACTCCTGCGCTAGGGTGATTTGGTCGTCAGGGTAAGTGAGTGCGTGCCTTGGGCGGCGCACTCTACTTATCTGAGAGGGTTTGTAGTCTACGCTACTGACCACAAGGGGATTAGGGTGAAGGGGGGCCAAATCGAAATAGCGCTTAGAGGCGCGTTTCATAAACTGCTTGATGGTAGGCAGTTTTAGGTCTAAGTGAAGGTCCCTATTGCGCACGTACCAAGGGGCACCCGTGGCTTTGCGCATGAATCTGTTTTGGAGGGTCTGCATCCTATGGATAGCGGGACTTTCTATGTGAGCGAATACGACACTCGCATAGGTCATGATGGGGCGAATACACGTCACGTAAATTCTCACCTTGTATTTGAGGGAGAGTTTACTGCGTGCATTGAGCATGCCATGTAGACGTCCTAGAGCAAAAGCGGCTCGCGAACGCACCGTTTTTATGTGCTCTCGGAACGTAAGTCGGTAATCTAGAACCACGCCCAGGTATTTGGCTTTCTTTTCCCAAGGGATCTGTTGGCGGTCTTGCCGGCCCCTTAGGACCGCTATTTATATGGCTCAGAAAGTTCCAGAATCGAATAATCCCGAAAATGCTACAAAAAATACGAGTAGGTACTCGCGCGCCTATTGTTTCGCGGGCGTTGACCTCGACCTATTGTGTCGCGAGCCGCGTGTCCTTGAGGTATTGTTATAGGCACTTATAGATATAAGTACCTACTTATACCTACGCGAGTGTCGAGATTAAACTTCCACGCGTTTCTAGAACCTTCGTGAGCCATCTCAGTCGTTCTATTACGTATCCGGCGTAACAGTATAAATTTTATTTATTCTGAATTGATTAAATTTATGTGTTTGGTATACCTAAGTTAACTAATAAAAAATTATCGAACCATACCAAAGAAGTCCCTAATGATAATATTATTTATTAGAAGGACTGTTCATACCTACTTGAAAATAGGGAGGTATTAAATATAAAATTGGTTGCAAAAATTTTCGTTGACTTGCAAAAATATGTCTATTGTATTATGTTTTTCATCATTCGACATTTCTAAAAACGCAAAAATATATCTATTGTATTATGTTTTTCGTCATTCGACATTTCTAAAAACTTCGCACAAAAAAAAAGGTCATGTCCGTTGTTACGCATGGTATGATTTGATTTCATAATGTGTGGTTGTTGGTAGACTGACTGTTGCTGCTTGATTTTTATTATGATACCTAATTGTTGAATTATTTCTAGTTATGAAAATGTTCTTGATACTTCTTGCTTGTATCTTGATATTAATTTGTTGAAGAAATTTATTTTTTAATGCCATCTTTTTATATTGTGACTATCTTTTTATATTTTTTTGCATTTTCCATGCTTAGATTTTAAAGTTATTTAGCGATGTACCTACCTAACCACAAGACGCAGGTTCGAATCCTGCCCGCGGTCGAATTTTTACTTCGCTAAATAACATTATATTGTGACGTCATGGATTCTTTTGAAAGGTTCTATGGACTGTTGCATGTTCGGTAGATTGAAAAGCATATTGATGTGCGATGTGAATAAAAGTTTTTTGTTATTGTAGTAGTTATTGAAAATCTCCCATCAGACTACATAATTGTCCGAGCTTACCTGTAAGTGTTGTATCATCTTAGCTTTCAGCTACTCCTTGAATATTACTTAAAAAAAAAAACTGAGCACTTGATAATCATGTATTGTTATGGATAGCTTCTGTGAATAGATATTTAAATGGGATCCAGTAATTGTATTTACCGGAAAAGACTATTATTTCTAACTTTGGTGTTATTTTCTCTCGATAAGTTCCGGACCACGTCTTGGTTTTAAAGTCTTTTTAAGATCGATTTTTGTATAATGATTTTTCTTTCTTTCTTTCTTTCTATATACCGCTCTTCATATACTGCGTTCTTGTCCCCGTTGAGCTCGCACTCTGTCTCCTAATGGAGACTTTGCCAAACTTCTTGGCAGTATATGATTAGGTATAAATGAGACAAAAGATGTAGTATAGTCTGGTTATAATTATCCAAAGGTGCATCTTATATACTAACGTGTACTACGTGACTACTACTACGTGACTACGTGACTTCGTGTTGATAACAGATAGTAGAAACATTTAATAGATATTGAACGTGCGATAAAGAACATAAGATTGCGATGTAGATTGTAGATACAGCACAAAGATATTGTACTGTAACAGTACACCCCCTTTAAAAAAAAAAAAATATTAAGTAATAATAAATAATAAGTAATAGTGTTTACAATATAAATTTGACCTAGACCTTACTAGTTATTTTTTTTTTTTTTTTTTTTTTTTATTGGAACAATAACAAAAGTATACATTTATGACAAGTGCACGATAACAGCTACATTAGTTCAGAGACTGTGTCGTAGCCACTAACGCCCACCTCCAGATACGGCGGCGCAGCGTTCCAGCAAAAGTAAGGTTATCACCTCAGACAGGTAATAACCTCTATTACAATTTAAAAATTAAAAAACATAAATATCTATTTCTAAGAACAATTAGCAAAAATAAGGTATTAAAGGTTAGTTTATCAAATAATATAAGTATATATTGCGTGTGTGGTGTGGTGTGTCTGTGTCTGTGTGTGTGTGTGTGTGTGTGTGTGTGTGTGTGTGTGTGTGTATGTGTGTGTGTGTGTGTGTGTGTGGAGTGAGTGTGCATACTGTATAAGAAAAAAAAAAAAAACTGGAAGGAATTTCAATATTGTGTTATGTTACATACTTAGTACATTCTCTAATTCATTGTAAGTAAGAGAGTGTAGCCAAATATTAGTGCGAATTTTACACTCTTTATTATTTGCTGATGTATATAAATAATAATGCTATTGTACGCGGCGGAATTTGATGACGCCTGTTGTGGTGTGATTTGCTGACGTCTGTAATTTTGACTTAGCTGTTGCACGAGTGTTTATTATTTTTTTCCGTTAAACTCTTCATTCTTCTGTCCAGTGTTTTCATTATGCCGTAAATTAGGATCACGCCGATTGTTAAAATAATCTGTCCCATTGCAATATTTCTTGTCCACCGTAAGTCCTCCTGGATCAGGTTACGGAGTTTGTCCGCTTCGTTTTGATTGAGGCAACTGTCCGTATTGTATGTTATCTGGTCCTTAGAACTTTGATTTCCCATTTTAGATGTCTTGTTGTTACGAGTAGTCGTGAATTAATGGTATATGTTAAGATCTATGTTAATATATGTACGAATAGCTTGCTTCTATCAGCGATTTTTTTATAGACGTACTACTGGCTTTACTTTACGTCCCGATCGTGTAGTGTACGTGTGTGAATGTCTGTCGCAATCCTTTGAATCTGGCACGTAGTTTGATTCGTCATTGATCATGAATGCTGGTTTCAATCTATCAATTGATATCACTGTCTCTTTATCCCTAATTCTAATGCAAAATGTTTTATCTGTTTTACTAATTACTGGGTAGGGTCCTTCATACGGCGGTGTCAGGGCTTTCTTAATTCTATCACACCGAACAAATACGTGTGAGCATTCTTTGAGTTCGGGATGCACAAATATAGCTTGGTTGTGGTTTTTTCTTTTCGGAATTGATGTCATTTGTGTGATGTCCTTTTGAATTTGTTTTACAAACTCTTCGTACGTTGATAACTGTGCTGCTGATGACTCAAAAAATCCTCCAGGGAGTCGTATTGGCGTTCCATATATCATCTCTGCTGAACTATAACCTGTGTCTTCTCGCAAGCTACTCCGCAACCCGAGAAAAACTGTTGGAATTTCTTTTAACCAATTTTCGTTGGATTCTCTTGTCATTAACGCCACCTTTAAAGTTCTATGAAATCTCTCTATCATTCCATTGGATTGCGGATGATAAGGTGTTGTCCTAATTTTATGTATTCCCAAAAATTGTGAGAGTGACTCAAATATTCTTGATTCAAACAGTCGGCCTTGATCCGTAGTAATGCGCAATGGACATCCAAAACGAGTAATCCATCCTTCGAAAAGTGTCTTGGCTACTGTTTTTGCAGTTATATCTTCTACCGGAAATATTTCGGGCCATGACGTACAACGATCTATGATTGTGATTAAATATCTCTTCCCTTGTGAAATCGGAAGTGGTCCGACGATGTCAATATGTAAATGTTCAAAACGTTGCGCTGTCATAAATGTACCAGGAGGTGATATCGTATGTCGTTGTATTTTTGATTTTTGGCAGGCTATACATGATCTACACCAATTATTGATATCTTTGTTCATATACGGCCATAAATACCTTTGGGTTATCATTTTTCTCGTAGTTCTTTTTCCTGGATGGCTCATACCATGAATGGTATCGAAAATTTGTTTGCGAAAATGCTTTGGTAAGTAGGGGCGGCTTTTTCCAGTAGACGTGTCGCAGGTGATGTTTATTGTGGAACCCGGAAGCGTAATGTTTTTGAATTTTAATCTTTTATTGTCATGTAATTTACTTAGTTCATTATCTGTTGATTGACATTTTTCCAATTCAGCGTAATCGATAGGTGATGGCACGTATATTTCCTCTATTCGAGATAAGGCATCGGCGGTAATATTGTCACGTCCGCTTATGTGTTGAATGTTGGTACTGTATTGTGAAATGAAATCTAACTGCCGGACCCGTCGCGGTGTATCGTTTGATGATGGTTTTTGGGAGAATGCGTATGTCAAAGGTCGGTGATCCGTAAATATTGTAAATTCTCTTCCCTCGATTAATCTGTGAAAATGTTTGACGGCCATGTATATTCCTAACAGCTCTCTGTCAAACGTAGAATATTTTTGTTGAGTTTCGCTCAATTTTTGTGAAAAAAATCCTAATGGTTCCCAATTGCGTCCGGATTTTTGTTGTAAAACTCCACCAACGCAAGTAGCACTAGCGTCGGTCATGAGTGCTAGTGATGCGTTGCGGGAAGGATGCGCTGTTAACACTGCGTTTTTCATGCTTTCCTTGCATTTTTCGTAAGCTTTGTCTGCTTCCGTTGTCCAAGGAACAGGTGAATTATCGTTCTTTTTTGAACCATGTAGATATTCGTTTAAAATTCTTTGATTTTCCGCTGCGCGTGGAATATTACTTCTGTAGAAATTGACCATGCCCAAAAATCTTCTTAATTCTTGAATTGTTTTCGGTTTGGGAAATTCCATGATTGCTTTGTAATTTTCTTCGGTAGGTTGTACTCCTTGGCTCGTTATATGATAACCTAAGAAATCTATTTCCCTTCTGAGAAATTCGCATTTTTCGAGATTAATGGTTATTCCATTCTCGTGTAAACGTTTGAAAACCGTTTCTAAATGCTGATAATGCAAATCTTCGTTGTCCGATGCGATGAGACAGTCGTCTACAAATATAAATACGAAGTTTAAATCTCTAAATAAGGAATCCATGAATCGTTGAAATGTTTGTGCCGCATTGCGTAATCCGAAAGGCATTCTTAAGTACTCAAAAAGTCCGAAAGGTGTGATGATGGCTGTTTTTTCTATATCTTTAACAGGAATACAGTGGTATGCTTTGCGTATATCTATCTTGCTTAGTATCTTCTTATTTTCTAATATGTATGTAAAGTCAGTTAATCTTGGTAGTGGGTATTTGTCCGGTACTGTCGTGTTATTGAGCATTCGATAGTCTCCGCACGGTCTCCATTCGCCATTTTTCTTTTTTACCATATGTAATGGGCTTGCCCATGGGCTATCTGACGGTCGGCAAATTCCGAGTTCTATCATATTTTGAAATTCCTTTTTGGCTATGTCGTATTTTTCTGGAGGTAATGGTCTTGCCCGAGCTGCGACGGGTGGTCCTGTAGTGATAATGTGGTGTTCAATCTTATGTTTGGGCGCATTGCGTAGAGAGGACCCTTTCGTGATGTCTTCGTATTTGTTTAAAAGTTGCGTAATACGTGGATTCGTTCCCCCTGCGATAGTACGAATTGTTTGTTGTGTCGCTTTTTCTGAAATTACATGCGTTGTCAGCTCTGTAACTTTGTCGATAAGTTTGCGACCTGCTATGTCGACTAATAGTTTATAGTGCTCTAGAAAATCTGCTCCAATTATTGGTTGTGTAACGTCGGCGATTATAAAATTCCATTTATAACATCGTTGTAGTCCTAAATTCAAGGTAAGCGTCTTCTCGCCGTAAGTCCTAATTTTAGTCCCATTTGCAGCGTAAAGTGTGTATTGTTCATTTTGTAAAATTGAATATCTCTGTTGCTTGCTAATGACTGAAATATTTGCGCCCGTGTCAATCAAAAACTTCATACCACTTTTTCGGTCGGTAATGGTGAGGCGATTGGATGGGTGGATTGCACAGAGTTTCGCCGTTGTCTGTGCTCTTATTCGTTTCCCTGGTTCCGTACGTAAGTCATTGGTTTCCAATCGCATGGTTTAATGCAGTTCCTTGCATATTTTCCGAATCTTTCGTGGTAGTAACAAAATCGATTTGCTCCTCTATAGTTTGTTCTCGGCCTCATAATCGGGAATTGTTGACGTTTCTTGAAATGATTGTGCGTGTTGGGTCGATAGCCATATTGACCTTGCTGAATTGCGTCAATATCTATCTGTAATTTTGCTAGCTGGGCTAAAATGCATGCTGTATTGTTGTCGTTTGAAGTGTCGTTGCTAACAGCTGATATTTCGGTTACTTTTGAATTCATTATTATTTTGTCTGCAATTTGGCTCAGTTTGTCAATTTCCATGTCTTCCGTAACTGCTAGAACCGTAGTAACTGATGTTGGTAAAAGCCTGAACCATAGTAGTTTAATTGTCTCGTCACTGATTTTTCCTCTCCCGAGGACTCGCATTTGACGTAATAACTGCGAAGGTTTTTGATCACCGAGTTCTGTCTCTGATATTAATTTTTGAAACTGTCGCTGTTCTGTTTCTTCGTAACAATCAATTAAACGTTCCTTGATGTTTTTGTATTTATCTGTAGTCGGTGGCGAAGTGATTAGGTCACTAACTTGTAGTATTTCTTCCTTGGATAACTTTGCTATTACTGTACAGTATTTGTATTCGTCTCCTTGCTTCTGTGGTGCTAATATGGCTTCTAGTTGCGTGAACCATAATCTTGGTTGGTCTTTCCAAAATTCCGGAATGCGGGATAAAACCGAGGTGCCAGCAGCTACTTCAAGTGTTCCTTGCTGATTTATGTTCGCCTTGCACGGTGATTGTGCCATGTTTCTTGCTGCGTATTCGTTCGTCGGGGTCACCAATTTGCCAAACTTCTTGGCAGTATATGATTAGGTATAAATGAGACAAAAGATGTAGTATAGTCTGGTTATAATTATCCAAAGGTGCATCTTATATACTAACGTGTACTACGTGACTACTACTACGTGACTACGTGACTTCGTGTTGATAACAGATAGTAGAAACATTTAATAGATATTGAACGTGCGATAAAGAACATAAGATTGCGATGTAGATTGTAGATACAGCACAAAGATATTGTACTGTAACAGAGACTATAAATAGCAAACCAAAGTGCTTGTAATGTTTGCAATGCATTTTGAAATTCCCATTTTACAGAGATGACCTCCACTTGAATATTAGCAATTGCGCTCATGAAAGCTTTAAAGTTCGCTGATTGATTTCGTAGCAGGTCATCCAACTTGCTATTGGACCCTGTGTCCTTTTGGGAGTGCTCGATTGTTGAACAGGAAGCGATTGATCCCTGCTGTTATTGTCTTGATTCTCTCATCCATGTTGCTGGTTTCTTCTTCCTCCATGCTGTTTATTTTTTCATGTTTCTGTTCTGCATTTATAATGCCATACTGAAAGCTATTACTGAACTACCCTTTAAAAGAATTTGTGCTGAAATAAGAAAGTGGTTGCTGTACGAAGGTTTTTAATCTCTTAATGAGTTCTTTCACAAAAATCCATGTTAATTGTATCCATATCATGACCCTGCATCAAGGTATAGACACTAATCTACTGTTATTGAAATATTTTAATGAAAAAATAATAAATAAAAATAATTTATTTCAGACATAAAAATTCATAGGCAGTTAGTAACGAGCATCTCATATCTAATGTTAGTAATTAAAAGTAAACAAAGCACAAAGAAGAGACTAGACACGCCGTCTATCCCTGCTCAGTTTGCCGACCAGTCTCACAACACGTGGAGTACCGTGAACTTACTGAGCAGAGCAGTATCGGGTCTCTCGCCAATCATCCTTAGGACGCTATTCAGGCTCTCCCGTACTCGTCGCTCCACCGACGCAACTTTTTACGCATTACAGCATAGACATACGCTACGCTACGTCAGCAAACATGCAGGCCTGATGTACCTACTGCTATATCGAAAGAGAGCCGCCGAAACAGAGCCCTGAACACATTATTGTACTGGACGCGCAAGGCATTGTAGGCTTTTTGTGTAAAGCTTGCCCACAGGCCGTTCGTGTAGAACGTCTGGCAGAATGCCTTGAACATTGTAATTTTAACAGGAGCAGTACACCGAGCGAACCTGTGTGCCAACATATTACAATATGTCCCAGATATTAAAACTGTGCAATACGACTTAAAGGTACCCCACTAAGCAATATAGGCGGTATAAAGATATTATTGTTTTTATTTTTACATTTAAATAACATGAACTCACTTTTACTTTCGTTGTACCTCAGGCCATGTTCCAAAGCATAAACCTCACACACCTTCAACAGTTGTCTGAGAGCACTAATTGAGGGGCTCAGCAGCACCATATCATCGGCATAACTCAAATTATTGACACATAATTATGTCGTCTATATGGCATCCAACATGCATGCTGCTGAACTTCTCAATAAGATGGTTAACATACATAATTATTAAAGAGTCGCGGCGAAGTCAGCCCGCCCTGCCTGATGCCACACTAAAGAATATTCATCTGAGTATACATTTCCCCACCTTACCATATTAAGCTGCTCACTGTACCATTAGGCGAGGACATTCACAAGATCCGCTGGAACACCTGCAGTTCTTAGCTTTGTCCAAAGCTTGTTATATGAAACTAGATCAAAAGCTTTGGACAAATCCAAGAAGCATGCATATTATACTGGAGTTTTCCTTTTTACATAATGATAAACAGTTTGTTTCAGAGACAGTATTGCACTTTCCGTTGACAACCCCTCTCTGAAACCGAACTGCAATGTTACAAAATGATCAAGTTTTCTGTCTTATAGCCCATCAAACACTTTTGCAATAATAGTAGCTAAAGTTTTAATATGCTTTCTTTTGTGTTCATTAATTGATTGTTTCGGTTAAGTTTTTAGATTATTAGGTATATTGTATTTGCATGTCGCTGTGCCGGCGAAACTTGCTGAACTAAATGTTTTAAATAATATCCTATTATGTACCATGTTTTTCGCAAATAAAGATGATTATTATTATTATATCCTATCCCAGCCATCTTACTTGATATTGGTGACGATTTTCTTGATGTTTTCGTATAGTTCGGATTGATTTTCGTAAGTTCCCGCTGATGACATCATGTTGTCAATCTTCTGGAAGAACTCAAGATGAAGTTTTGTTCCTGTGTAGTAGGTTGTAAATCGACACTCTTGCTTGTTGGTATTGTGCGACCGGTGCCTTCTCAATTGGTCACAAGGGATCCTCGCTTCTGAGCTACTAGTCCACCGATTCGCAACCGTAAACGATGGAAATAACACAGATGTGTGCTGTCTGTGTATTGTGCATGCGTATGCAGCAGTCTTTAATCTTAGCTCGCATAGCTATTCAAAGTACCTACATGATTTTAATACACCTAAATATATGTGAGCGTGACACTTGGTACCGACATATTTGCTGATGCTGGGTGATGGACATGTTCATGCTTGAACTTGGTTTTATATTAGATTTCATAGAGCTTTGTGCGGTAGATGAACTGCAGAGACTTGCATTTTTGAACATACATGTCGTTTTGATGGGATTTCAAGATTCCTTCTTCTTCTTATTTTCATGTCGATGGTAAATTACATTATTTATATAATGTGTTATATTATGTTGAAATAAAGGCCCAATCGTGTTGCTCTGAAATTAGAGAAATTTATTTATCACTAATGTTTCTATAGTCACAATAAACATATTTTATCAAAAAATAAACATAAATACCTACCTGAAATTAGAGAAACAACATTTAAAGCTATTATTCCACAATTTACATAATTAATTTATTTTAATAAATTTTCCGTCTTGACAATCAATGTCAGTCAAACACGGCAAATACAAATTGAACGAAGTAAGACGACCTTCGTTTACATCTCCCCCCCCCCCCCATTTTTTATATTGGTGCAGGAACCAGTTTAGTTATGTGGAAAAAATTTGATTCGCATTTCTTGTGTCCAGTGTTAATTTTGTAGACCGATTTAGAAATTTTTTCTAAAATTTTATACGGACCAATTTTTAATTCGTCCATTTTTTTCCTATTTAGCCTATTTCCATTTTCAACGTACACGGAGTCTCCCACATTTAAATCACATGCTTTCCTATTTTTGTCAAATAGTTTTTTATTATAGTTGTGGGATTTTATACTGTTTTCTAATGCCGTTTTCCTATCTTCTGTTAAATCATTATATGTTCTGTCTTTTTTCAATGCATCTGGTATAAAATCAATATTTTTTCCGGCCAATAAATATTTTGGCGAAAATCCTATCACAGTATGCTCAGTCTCGTTATATCTTTAGGTACATTCGTGAGCAATAGTAGTCCAAGCTGATTTATTTTTATTTTCATTGATTTTACATCTAATTTTATTAACTAATGTTTGGTTCAGTCTCTCATTCAAACCATTTGAAAATGGTGCATTTACTGCAGTGAAGATTATGGGTATGTTCTCTTTATCTAAAAATTTTTTAAAATCTTTCGAATTGATACCAGGATATTGATCTGATAGAATTATGCCAATTTTATATAACTGTGTCACTTTTTGAACTAGTTTTATAAAGTCACTCGAATTCTGATTTTTTGAGGTCAAAATATAGGCATATCTAGTGAAGTGGTCTACCAACAGGTGTAAATAAGTCTTTGTAGAACGGGAACCGCCAAATCCACCAATGGTATCTATAGATACTATTTCAAAAGGGTAAGTAGCGGGACCTAAGTGAGACATAAGTCCAAATTTACATTTCTTGATTTGTTTTTTATACAAATCTCACAATTCTCACAGATTTTTTGGATGTTATATGTTAAATTCTCCGCTGTATAAAATGGTACAATTTTGTTTTTCATTTGCTGTATTCCTATATGGCAGTAATGATAATGTACATCTTCTATAATTTTTTTGCTGAAAGCCTCAGTCAGTACAATCTTCTCCTTTTTTCCAACCTTCTTATAGTAAACTGTATTTTTCAGTTTTAATTTGTTTTTATTCAGTTGTATGTTTTGATTAATTTTCTGATCATATTGTATGTCTTCTAGTTTAATTAAATTTACAACTTTTAAACTTTCTTCCTTTTCTAGTTCTTCGGTTCTAGTACAGGATTCCTGCTCAAACTATCCGCTTCCAAATTGTATTTTCCTGGTGAATATATTACCTCAAAATTATACTGAGATAAATAATATGTGAGGTCTCCTAGTTCTTCATCCGTTCTAGATTTTATATTCATTTTCTCTAGAGGTTTATGATCAGAGAAAACCGTGAATTTTTTCCCTATAAGCCAGTGCTGCCAATATTTAACTGCTTCTTTTATTGCTAAACATTCCAGATAGATGGCTTTTTTTTTTCTTTTGAGAATCATTTAATTTTCTCGAAAAATATGCGCAAGGTTTTTCCTCTCCGTTCTGCTGTGGTTGTTTCAAGATAGCGCCCAGGCCTTGTAAACTGGCGTCTGTATAAATATGTATCGGTAGATCTGGATCAAAAATTGCTAATATTGGTTTTACGCAAAGTTGCTTTTTAATCGTTTCAAAGGAGTCTTGACATTTCTCCGACCAAATAAATCTTTGGCCTTTTCGTAGCAAATTATGTAAAGGATCTAATATAATGGATATGTTTTTCACATATTTTCCATAAAAATTGATTTTACCCAAAAACTGTCGAACATTTTTTGGTGTTCTTGGTACAGGGAAATTATTGATAGCAATCAAATTATCCTTCAATGGGGTGATTGTATTATTTCTTATTATGTGGCCTAAATACTTCACCGAGTCTTGTGCAAAGTGACATTTTGAGAATTTCAATCGGAAGCCTTCCTCTGAAATTGCTTCCAGTAGCAATGATATGTGTTTAATATGATCTTCAAATGTTCTAGAAAATATCAAAATATCATCAATATAATTCACCGTGAATTCTGATAGTCTATGTTTTCTTATAATACTGCTTAATACTCTCTGAAATATAGCCGGAGAAGTCTTTAAACCGAACGGTAAACAGGTCCATTGAAAATGCCCTTCTTGAGTAACAAATGCTGTTTTACTTCTGTCTTCTATTTTCATAGGAATGGACCAGAATGCAGAGTTGACATCAAGCGTTGAGAAGAATTTACAGTTTCTTGTTTTCATCATTAGATCTTCAATTAATGGGAAGGGTTGCGATTGAGGAACCACAATCTTATTTAGATCGCGAAAATCTATACATAATCTAGATCTTCTTCCTTCTTCTTTTTTATAAGCCAATGTTACTGGCGCCGCAAACGGACTATAAGACTCCTCAATTAATTTTTTTTGTAATAATTTTGATACTTGTTGTTCTATTTCTTTCTTATCTTCAATAGTGCACCTATATGGTCTTTTACTACAATATTTATCTATTATTAAATCAATATGTGCTTCATAGCCTTTCACAGTCCCTATATCATATTTATCTTTAGCAAAAAGTGAATTATATTTGCATATTAATTCATCTATATCGGACTGCTTTTGACAGTCTAGATGATTTACCGAAATGCTAAAGTTTGCTATTTGTACATGTTCATTAAAATTTATTTTATCTTCATCATTTGTTTCATTTATAAGCTTTTCCAAGACATTTTCATTCTTGTTATATACATTTTGTTGTTCTTCAACCTGGTTACCCAATAAGTTGGGAATTATTTTTATATTTCTGGGAATTATTTCCCCTTCATTATTTTCTTGTTTCGTATTAGGAATATTTTGTGTAATTTGTAATTTCTCATCTTGAACAAGTTGAAATTCTTGTATGCAATCTAATCCAATTAAAAAATCATAGTCAAAATTTTCCTCATCTATGACGAAAACATTAATATTCTTTTCAATAACAAAAATCTTTATCTTTAAAATTGTCATTCCTATATTTTTTTTCACACCATTAATCGTTTTTAAATTTGTAGTATTATTATAAATTGGCTTATTTTTCAAAGATAATAATCTTGAATTTATTAAGGATACATTTGATCCTGAATCATAGATTCCCAGTATTTCCAAGGTATCATTCAACAATAATTTAATTTTGATTAATGGTGTAATTACTAGTTTTTTGGATCTAGTTTATTTAATTCTGTTTCCAATTCAGAGTTATTTACATTTCTTATCTGATCTCTTTTTGATCCTTCAATATTTTTATTTTTAAACCAACATAAGGTTTCAGGATGATATCGGTTTCCTTTGTTTTCTTTCTCACAAATTTTGCATGGTTTGATAATTATACTTTTTTCTTTTATCTTATTCTCGAAACTTACAGTCTTTTTCTCTGAATACCTTGTATTTAATAAATGCTCTAAGCCTCTGATGTTACTAAATAAATCCTCCGTTTCTTTCAAGTTATTCCTGTCAATTTTATCAGCTACATAATTTGGTAGCCCAATAACAATCAAATCAATAATGGTGGGTTTATCCATTGATTCATTTAACTCTAGTAGTAGTCGTTCTTTTTTTAAAGCATATTCTATTAAAGACCCTTGTCTATATTTGAATAAAATAGCATATCTGACTGGTGACCACCCCTTATCGACATATGTTTCACATAGGCTATTCCTCCATATTGACCATTTTGAATTTATTGTATGTTTTATCAGCATGGAACTATACCAGTCAAGAGATGTATCCTCCAAAAACAACCTAAGGATCTCAATTTTCTTAGTATCTTCTTCTATACCTAGTCGAGTACATTCTGCTTCAAAAATCATCATCCATTGAGATACATTTGAGGTTTTTTTATTAAATTTTTCAATCACAATTTTTTCTGACAAGCGTCTTATATTATGGGACTTAGATATGTCCTTCTTCATTTCATCAAAATTCTCTAGAATTCTTGTTAAAGCCATTTCTGAAATTCCAGCGGTGGCTGTCCCTTTTAATGTTTCTGGCACAACTTCTTCTAGCAAATATCCTTTAAATTGCATGTTTCCGTCTTCGTCTATATAAACGTTATTTATCTCTGGTCTTACTGAAATCCATACTTGTCTTTTTTCATGTCTCCTTTGCAGAGTATTTTTCACTTTTTGAAAAACTTGAGTTCGTATAATAGTATCATGTAATTTTACCGGCTGTAGCTGTTCCGGAATCATAAAAATATGTGCATTGACATCAGTAATTGTAGTTATGCAGATTACATTTGTTTTAGGGTCTTCACCCGTTTTTACTATAAATTCAAATCTTAGCTTTTCCATCGTAGTTTAGAACAGCTGTAGAAATGTTGTTTTATAATGTGTTATATTATGTTGAAATAAAGGCCCAATCGTGTTGCTCTGAAATTAGAGAAATTTATTTATCACTAATGTTTCTATAGTCACAATAAACATATTTTATCAAAAAATAAACATAAATACCTACCTGAAATTAGAGAAACAACATTTAAAGCTATTATTCCACAATTTACATAATTAATTAATTTTAATAAATTTTCCGTCTTGACAATCAATGTCAGTCAAACACGGCAAAGACAAATTGAACGAAGTAAGACGACCTTCGTTTACATTTATATTACTTGAGGCCAGTAGGTGGCCACGTTAATTGCGGCATCAGTGGCATTCATTAGATCTTCAAAGGTGCAGGTGTACGGGCATTTTGGGCACTCCAGCAAGTGTAGCATGGTCTGGTCAGGGGCACCGCACTTGCACTCTGTGGCGCCCGGATCTATGATCCCCCATTTCGCCAAGTTGTGTTTGCAGCGGCCAACTTGAGAGTTTGAGTGCTCTCCATACAATCCACTGCGGATCACGTGGCAGGTGTTTCTTGGGTGGAATATAGTCGCGTGGTGGTGGATACTGTACTTTCCACAACTTACTCCTCACATTAGGTGGCTGGTCCTGAATGGCTTTTGTGCAGCGAAGAAAACTCTTTCGGCTCTTAAGTCTACCCGGGGCTGTGGTATAGTCGCGTCGTGGTGGATACTGTACTTTCCACAACTTACTCCTCACATTAGGTGGCTGGTCCTGAATGGCTTTTGTGCAGCGAAGAAAACTCTTTCGGCTCTTAAGTCTACCCGGGGCTGTGGTATAGTTGTAGAGGGGATGTCGGGGATCGGATTCTTGGTTTTGTTTCTCAAGGCCGCGTGCGACCTCCCTTCGTACAGCAGGTGGTGCGATACCAGCCAACGGGTAGATGTTATTGAGAGGAGTAGGTCTTAGGTAGCCCGATATTATTCGGCAGGTCTCGTTCAGAGCAACGTCTACTTGCTTTGCATGAGCGGAACGATGCCACACTGGGCACGCAAATTCGCCAGCAGAGAAGCAAAGGGCCATGCCGGTTGTGCGAAGGACATCGGGTGCTGCTCCCCAATTGGTGGAAATAAGACGACGCAACAGATTATTTCGGGATCCGACCTTCTGTTTTGTTTTGTAACACTGTGACTTATATGTTAAGGCTCTATCTAATGTTACACCCAGGTATTGAGGATTCGGGCAGTGTTCAACTTTAGTTCCTCGCCATATGATATTAAGCGTCCGACTTGAATATCTGTTGCGGAGATGGAATGCGCATGATTGTGTTTTCGACGGGTTCGGCCGAAGAGCATTATTCATTAGTCGTAGTATTTCCCCAGTGAGTCGAGTGCCATTGACAACTTATGTTCAACATCTTCGAATGTTACCGATTGTGCCGCTAGAGCCAAGTCATCAGCATATATAAGAAGCGCTCCGTGTGCTGGGTGCTAGGCTGGTCATTTGTGTAGATGTTAAAAAGCGTTGGCGCCAGCACACTGCCTTGAGGGAGACCATTTTTCAAGATTCCTTTAGTGAGTATGATTATAACTTGATGATGTGTGTAGAAACCGTAACCACATCGATGCATTACTGAACCGAGACCGACCCGATTACGATCGGGAGGGCCGCGAGCGACACACCGCGGCACACTGACCGGCTGGCGGCACGAGACCGACGCACTGACCTACATGGCGCTGCACCTCCCCGCCACCGGCCGCCTGTGCGCACTGCTGGCCCGCGCTGCCACGCTGGCGGAGGGCGGCGGCGCGTGCGGCGGCCGCGCCGTGCCCGCGTGCCCGCCGTGCCGCGCCGCGCCGCAGCCCGCGTGCCGAGCGCGACCGCCTGCCGCGCGCTGCGCACAGCGTGTCGTGTGCTGCGCGCCGCCCCAGGGTGCGCGCCCGCCCTGCCCACCGCCACGACCTGCCTGCTCGCTCACCTGCCGCGACTATCTCGACCAGGTCTATTATTAGTTATACACAGAATGACAGAGCAGACACAGCGTTCCGAATCCAAACCGCCTGCTGGAGTAGTACTAACCTTAATGGCATGTGCTAATTAAAACATTGCACGTTACCGATTCCAGTGTAGACTGTTAGCTATGCAATTCTGTAAGTGCAACAAATAAAACAATTTAATCTTGCCTGAGCTGGCATTCTTCACCTATCTAGAAAATATGTTCATGTATTTTTTTGCATTTTCTATGCTAAGATTATAAATTTAATACTTTTTTTATGGACTAATTGTAATGTTTGAAATCGTCAGATTCGTGAGCGCCAGGTACTAGACCAACTGCCACCGCTAAACAAAACGAGCGGATTTGACCATGAGCAGGATGCCGTCGCGCAGCGGCTGCAGCTTGCGAGGCGGGCGCGCCGCGCGGAGTACGAGCGAGACGCGGCGCAGCGAGCCGCGCAGCAACGTGCCGCGCCCGGGCCGCCGACCGCACCCTACCGGCTCGGTGGCGAGCGTGAGTGCGCACGCGCCACCGACGGCTGCCTGTACAGGATCCCGCGCCAGCCCACGCCGCCCGCGCCGTCCGCGCCTCGCTGCGGCCCCGCGCGCGTCCCGCCGCCTCCGCGCTGCGTGGAGCTCGCTCCCGATAACGGCTGCCGCATCAAAGGCGACGCACACCTCGACCCGTGCGCGCACCGCCCGCGCGTCATGATCGAGATTGACCGCAGCGCTAACACCGCCGGTCCACCGCCTCCACCGCCGCCGCCAGAGGCGCCGCCGGCCCGACCGCGTGGAGGCGGGCCAGGTGCCTCCCGCGCCGGTGACACCAGTTGGTGTGCAAGCCCACCGCCTGCGTTCCCCGCGCCGCATCCTTGTCGTCGTCCCACCATCGTTGATCGTCTCCGGTCACGCTCCGTGCCTCGTCTACCGGCCTCTCAAAACGAGCGGTGCTTTCACACATCTGTACAGCTGTTTTCTAAAGCCGGGAAGTCGTCCAGCTCGATGTCTGGTGGGTTAGACAATATGCTTAATTCAAAACGACAGCTAAAAGAGGCCGGCCTCGGTCGAGTCGTGGTCAATGCGGATACGGACCGAGGACGGCAGACGAAATCTACGAGCGCCAGTCTCGAATTGTGCGTACCGGTCGGCACTCAGCGAGTGGCCGTCCTGGTGTCGCTGGACGGCGCCGACGCTCGTGGAGCCCCGTGCGCCGGGCAGGCGCCGCCGCCCACCGTCGCCACGTCTTTGGTCGCGCCAGCTAAGAGCCTTTGTACTCAACCAACTTCTTCACCGCGCAATTCTTCTACTGCAGCAGCAGGACAGCAAGACACGTGGCTCTCGATAAAAAAAATTCAAAAACACTTAACTAGAGGCCGCTGTGACGAGGAAACGACTAAACTGAAAGGAGGGTTGACGCCGGCTGGTGAGCCACCGCGCTGCGGACGATCGCCCAAACATTGCTCATCAATGTCTACATTCCTTGCAACAGCGTAACATAATCGTAACTTTACCAGCCATGTCAGGTTATGTCGCCGGTCGGATGTGTGTATATTCAATAAAATTATAAAATCACAATAATCGATTATTATTATTGAACTAGGGATTTTTCCTAATTCCATAGGATTTTTTTTAGTGTGTTAACTAACCAAAAATTACAGCAGGAAAGCTGTAATTTTAAAACTGGAGGTTTATGTTTTTTTAGTTTAATTTTAATTTTAATTTTGCGCGATCCGCTCTCGCGGATCATGGGTTTTAATCGCGGGTGCAACTCTTAATTACAATAACAATAAGTCTAGAAGATAGGAGACCGAATCATGCAAGTCGTTGAGTTGATGAAATTCTTGATAAAGGATTTTCAAGAATTTTCAGTCTATAGAATTTGCGAGTTATATGTCTACACTGTACTGTGTTGATCGAGTTTGTTCGTCAGGCAGTACTCTTGAGGCCTATTCAGATCGCTCTGAAGTGCTGACATATTATCTTCGTATGAGGATATAGTAGCGTATATCTTCATATCATCAGCAAAGCAAAGTAGATGTGATGGTTGAAGGCATAGGTCGATATCGTTCACAATGACTACAAAAAGAAGCGGACCGAGCAACAAACCCTGAGGTACTCCACTAGGTACATAAACCCATCCAGAAAATTCTATTATTGAGTACTACAGCTTGAGATCTATTCTCAATATAAGATGATCTATCTCATAACTCGGTAAAATCGATAATATCGCTAAAATCGATAACGTGTTATAAATACTAACTATGAAATGGGTGAAATCGATATAATCGATGCAATCGGTTAAATCTGAAAACTCGGTAAAATCTCATAACTCGGTAAAATTTCATAACTCGGGAAAATCGATAATATCGCTAAAATCGATAACGTCTTATAAATACTACCTATGAAATGGGAGAAATCGATATAATCGATGCAATCGGTTAAATATGAAAAATCGGTAAAATCTCATAACTCGGGAAAATTAATAATATCGCTAAAATCGATAACGTCTTATAAATACTACCTTAGAAATGGGAGAAATCGATAAAATCGATGCAATCGGTTAAATCTGAAAAATCGGTAAAATCTGAAAAATCGGTAAAATCTTATAACTCGAGAAAATCTCATAACTCGGGAAAATCGATAATATCGCTAAAATCGATAACGTGTTATACATACTACCTATGAAATGGAAGAAATCGATATAATCGTTGCAATCGGTTAAATCTGAAAAATCGGTAAAATCTCATAACTCGGGAAAATCGATAATATCGCTGAAATCGATAACGTGTTATAAATACTACCTATGAAATGGGTGAAACCGATATAATCGTTGCAATCGGTTAAATCTGAAAAACCGGTAAAATCTCATAACTCGGGAAAATCGATAATATCGCTAAAATCTATAACTTGAGATCTATAAGATCTATAAGTGAGAAGTGGTCCCAGAAATGTTGCCTTATGAGTTGAATCCTCCTGAAGCGTTCTAGGCGGTTGATGTGGTCGATGTTAGCATCAGAAATTTGTGAATTAGGTAAAGCATTAAGTGGCCGTCCAATTAAAAAATGAGAAGGTGTTAAAGCGGAATAGTCAAGAGGGTCTGAGGTAAGAGGAGTGAGTGGACGGGAGTTTAAAACAGCTTCTATTTGAGTGAGGCAAGTAGCCATTTCCTCGTAAGTGAAATGAGTGGTATGCAACAACCTTTGTAAATGATGTTTGACAGAACGAACGGCTGCTTCAGCTAAGCCGTTAAAATGAGGACTGTACGCAGGTATGAATCTAAATTCAATTCCTTCAAGAGCTAGATGACCTTGAGGGTTTAATTTTACAAGAACCTTTGAAAGCTCTGTAAGGAGGAGAATAAAACGCTCTGACTGCTCGTTGATAACTGAATCGTTTATTAATAATTACTGGTATACACGAGTAATACATGGTATATACATAGGTATATGCAAACATAGATCATAGGTTACACTACACCTTCCCCGAAAGGAAAAATAAAATAATAATAACAGTATTATTTTATTATAACTATGATAACAAGATTAACATTGAATAACCATTTAGTACAGTATGGTTACGTTATTTTTTATTAAATTATACAAAGTATAGTAAATAAGATAAACACGGATAAAATAACAATAATATTACAAGGGTTACTAAGTGTAAACAAAATATTGTTTATCATCATTGTATATTATTATGATTGTAAATAAAATAAGATTAATTGGTGTATAAAATAAAATATTATGAATTGTATAACTTAGTCCTATTTTTATGAACTAAGTCAGTTTTCCCATTGTCTTTCAAAATTTCAACATTTGGCGAAACATCTCTTATAACTAAATATGGTCCCTTATAAATACTTTGGAGTTTGTTTCCAGTTTCGTTTTTCACTATCACCAAGTCATTTTGTTTATATGTAATAGGATTACACTTTAGATCGTGCCTTTGTTTTCTTAATGATTTACTTTCCAATAAATTATCATAGGCTTCTTTTTGCGATGTTTGTAATCTGTATTTTAATTCTAATGGATAATTATCGTAGTTATAAAGAGGATCTATTGTTTTTTGGCATAAATTGGATGGAATATTGCATCTTTTCCCAAATACAAGTTCGAAAGGCGTAAATTTTGTAGTACTATGAACTGAGGTATTATAGGCAAAACACCAATAGGGTATCCATGTACTCCATGAACTGGGACGATTATTTGTTTGAATTCTTAAGAAATTAACTAAACTTTTGTGAGTGTTTTCCAGAGAGCCTATTGTTTCATGATGGTATGCAGTTGAGTTGAAAGTAGTTATATTGAGAAGTTTACATGTTTCTTTAAAAACAGATGATAAAAATTCAGTGCCTCTGTCAGTAGCTACTCTAGCGGGGATACCAAACCTTAGTATAAAATTAGTAACAAAATTTTTCGCTATCTCCCCAGAGCTTTTAGATATCATAGGGTATGCTTCAACGTATTTGCTTAACTCACATTGGATAGTTAAAATATATGAATTATTATAATCATCGCGATCTAAAGGTCCTACTACGTCCAGGAATACTTTTTCCATTTTGGATTCGAGATTCGATGTTGAGCCAAATACTTCACTACTACTCTTGTCAGTTACGGTATGCAACTTATTACAAAACTCTAGAATTTGAGAATATAACTCTGCAATTTTATCACAATGCGATTTAATCAATGACAGACTTTCGCCACTATATATCTTATTATCTATTTGTTTTCTAATGCTTGGAAGTAAAACAGAATAATTATTATATACACTAGTTGCATCATTCAATTTTTCTTTCAAACGCTCTGGCGTCCTCGTTTCGATACTCAATTTAAATAAATTTTCTTAATTTTTCATATATATCATTGAGCTCATGAGCCATACTTAGACATTTTTAAAGAAATAAAGTAACTAGCACACTTAAAAACTAATAAAAGCTTATATAAATCGGGTTACCATAGTTCAACGCTTTTTCGTCGGTTTCCGTTCACTTTTACGCACAACCGCACTTTTACACTTCACTTTTACATTATCTTTACGATACACGATCACACATTCGGTTTAAGCACGAAATCTTCTTTAGGAAGTGAAGACCCCAGGCCAGAACTGTTTGGACACGACGTACACCTGGTATTGAACGCCGAAAATCGCGTTCCACACGCCGAACATCTATTTCCTTCTGCTGCTCCTCTACGACCACGCCGAGACAACGAAGATCTCAAAGATTGACGCAGTATTTGGTCATTAATCCACGTATGATGGCAGTTCTTATAGCATTTATACAGGAAATAGGCTGCCAATATCAGCAATAAACCCAAAATTATCATCATCACAATACTTATAGCAGAAAGATGAAATTGTAATTGGTCGGTGCTCGCCACATTGGAGGTTCCAATACCGTTTTGATTTATTATTACTTCTTCACGTTTCGGTGTGTTAGAATTACATATTTTGGTACTGAAGGTTCTCGAACAAAGTTCAATACCGCAAAAAAAACGCGACCACTCAGAATAAAAGTCTGTACCACACACATAGTGCGCCTGCATTGTGACCCGACATCCCATTACCAAACATGGCAGGGTCGCCATGTAAGGAGGAGAATAAAACGCTCTGACTGCTCGTTGATAACTGAATCGTTTATTAATAATTACTGGTATACACGAGTAATACATGGTATATACATAGGTATATGCAAACATAGATCGTAGGTTACACTACAGCTCATTACAAGTTCCGACAAAGTTCGTCCCATTATCGGACGTAATGCTGTGAGGTTTTCCACGACGTGACACAAACCGGTTAAGGGCGGCTATACAGGACGTAACAAAAACCCTGTCCGATCCGAAAGAGGCGTATTCCTTTTCTTATATACTTACTAATAAACATAAATAAAAATACGATATTAAAGAAACCAGAAAGTATCGATTTTTCTTCTTCTAATAAACTTACACAATTCTCCACTAAATATGGGAAAATTTCATAAGTTGACAATACTCCACCCAGCGGCGAAATCTTTTAATATTTAACAATTTATTTTTCATTTTTACCTCAAAGGATGCCGCCACGCGGTGCCGCTCCGTGCTCGCTTTGTCGTCGCCGACAGACTGTACCTAACTACCTACAGAGCGGCACGTGTAAGCCAATTGTTGTCCTTGACATGTCAGTCTCGCGTAGAGTTCGCTTCCGATCGGACGTCCGTGAATCTCTTATCACCTCGATTACCCATCGTATCGTGAGTAATGTCGTATTTCAATCTGTTGTCAATGTCGTGTTCCAATGCGCTTATGCTGCAATTATGCAGATGTTCGAAAAGACTACGAGTGAGTGAGAGTATGGGGTGCGTTTTGCTAGGCAAGGTATGCCAGTGCCGTCGGAGCGTGTATCCAACGTCTCCATGAACTTGAAGTTCACGTGTACACGTGTACGAACACGTGTCAAGCAGTGTCCATGAATGAGTACAAGACTCATTACCCTAATGCCGAAAGACCACGAAAACACGACGTGGAATATCAGTAAGTACCTATTGGAAGTTCACTTAAGGAACACGATCGCAGAATTTTGTAGATATCAAGTTCATGTTTTACAAAATAATTTTAACAAAGCAATACATTTAGTTCATTGTTTCTTGAAAAACAACGTCAATAATTATTTAGGTACCTATTAGGTAAGCAACACATTCCTGATACCCACGCGTAAGCGGAAGTATTGGGTATCACGATGCTTGTACGATACCAGATACCTACGCGTAGGCCCGGTAGGAGGTAATCATCCCTATGACTAATACGTAACAGCTGATACTTATGAAAAACACAAAAGAACGTCAATTATTAGGTAAACATAACTATGCCTAATCGATATCAGCTAATATCTACGTGTAGGCCCAGTAGGTAAGATTCATTCGCATTAAATTTGTTTGGCGGCACGCGACAGAGCGGGCTGGCGGCACATGACAAAGGATCAAAAAGCGGCAAATTGCTCGGGCGGTTTCTTTGACACTAGTGTAGATCGAATTGAATAAACTTTATTTCGTGGATTGAGTGTTGACATGTAAAAGGTTTAGTTTTTTTTTAATTATATTTAAATTAATCGGGGAAAAAAAATATCTCGTATCTAATTATCGTTTACGTGTTTGTGTACGTAATACGACACCTTATACGACCCTTAAGGATCGGACAGGGTTTTTGATACATCCTGTATAGGCTTCACTAGATAGAGCCGTAACGAGCTCGATATGACAGGCTTTGGTCGCATTGCATACAAAAATTGCCAAATAAGATTTAATAAGTTTACATCCTTTGCCTTTCCTGTCTGCTATCAGCACTGGTCCTGCGTAATCAACGCTGCAATGTAAGAATGGGTACTCTAACTCAGTTCTAGAAGGTGGTAATTGCCCCATGATGTATGTAACAATACTACAACAGAAGGTCAAGTGGCGTTCTTCAAAGACAGAGCTGAAGCTAGGTTCTCTTGTCATAATAAAGGACAAGGCTCTTCCTCCTTTACTCTGGCATCTAGGAAGAATTACCAAGGTGTATCCCGGCAACAATGGGTTTTGCAGAGTTGCCGAGATTAAAACAAAGAAGGGTACAATTAGGAGGGCGTTCAATAATATTTGCCCCCTTCCAGATTTTTGAAGTCTTCCCTTCAACCTGGGCAGCATGTTGGGAATCGTACCCAACAACGCGCAGGAGTGCACAGCCGCGCGGGGCGGCGTGGTAACCGCCTGAGTCATCGCGGTGAGCGGCGGGTACGCGGGCGGCGCACGGCAACGGGACGGCACTTGCTCAGCTACGCTCGCGCTGACTGACACCACGACGGACGGTCACACTTCTTCTTCTTCGTCGTATCCTCATGGCTGAGGGACGTGACGACTGTGGGCTCCATTCACCATCGCTCGCCAGGCTGCACGATCTTGGGCTTGATGTACGCTTGCCTGCAACGTAGCTCCAGTTGCTGTTGTTACTGTGTCCACCCATTGCATAGGCACACGACCCCTACTCCTCTTCCCAGCCATGCGGCCTGTGATGATCACTTTTTCTAAACCGTCTGGACCAGACCTGGCCAGATGGCCGAAAAAGCTTAGGACACGTTGTGTACAGATGGTCGAGAGCCGCGTTCCTATGTTAAGTTCTTGAAGAATAGACTCGTTTGTGCGACGTTCAGTCCATGAAATCTGGAGCATTCTGCGCCAACACCACATTTGGAAACGCGTCTATTCTTTGTCGGGTGCGAGTTTTCAACGTCCAGGTTTCCGAAGCGTACAAGAAGATCGAGAAGACAAGGGTTCGCATCAGTCTTATTTTCGTTTTGCGGTTAATGCTCCTGTTCTTCCAAATCTTCTCCAGTCTTTTTACCGCAGCTTTGGCCATCTGAGATCTTCTGATCACCTCTTGATCGCAGTTGCTGTCATCGCTTATTTGCGAGCCCAGGTATACGAATTTATGTACAGCTTCCAGGTCTCGTAGCTCATTGCTTCTCTGCACCGTACCAGTCCGATCAACAAACATCAGTTTGGTGTTGCTCCTGTTGATTTTGAGGCCATACTCATGGCTGATGTGCTCGATTTTATGCAAGAGGACCGCTAACTCTTCTTCTGAGGCACCTATCACAGTAGTATCATCTGCAAAGCGGAGGTTGTTAATTAGGTGACCACCTACGCGTATACCACCTTCCCAACCCTCCAATACCCTCCTCATAATGTGTTCACCGATGAGATTGAACAGCTGTGGTGATAAAATGCATCCTTGACGCACTCCTCTCATAGCTCTGAAGGGTTGTGACACGGTGTCCTCTATCCTCACTCTCGATACGCTACTTAAGTACAGGTTTTGTACAAGAAAGATCAGGTGTTGCGGTATCCCCATCTCGCTCATGACCCCGAACATTTTGCTCCAGTTGATGCAGTCAAAAGCCTTTGCGTAATCTATGAAGCACATGACCATAGACACATTGTGCACTCGGAATTTCTCTATTAGCTGCCTCACATTGAGAATTTGCTCACGGGTACCCCGGCCTCTCATAAATCCTGCTTGCTCCTTGGAAATTAGCCTGGTAATATAATTCTCTAACCGCTTATTAAGGATTCGCAAGAAAACTTTGCTAGCATGCGATATGAGCGAGATAGTACGGTAATTTTCGCATTTACGCGTAGAACCCTTCTTGTGAAGGGGCACTACTGTGGATTCGGTCCAGTCACGACGTGTCAGTCAGTGGACGGTCACACTTCTAATAGTTAATTTTAAATCTTCTGTTCGTTCTCGACGAAGTTATTTTTTGTAATTGTGGAGGAGAATAAACCACGCCTATATCTCTAAATACAGTCCACTTATTTCCAACACCCAACTTTAATCAATAATATCGCTAAAATCGATAACATGTTATAAATACTACCTATGAAATGGGTGAAATCGATATAATTGATGCAATCGGTTAAATCTGAAAAATCAGTAAAATCTCACAACTAGATCAATCAACACTAGACTGCATCGATTATATCGATTTCACCCATTTCATAGGTAGTATTTATAACACGTTATCGATTTTAGCGATATTATCGATTTCCCGAGTTATGAGATTTTACCTAGTTGTGAGATTTTACCGATTTTTCAGATTTAACCGACTGCATCGATTATATCGATTTCTCCCGTTACATAGATAGTATTTTCGCCCATTTTATAGGTAGTATTTATAAGACGTTATCGATTTTAGCGATATTATCGATTTTCCCGAGTTATGAGATTTTACCGATTTTTCGGATTTAACCGATTGCATCGATTTTATTTATTTATTTATTTTAATACTTTATGCACAAACACAGTACAAAGGCGGACTTAATGCCTGAGGCATTTTCTACCAGTCGACCTTAGGGTGATGCAGAGACAGAAATTGATAGGTGCACTAGCGGTGTTGTTATATAAACAAAGAAAAAACAATATTTATTATTGTACAACTAAATATATGCAATTTATAAATATATTACATACATCACATAATTATATATCCTTATGCATACATAAATAAAAACACATACATTATATAATACAATACAATATATATATATATTAACATTTATACAAGGAGAGGTTAATGTTAACAATCTGCCAAAGAACAGAGGAGATGTTTCCGAAGTTTACTTTTAAAAGAGTAGCGACTGGTAGCCATCCTGATCTCCCGAGGTAGCGCATTCCACAGGATTATGGATTGTACGAAGAAAGAAGATTGCATGAAGTCAGTATGATGAGATGGACATCGCAAGAGACGATTAAAAGAAGACCGAAGATTTCTGTCATGATTTGAGCATATAAATTGAAATTTCGAAGTAAGTTAAGTAGGGGAGGTGGAAGAATCAAGTATAGAGAATACAGTGGTCAATGCCCTTTGCACTCTACGCTGACGGATGGGCAACCATTTTAAAAGCCTTCTATATGCTGAAACATGATCATACTTACGGAGGTTGAAAACGAATCGAATGCAGTTATTCAGAAGACGGTCAAGTTTGTTGAGCAGATCTGCATTCAGGTCATAGTAACACACATCACCATAGTCTATAATTGGAAATATGAGGGTCTGCACAAGCATTGCTTTTGTGTTGGATGGGAGTAAATTTTTCAATCTGTAGAGAGACCGCAATGCTCCAGTAACTTTTTGGCTTACATTGGTGACTTGTGATCGCCAGTCTAACGTAGCATCTATAAGCAAGGCAAGGTCTTTAACTTCAGTGCCAAAGGGAATGGTTGTTCCATTATACGCATCAAGCTGCATTGCTCTCTTGTACGTCTGACATAACAATGATTTATATTAATTTGATATCAGCAGACATTACTGAAATTATTACCGTGATTTTATATTTTTTTTTTCTTACTATTTAATAATTTTCAACTATAACTGACTAACTGTAAATGTGAGTACTTTGTAGGCTAAATTTACATACTCAGCTTTGAACAGTCTGGTGGCTTTGAGCCTTTTTTTATGTGGCCTACGCAAATGTGCCTCTGATCTGGTATCGTCGTGCGACGGGTTGTTGAGCTCCCTAAATTATGGTTGAGCTACACAATGACTGATGCATGCGTGCCGTCAGTTGGGACTGGTCTACTCAAAGCCGCTATGGCTCTTTCTTCAAAAGGCCATTTCAGACTTTGCCCTACATTGTAAGACACATATTTGTTACTATTCTATGTCTGGACTTTAAAAGAGACTATGATTCTCTGAGTTTGTTTCGGCGTTTCTTCTCAGAGGTCGTCAGCTAGGAAATGCCGGAGCCATCTAGCTTAAAAAAAAAAGTGTAAAATATTGACTTGTAAAAGTGTCTTTAAAAGATCTATTTACAGAAATAAATATCATTTCATCATCATCATTTCATTTCATTTCATTTCATTTCATCAAACACCATAGAAGGCAAAGTTGCACTATCCACCTTGCTCAAAATGCGTTGACTCCCCACAATTATTGCTTGGCACTTTGTAGGATTTACCGCAACACCGAATCTATCAGACCAATTCTTGATAGCTGCCAAGTCACGGTTCAGTTTGTCGATTGCCTCCGGTATACTTTCAATTCTTGCTTGACAATAAACTTGTAGATCGTCGGCATACAGATGATACGTACACTGAAGTTCAGGAGTAAGGAAATTAATAAAAATTGAGAACAAGAGAGGAGAAAGAATACCGCCTTGTGGAACGCCAGTTTCTAAGTCAAACCAGCTTGAAGAGATCTCACCAGCTTGAACTGACTGCTGACGTCCCTGAAGATATGAAGAGAACCAACCCAGTGCCTTATGTGAGATCATAAGATAAGAAAGAATTGAGAGAAGGATATCGTGACTGACAGTATTGAAAGCATTGGAGAAATCCACCAACACTAAAACAGTTACTTTGGTGTCTTCCATACCATGTCTCATATCTCCAGTCACTTTAAGGAGAGCGGAAGTAGTACTGTGCCCAGGTCTAAACGCCGATTGAAGTGGGCTAATGAGGCCATTGCTATGAACAAAACGAGATAGCTGTTTGTGAACACAAGCCTCAAGTACTTTCGATAAGAAGGGAAGGATGGAAATTGGGCGGAAGTAGCTGGGAAGAGACGGGTTGGATATTTTCGGTAGGGCACGGACGTAAGCTTTACGCCACAGGGAAGGAAATGCTCCAGAAGTTAGAGAGAAATTAATAATGTGAGATATTATAGGAAGGAGTTGGTCAAGGATTGTCATAATCATGCGACGGGTAATGCAGTCACACCCCACAGCATTGGATTTAATGGAAACAATTACCTTTTTGATCTCTCCGGGGTCAACTGGGAAGAAGTGAAAAGAGTCAATATCAGGACGCGTTAGACCAGTTATGTTCATGAGAGTTTGTTCTTGGGTCAAACGATCCATAGTAGGTACAGTAGAATAAGAATAAGAATAAGAATAAATTTATTTCAAAATAGATGTGATACATTGACTTACGGCGGCCGCAGCACTAAGCTCAAAAGGCTTGTATCGCAGAGGCCAGAGATATAGTGTTATTATACAGATTCACATTTCAATTTCGGCTCATCAGTACAATCGAGATTATAGGTAGTAAGTTTATATTAAATCTAGAATGAGGAAATAAAAAGGCTTAAAACTATCTAATACTAGCATTTTTAGTGATAATTTAAGAAATACAAGGATAGTTAACTAGGCTAATGAGTAGGTCTGTGTGTGTGTGTGTGTGTGTGTGTGTGTGTGTGTGTGTGTGTTTGTGTGTTTATGTGTGTGTGCGTGTGTGTAGGTGTGTGAGTGTGTATGATTTATTGTCATAGTGTAAAAATTTTTGTGCTCTTTACGAAAGTTGAGGAGAGAGGGGACGGGATCAGCTAATGGACTGCATTAAATTTTCTGTATCCTGATAATTAAGGTTTGCAAGCCAATTCTCTATAACGGATTTGATTTTTCTCGTTGGTAAGTTTAAGATTTGTGGTAGGTTTCTACACACTTTGTTATAGATGTGAGGAAGAAGAAAGACAGGCAAATGTTTTATAAAAGTTGTCCTTATGTAGGGTACCGGTATTCGAAAGATACGGCGCTTAGTGAGACGGGAGTATTCCGGCGAGTTAATAACTGATTTATGTTTTGTCATACTAGCTCTCAAAATGAAAATCTGTCGAACTCTGAGCACTTTACATTCCTTGTACAAGTCATCTGTAGGAAATCGAAAAGGTTTTTTGAGCATCACCTTCAGAACTGCGCGTTGGGCTCTTTCGAGTTCGATCATTTTAGATTTGATTATTCCTCCCCAAGCCAGGATGCAATAGTACAGTAGTGATTGTATTAACGCTTTATACACCATTATAAGAGTATCTTTGTTAACACTGCGCCTTATTGATTTCATTATCCATATGGTTTTCCTTACTCTTTTCGACAGAACTGATATATGGTTTTTGAAAGAAAGATTCTCATCAATGACCACTCCCAGGTATTTTATCGAGTTTATGTTGCTTATGGTGTTGCAATTTTTAGGTCTGGGGGTTTTGTTGGTTTTGAAGCAATGGTTTTGTGGAAGGCAATATATTTGGATTTTTTTAAGTTTAATGTCAACAAATTCCTAGTCAGCCATTTCGCTAGTACAGCCATTCCTGTTTCTGCGAGTCGTACAACTTTGTCCCATGATTTTTCGCTGAAGAGTACAACGGTATCATCTGCATAACAGATTACTTCGGCACCTTGTATAGGAAGTTCTAGAATGTCGTTGATGTAGATGCAGAAAAGGGTTGCTGCCAGGACACTTCCCTGTGGTACTCCTGCGCTAATATCCAATGGTTTGCTAATATTGGTGCCTAGTTTTACACATTGCTTGCGTTTTGACAAATAGCTACGAAACCAGTCCAGTGCTTTGCCTCTTACTCCATTACCCTCTAGTTTCCGCAGAAGTATGGGAATCGATACAGTATCAAATGCCTTGGCGAGGTCGAGGAATATTCCCAAGCAGCAATCGTTCTTGTCCAAGGATGATGATACTGCATTCGTCAGCAAAACGACTGCATCTTCCGTACACTTGCTGGCTCTAAAACCAAATTGTTTGTCTGACAGAAGATTATTGTTGTTTAAGAACGAGGTAAGTCGTTTATTGACAATCTTCTCTAGTAGTTTCGAGAATACACTGAGCAGGGAAATCGGCCTATAATTGTTTGGATTCTTTTTATCACCATCTTTGTGAATCGGTGTGACAGCAGCAAGTTTCCAACATTGGGGAAAGACACCCGAGGCAATGCTCTTGTTGAAAATGCTTGTTAAAGGGTCAATAATATGTTTTTTTATAGTTTTTATTATTATTGGGGTGAGGCCATCGAGTCCCGGAGCGCTGTCATTTTTGAGATTTTCTATCAGATTGTTGACTTCGTATTGGTCTGTGGGCTGAATGAAAAGAGAGTTACTCGGTGAGTTAATTGTCACGTGTTCGGTAGCAAGAGATATTTCTGTTGTATTTAGCATTATGAGTGTGTCGTTGGCTAATTTTCTACCAATACTTGAAAAATATTCGTTGCACTGATTCAGAGATTCCGTAGGATTAGCGTGAGTTTTAGTCAATTCTGTTGCATCTGAGCGGCTGTTTGTTATGTTGCAAATATCTTTAAGCGTTTTCCATAGTCTTTTTGGGTTGCTTTTGTTCTCAAGAAGTTGTTGTTTCTCGTATGATGTTTTAAGTCTTTGTTGCAGAGCAAACAGGAAGTTCCGGTATCTTTTGAAAATCATCTGACAAACTGGGTCGTTCGGGTTTTTTCTCGCTTGTTGGTGAAGTCTGTCACGGTTTCTTTGACATCTCATAAGTCCTGGAGTGATCCATGGCTTCAGGTTTCGATTCTTGCGCTTGACTCGGACATAGCTTGTGTTTTCCTGAATGGTACTTTGCAAGATGTCACTGAAA
Source organism: Acronicta alni (assembly GCA_964056405.1). Classification (NCBI taxonomy): domain Eukaryota; kingdom Metazoa; phylum Arthropoda; class Insecta; order Lepidoptera; family Noctuidae; genus Acronicta; species Acronicta alni. Next base: position 140,662 of record OZ043916.1, on the reverse strand, counting down.
TCTCTGGCTGCTTGATCTACATTATCTGTATTCAATATGTTCGTCCAGTCTATACCACTAAGTTTGGTGACAGCTGCAGGCAAGTTAACTTTTTCCTTTAGGATTTTGTTATGTGATGTTGTTCTTTGCTTATGGACAGCCGTACAGCTAACCAAACAGGTATAGTGGTCCGTTATACTCGTACGGAAGACTAGCCCTAACGTCTCCGAAGGTGGTGGCCCTCTCACAAATATATGGTCTAAACAGGCGGAGCCTCTCGTTGGAACAGAAATAGCCGGCAGCAGTTTATGACTAGCCATCAAACAAAGATATTCTGCGCATTGTTCGTTCGAGGTGTTGCAAATATCCAGATTCATATCGCCTGCTATTATAAGTGTTTGGTTAGGTGTTTCTTTAATTGTATTGTCCAGAAACAACATAAATGTATTCGTATTTTTAAATGAGGGGGATCGATAGGTGCCCAAGATACATAATTGTTTGGAAATACTAAGTTTGAGGCAATTGCATTCCTCGCATGTTAATTCCTCCACAGTAGCGCTCAGCGCGTCTTTAATGTAAGCCGTGACTCCTCCACATTTGTTTATATATTTACTTGTGCGTGATGACTTGTAGCCTGGAAGTTGTGGAATAATAGTGTTTTCATTCAGCCAGCATTCTGTCAAAATTATTACGTCAGGGTCGGTATCGAGACGTTTCAGAGTTACCTGTAGTCCATCGAAATTGCGGTTGATACTTCTTATATTGAGGGTTAGGATTTTTAAACTATTTTGCGGCAGTAGATCACGACATGTTTCCAAAGTCTCAAGAGCATGACACGTAATCGTTAAGGTTTTATCAATGTCATCGCCTTGGTCAATCATTAGTCCTGAAGAGAACCTGTAGTGTTGCACAAGTTAATATGTTATAGCAAATTTGTATGAACATGCTAAACAAATAGTTGTCATTTCTCGAGACACGAAGGAATTTGTGTTGATTTATGTTAAATTTTTGGGGATTCGCGTTTAGGAAAAGGTGTGTTGTCAATTGCCTTAGGGACCGCAATTTAATACATGAATTGTGTGGAGGGTAAAACATGGTGAAATCATGCATTGTGTTATTAGATGTTATGATATTGGGGTTTGATCGATTAATGGGTAGATGCATGTATAGGGTGTATAGTGTGTGTATTATTGTGTATGTTTTGAACGTATGTAATCGATTGTGTAATGTTTTATTTTTGAATGCGTGATTTATTTTATACAAATTGTTTATTTTACGATATTTAATCTTATACTGTTTACTATTATTATTAGAATTTGTACTATTATTAGAATATACATTATTATTAGAATTTATATTTAAGTAGGACAACATTTTAGTATAGTATAAATAGAGTATTGTGAGATAGCTAACTACTATTTGCGTCATTTGCTTTTTCCGACAAGGGCACGTTGCCTGTATTAGCGTCGAGAAAAAGCTCCAGATCATTGTAATTCTTGATAAGGATAGCAGGGTGCCCCTCCCTCTTGCGAGCGAGAATGCGGCCGTTATTCGTCCAGCAGTATTTGTATCCAGCGCTTCCAGCACGGGCCTTTGCTTGTCGAAATAATATGCGATTTTCTTTGGTGAGGTGTGCATTTATGAAGATTTTCCGGCTCGGCCCTAGACTGTTGATATCTTTCGAAGAGAGGTTGCGTCTAGTTTTGGACGCTTTGACGAGTTCATCTTTTTTTGCCCTTCTTAGCAGTCTTACTATAATAGGCCTAGGAAGTCTGGTTTCTATTGGTCGCTTAGGGTCTTTTTTTTGCCCTGTGCGTGTTGTCCAATCAATGTCCTCGGCTTTGAGCTCAACTCCCAGTTTAGATGCTGTTACCAGGACCGTATGTACCAGGTTTTCATTGGTGGACTCTTCAATGCCAAAAATTTCTATTTCATTTTTCATTGCAGCCTGGTTTTGTTGATGAATTTGTTCTTTAAGATCGGTTATCGTAGCATTGAGAAGGCTTATTTGTGGAATGTATTCCTGTTCAATTAATTTGATTCTTGTTTCGTAGCTGTCCAGGCGGGCGTTGCACTTGTTTACATCTTCATACATAGATTTTAATGTATCTTTAATTTCGTCCATATCATTACGCATGAGGCGAATTTCCTTGATGAGATCGGCGTAGGAGGCGGAGTTTTCAGAAACGTCCCTTTTTGGTGGGCTGATAGCCATGCGTTTGTGCCCACGAGATTGTGTATTTATGTTTAAGACGTCGAGATCAGTCCTTGGGGCGGTAGTAGTGAGACGTACCGGTGTGTTACTGTTGTCTGAACGCGGAATTTTTACTTGACAGGACGGACATATCCATTTCTCTTTATTTGTATTAAAGTTAGTTGACGCGGTGGTAACGCATATCTGGTGGTGTATAGCCTCACACGCGGTACATTTTATTGATTTGTCATTTTTGATATCCTGTTTACAAGCCTCGCAAATAGCGTTCATATTCATAAATCGTTATTAGTATTCAAGTAAACAGTGGCCAGTTCGAAAAGATAAGCGGCGGCGGTGATTCAGTCAGCGATCTACGGAGTAGTACGCGTGTTGTAGGTGCAAGCAGGACAGCACTGCGGTTCTAGTTCAGGTGCGAGTGAGATCGCTGCAATGACGCGGCGACCGCTGCCCGCTTGTGGAATGACTCACCGTACCGGTCAGATGTTCGATGTGTTTACAATTTTGTTGTTGGATAAAAACTGTTGTAATTTCTTAGTTGTCCACTTTAATGATTGTACACTTATCACAGGTTATAAAACTGTTCTTTATCTTTGCACAGGTATAACTTTTACGTATATTTGCACGATTTTTACTAGGTTTTTACGAATAAAACTGGGAGCGCGAAACGAAACGTGTCCGTGGAAGTTACGAGATCCGAGTTACGAGAAGTAGAGAAATGACGGTTGAGATCGTTTAACCCAATAGAGCTAGGTAGATCTAAATGCCGCGACTTGCCAATGCCCAGAGTTCCAAGGAATTTCCAAACATTTGCAGAAGAAGAAGAAATGATGTTTTCGAGAATATGGCGGCATTTGGCGTTACGTATCATCTGATTACACAGATTCCTGGCAGACTTGAAAGTAGCCCAATTTTCATCAGTGCGATCTTTTTTAAATTTACGAAAGGCGCGGTCCCTACGACTCATGGCCATACGAATGCCTCTAGTCATCCATGGCGCAGGTGGGCGCTTCAATTTAATTTTCCTGATCGGAGCATGCAGATTATATAGCTCGAGCACAGCGTCATTAAATATAGAAACTTTATCGTCCACTGTAGAAGCTTGAACCAATGAGTCCCAGTTTATATCAGAGGTATCTTTACGTAATGTATTTACATCCATACGCACAAAACAACGCCTGTACAGTACCCTAGGATTAGGTTTGGGAGGTTTTAGAATATAGGAAAGGAAAATAAGATCATGATGGGAAAAATCAGGAGCAATATGTTGACTATGGAAGGAAACGAGGGAAGGGTTTGAGGTAAGAATTAAATCAAGCCAAGTGTCGTCACCGACAGTATTGTGATGAGTGGCTTGAAGGGGTAGGAGGTGTAAGCTAGCCGACTCAATTAAGTGACGGAGTTTACAGGATCCGGGAGAGCTGTGGGCAAGGAGGTTTGTATTAAAATCACCCATGATGATGTGATGTGCATACTCAGAACCCAATGATTCTAATACAGATTCGAATTCTGTGAAGTAATCAACAGTGGGGGGACAATAAACTACACCAACCATAGTTTTAACTCCTCTGACATTAACCTCAAGAAAAAGAAACTCGGATGAACAAGTGTTAAAAGACGAAGACGCTATAATTTTAAAAGGGAAGTTGCTACGTAGATATATTGCCACTCCGCCCCCTCTTTTACCAACCCTGTCGTTCCGGATAAGAATAAAACCAGGGAGAGTGTAAGTAGTAGATAGCAGATTTGGTTTGAGCCAACTCTCGGATACCAGGACAGCATGAACATTGCAGTTGGAAAACGTATCGTAAAGTTCATGATAATGGCTAGCAATAGTCTGAGCGTTGATTAACCGATTGCATCGATTATATCGATTTCACCCATTTCATAGGTAGTATTTATAAGACGTTATCGATTTTAGCGATATTATCGATTTTAGCGATATTATCGATTTTAGCGATATTATCGATTTTAGCGATATTATCGATTTTCCCGAGTTATGAGATTTTACCGAGTTTTCAGATTTAACCGATTGCATCGATTATATCGATTTCACCCATTTCATAGGTAGTATTTATAAGACGTTATCGATTTTAGCGATATTATCGATTTTCCCGAGTTATGAGATTTTACCGAGTTATGAGATTTTACCGAGTTTTCAGATTTAACCGATTGCATCGATTATATCGATTTCACCCATTTCATAGGTAGTATTTATAAGACGTTATCGATTTTAGCGATATTATCGACTTTCCCGAGTTATGAAATTTTACCGAGTTATGAGATTTTACCGAGTTTTCAGATTTAACCGATTGCATCGATTATATCGATTTCACCCATTTCATAGGTAGTATTTATAAGACGTTATCGATTTTAGCGATATTATCGATTTTCCCGAGTTATGAAATTTTACCGAGTTATGAGATTTTACCGAGTTTTCAGATTTAACCGATTGCATCGATTATATCGATTTCACCCATTTCATAGGTAGTATTTATAAGACGTTATCGATTTTAGCGATATTATCGATTTTCCCGAGTTATGAGATTTTACCGAGTTTTCAGATTTAACCGATTGCATCGATTATATCGATTTCACCCATTTCATAGGTAGTATTTATAAGACGTTATCGATTTTAGCGATATTATCGATTTTCCCGAGTTATGAGATTTTACCGAGTTTTCAGATTTAACCGATTGCATCGATTATATCGATTTCACCCATTTCATAGGTAGTATTTATAAGACGTTATCGATTTTAGCGATATTATCGATTTTCCCGAGTTATGAAATTTTACCGAGTTATGAGATTTTACCGAGTTTTCAGATTTAACCGATTGCATCGATTATATCGATTTCACCCATTTCATAGGTAGTATTTATAAGACGTTATCGATTTTAGCGATATTATCGATTTTCCCGAGTTATGAGATTTTACCGAGTTTTCAGATTTAACCGACTGCATCGATTATATCGATTTCACCCATTTCATAGGTAGTATTTATAAGACGTTATCGATTTTAGCGATATTATCGATTTTCCCGAGTTATGAGATTTTACCGAGTTTTCAGATTTAACCGATTGCATCGATTATATCGATTTCACCCATTTCATAGGTAGTATTTATAAGACGTTATCGATTTTAGCGATATTATCGATTTTCCCGAGTTATGAGATTTTACCGAGTTTTCAGATTTAACCGATTGCATCGATTATATCGATTTCACCCATTTCATAGGTAGTATTTATAAGACGTTATCGATTTTAGCGATATTATCGATTTTCCCGAGTTATGAGATTTTACCGAGTTTTCAGATTTAACCGATTGCATCGATTATATCGATTTCACCCATTTCATAGGTAGTATTTATAAGACGTTATTGATTTTAGCGATATTATCGATTTTCCCGAGTTATGAAATTTTACCGAGTTATGAGATTTTACCGAGTTTTCAGATTTAACCAATTGCATCGATTATATCGATTTCACCCATTTCATAGGTAGTATTTATAAGACGTTATCGATTTTAGCGATATTATCGATTTTCCCGAGTTATGAAATTTTACCGAGTTATGAGATTTTACCGAGTTTTCAGATTTAACCGATTGCATCGATTATATCGATTTCGCCTATTTCATAGGTAGTATTTATGAGACGTTATCGATTTTAGCGATATTATCGATTTTCCCGAGTTATGAAATTTTACCGAGTTATGAGATTTTACCGAGTTTTCAGATTTAACCGATTGCATCGATTATATCGATTTCACCCATTTCATAGGTAGTATTTATAAGACGTGATCGATTTTAGCGATATTATCGATTTTCCCGAGTTATGAAATTTTACCGAGTTATGAGATTTTACCGAGTTTTCAGATTTAACCAATTGCATCGATTATATCGATTTCACCCATTTCATAGGTAGTATTTATAAGACGTTATCGATTTTAGCGATATTATCGATTTTCCCGAGTTATGAAATTTTACCGAGTTATGAGATTTTACCGAGTTTTCAGATTTAACCGATTGCATCGATTATATCGATTTCACCCATTTCATAGGTAGTATTTATAAGACGTTATCGATTTTAGCGATATTATCGATTTTCCCGAGTTATGAGATTTTACCGAGTTATGAGATTTTACCGAGTTTTCAGATTTAACCGATTGCATCGATTATATCGATTTCATCCATTTCATAGGTAGTATTTATAAGACGTTATCGATTTTAGCGATATTATCGATTTTCCTGAGTTATGAGATTTTACCGAGTTTTCAGATTTAACCGACTGCATCGATTATATCGATTTCACCCATTTCATAGGTAGTATTTATAAGACGTTATCGATTTTAGCGATATTATCGATTTTCCCGAGTTATGAGATTTTACCGAGTTTTCAGATTTAACCGATTGCATCGATTATATCGATTTCACCCATTTCATAGGTAGTATTTATAAGACGTTATCGATTTTAGCGATATTATCGATTTTCCCGAGTTATGAGATTTTACCGAGTTTTCAGATTTAACCGATTGCATCGATTATATCGATTTCACCCATTTCATAGGTAGTATTTATAAGACGTTATCGATTTTAGCGATATTATCGATTTTCCCGAGTTATGAAATTTTACCGAGTTATGAGATTTTACCGAGTTTTCAGATTTAACCAATTGCATCGATTATATCGATTTCACCCATTTCATAGGTAGTATTTATAAGACGTTATCGATTTTAGCGATATTATCGATTTTCCCGAGTTATGAAATTTTACCGAGTTATGAGATTTTACCGAGTTTTCAGATTTAACCGATTGCATCGATTATATCGATTTCACCCATTTCATAGGTAGTATTTATAAGACGTTATCGATTTTAGCGATATTATCGATTTTCCCGAGTTATGAAATTTTACCGAGTTATGAGATTTTACCGAGTTATGAGATTTTACCGAGTTTTCAGATTTAACCGATTGCATCGATTATATCGATTTCGCCTATTTCATAGGTAGTATTTATAAGACGTTATCGATTTTAGCGATATTATCGATTTTCCCGAGTTATGAAATTTTACCGAGTTATGAGATTTTACCGAGTTTTCAGATTTAACCGATTGCATCGATTATATCGATTTCACCCATTTCATAGGTAGTATTTATAAGACGTTATCGATTTTAGCGATATTATCGATTTTCCCGAGTTATGAAATTTTACCGAGTTATGAGATTTTACCGAGTTTTCAGATTTAACCGATTGCATCGATTATATCGTTTTCACCCATTTCATAGGTAGTATTTATAAGACGTTATCGATTTTAGCGATATTATCGATTTTCCCGAGTTATGAGATTTTACCGAGTTATGAGATTTTACCGAGTTTTCAGATTTAACCGATTGCATCGATTATATCGATTTCGCCCATTTCATAGGTAGTATTTATAAGACGTTATCGATTTTAGCGATATTATCGATTTTCCCGAGTTATGAAATTTTACCGAGTTATGAGATTTTACCCATTTCATAGGTAGTATTTATAAGACGTTATCGATTTTAGCGATATTATCGATTTTCCCGAGTTATGAAATTTTACCGAGTTATGAGATTTTACCGAGTTATGAGATTTTACCGAGTTTTCAGATTTAACCGATTGCATCGATTATATCGATTTCACCCATTTCATAGGTAGTATTTATAAGACGTTATCGATTTTAGCGATATTATCGATTTTACCGAGTTGTGAAATTTTACCGAGTTATGAGATTTTACCGAGTTTTCAGATTTAACCGATTGCATCGATTATATCGATTTCACCCATTTCATAGGTAGTATTTATAAGACGTTATCGATTTTAGCGATATTATCGATTTTCCCGAGTTATGAAATTTTACCGAGTTATGAGATTTTACCGAGTTATGAGATTTTACCGAGTTTTCAGATTTAACCGATTGCATCGATTATATCGATTTCGCCCATTTCATAGGTAGTATTTATAAGACGTTATCGATTTTAGCGATATTATCGATTTTACCGAGTTGTGAAATTTTACCGAGTTATGAGATTTTACCGAGTTTTCAGATTTAACCGATTGCATCGATTATATCGATTTCACCCATTTCATAGGTAGTATTTATAAGACGTTATCGATTTTAGCGATATTATCGATTTTCCCGAGTTATGAAATTTTACCGAGTTATGAGATTTTACCGAGTTTTCAGATTTAACCGATTGCATCGATTATATCGATTTCACCCATTTCATAGGTAGTATTTATAAGACGTTATCGATTTTAGCGATATTATCAATTTTCCCGAGTTATGAAATTTTACCGAGTTATGAGATTTTACCGAGTTTTCAGATTTAACCGATTGCATCGATTATATCGATTTCACCCATTTCATAGGTAGTATTTATAAGACGTTATCGATTTTAGCGATATTATCGATTTTCCCGAGTTATGAAATTTTACCGAGTTATGAGATTTTACCGAGTTTTCAGATTTAACCGATTGCATCGATTATATCGATTTCACCCATTTCATAGGTAGTATTTATAAGACGTTATCGATTTTAGCGATATTATCGATTTTCCCGAGTTATGAAATTTTACCGAGTTATGAGATTTTACCGAGTTATGAGATTTAACCGATTGCATCGATTATATCGAATTCACCCATTTCATAGGTAGTATTTATAAGACGTTATCGATTTTAGCGATATTATCGATTTTCCCGAGTTATGAGATTTTACCGAGTAATGAGATTTTACCGAGTTTTCAGATTTAACCGATTGCATCGATTATATCGATTTCGCCCATTTCGTAGGTAGTATTTATAAGACGTTATCGATTTAAGCGATATTATCGATTTTCCCGAGTTATGAAATTTTACCGAGTTATGAGATTTTACCGAGTTTTCAGATTTAACCGATTGCATCGATTATATCGATTTCACCCATTTCATAGGTAGTATTTAAAAGACGTTATCGATTTTAGCGATATTATCGATTTTCCCGAGTTATGAGATTTTACCGAGTTATGAGATTTTACCGAGTTTTCAGATTTAACCGATTGCATCGATTATATCGATTTCACCCATTTCATAGGTAGTATTTATAAGACGTTATCGATTTTAGCGATATTATCGATTTTCCCGAGTTATGAAATTTTACAGAGTTATGAGATTTTACCGAGTTTTCAGATTTAACCGATTGCATCGATTATATCGATTTCACCCATTTCATAGGTAGTATTTATAAGACGTTATCGATTTTAGCGATATTATCGATTTTCCCGAGTTATGAAATTTTACCGAGTTATGAGATTTTACCGAGTTATGAGATTTTACCGAGTTTTCAGATTTAACCGATTGCATCGATTATATCGATTTCGCCCATTTCATAGGTAGTATTTATAAGACGTTATCGATTTTAGCGATATTATCGATTTTACCGAGTTGTGAAATTTTACCGAGTTATGAGATTTTACCGAGTTTTCAGATTTAACCGATTGCATCGATTATATCGATTTCACCCATTTCATAGGTAGTATTTATAAGACGTTATCGATTTTAGCGATATTATCGATTTTCCCGAGTTATGAAATTTTACCGAGTTATGAGATTTTACCGAGTTTTCAGATTTAACCGATTGCATCGATTATATCGATTTCACCCATTTCATAGGTAGTATTTATAAGACGTTATCGATTTTAGCGATATTATCGATTTTCCCGAGTTATGAAATTTTACCGAGTTATGAGATTTTACCGAGTTTTCAGATTTAACCGATTGCATCGATTATATCGATTTCACCCATTTCATAGGTAGTATTTAAAAGACGTTATCGATTTTAGCGATATTATCGATTTTCCCGAGTTATGAGATTTTACCGAGTTATGAGATTTTACCGAGTTTTCAGATTTAACCGATTGCATCGATTATATCGATTTCACCCATTTCATAGGTAGTATTTATAAGACGTTATCGATTTTAGCGATATTATCGATTTTCCCGAGTTATGAGATTTTACCGAGTTTTCAGATTTAACCGATTGCATCGATTATATCGATTTCGCCCATTTCATAGGTAGTATTTATAAGACGTTATCGATTTTAGCGATATTATCGATTTTACCGAGTTGTGAAATTTTACCGAGTTATGAGATTTTACCGAGTTTTCAGATTTAACCGATTGCATCGATTATATCGATTTCACCCATTTCATAGGTAGTATTTATAAGACGTTATCGATTTTAGCGATATTATCGATTTTCCCGAGTTATGAAATTTTACCGAGTTATGAGATTTTACCGAGTTTTCAGATTTAACCGATTGCATCGATTATATCGATTTCACCCATTTCATAGGTAGTATTTATAAGACGTTATCGATTTTAGCGATATTATCGATTTTCCCGAGTTATGAAATTTTACCGAGTTATGAGATTTTACCGAGTTATGAGATTTAACCGATTGCATCGATTATATCGAATTCACCCATTTCATAGGTAGTATTTATAAGACGTTATCGATTTTAGCGATATTATCGATTTTCCCGAGTTATGAGATTTTACCGAGTAATGAGATTTTACCGAGTTTTCAGATTTAACCGATTGCATCGATTATATCGATTTCGCCCATTTCATAGGTAGTATTTATAAGACGTTATCGATTTTAGCGATATTATCGATTTTCCCGAGTTATGAAATTTTACCGAGTTTTGAGATTTTACCGAGTTTTCAGATTTAACCGATTGCATCGATTATATCGATTTCACCCATTTCATAGGTAGTATTTATAAGACGTTATCGATTTTAGCGATATTATCGATTTTCCCGAGTTATGAAATTTTACCGAGTTATGAGATTTTACCGAGTTTTCAGATTTAACCGATTGCATCGATTATATCGATTTCACCCATTTCATAGGTAGTATTTAAAAGACGTTATCGATTTTAGCGATATTATCGATTTTCACGAGTTATGTGATTTTACCGAGTTATGAGATTTTACCGAGTTTTCAGATTTAACCGATTGCATCGATTATATCGATTTCACCCATTTCATAGGTAGTATTTATAAGACGTTATCGATTTTAGCGATATTATCGATTTTCCCGAGTTATGAAATTTTACAGAGTTATGAGATTTTACCGAGTTTTCAGATTTAACCGATTGCATCGATTATATCGATTTCACCCATTTCATAGGTAGTATTTATAAGACGTTATCGATTTTAGCGATATTATCGATTTTCCCGAGTTATGAAATTTTACCGAGTTATGAGATTTTCCCGAGTTATGAGATTTTACCGAGTTTTCAGATTTAACCGATTGCATCGATTATATCGATTTCGCCCATTTCATAGGTAGTATTTATAAGACGTTATCGATTTTAGCGATATTATCGATTTTACCGAGTTGTGAAATTTTACCGAGTTATGAGATTTTACCGAGTTTTCAGATTTAACCGATTGCATCGATTATATCGATTTCACCCATTTCATAGGTAGTATTTATAAGACGTTATCGATTTTAGCGATATTATCGATTTTCCCGAGTTATGAAATTTTACCGAGTTATGAGATTTTACCGAGTTTTCAGATTTAACCGATTGCATCGATTATATCGATTTCACCCATTTCATAGGTAGTATTTATAAGACGTTATCGATTTTGGCGATATTATCGATTTTCCCGAGTTATGAAATTTTACCGAGTTATGAGATTTTACCGAGTTTTCAGATTTAACCGATTGCATCGATTATATCGATTTCGCCCATTTCATAGGTAGTATTTATAAGACGTTATCGATTTTAGCGATATTATCGATTTTCCCGAGTTATGAAATTTTACCGAGTTATGAGATTTTACCGAGTTTTCAGATTTAACCGATTGCATCGATTATATCGATTTCGCCTATATCATAGGTAGTATTTATAAGACGTTATGGATTTTAGCGATATTATCGATTTTCCCGAGTTATGAGATTTTACCGAGTTTTCAGATTTAACCGATTGCATCGATTATATCGATTTCACCCATTTCATAGGTAGTATTTATAAGACGTTATCGATTTTAGCGATATTATCGATTTTCCCGAGTTATGAAATTTTACCGAGTTATGAGATTTTACCGAGTTTTCAGATTTAACCGATTGCATCGATTATATCGATTTCACCCATTTCATAGGTAGTATTTATAAGACGTTATCGATTTTAGCGATATTATCGATTTTCCCGAGTTATGAAATTTTACCGAGTTATGAGATTTTACCGAGTTTTCAGATTTAACCGATTGCATCGATTATATCGATTTCACCCATTTCATAGGTAGTATTTATAAGACGTTATCGATTTTAGCGATATTATCGATTTTCCCGAGTTATGAGATTTTACCGAGTTTTCAGATTTAACCGATTGCATCGATTATATCGATTTCACCCATTTCATAGGTAGTATTTATAAGACGTTATCGATTTTAGCGATATTATCGATTTTCCCGAGTTATGAAATTTTACCGAGTTATGAGATTTTACCGAGTTTTCAGATTTAACCAATTGCATCGATTATATCGATTTCACCCATTTCATAGGTAGTATTTATAAGACGTTATCGATTTTAGCGATATTATCGAATTTCCCGAGTTATGAAATTTTACCGAGTTATGAGATTTTACCGAGTTTTCAGATTTAACCGATTGCATCGATTATATCGATTTCGCCTATTTCATAGGTAGTATTTATAAGACGTTATCGATTTTAGCGATATTATCGATTTTCCCGAGTTATGAAATTTTACCGAGTTATGAGATTTTACCGAGTTTTCAGATTTAACCGATTGCATCGATTATATCGATTTTACCCATTTCATAGGTAGTATTTATAAGACGTTATTGACTTTAGCGATATTATCGATTTTCCCGAGTTATGAAATTTTACCGAGTTATGAGATTTTACCGAGTTTTCAGATTTAACCAATTGCATCGATTATATCGATTTCACCCATTTCATAGGTAGTATTTATAAGACGTTATCGATTTAAGCGATATTATCGATTTTCCCGAGTTATTAAATTTTACCGAGTTATGAGATTTTACCGAGTTTTCAGATTTAACCGATTGCATCGATTATATCGATTTCACCCATTTCATAGGTAGTATTTAAAAGACGTTATCGATTTTAGCGATATTATCGATTTTCCCGAGTTATGAGATTTTACCGAGTTATAAGATTTTACCGAGTTTTCAGATTTAACCGATTGCATCGATTATATCGATTTCACCCATTTCATAGGTAGTATTTATAAGACGTTATCGATTTTAGCGATATTATCGATTTTCCCGAGTTATGAGATTTTACCGAGTTTTCAGATTTAACCGATTGCATCGATTATATCGATTTCGCCCATTTCATAGGTAGTATTTATAAGACGTTATCGATTTTAGCGATATTATCGATTTTACCGAGTTGTGAAATTTTACCGAGTTATGAGATTTTACCGAGTTTTCAGATTTAACCGATTGCATCGATTATATCGATTTCACCCATTTCATAGGTAGTATTTATAAGACGTTATCGATTTTAGCGATATTATCGATTTTCCCGAGTTATGAAATTTTACCGAGTTATGAGATTTTACCGAGTTTTCAGATTTAACCGATTGCATCGATTATATCGATTTCACCCATTTCATAGGTAGTATTTATAAGACGTTATCGATTTTAGCGATATTATCGATTTTCCCGAGTTATGAAATTTTACCGAGTTATGAGATTTTACCGAGTTATGAGATTTAACCGATTGCATCGATTATATCGAATTCACCCATTTCATAGGTAGTATTTATAAGACGTTATCGATTTTAGCGATATTATCGATTTTCCCGAGTTATGAGATTTTACCGAGTAATGAGATTTTACCGAGTTTTCAGATTTAACCGATTGCATCGATTATATCGATTTCGCCCATTTCATAGGTAGTATTTATAAGACGTTATCGATTTTAGCGATATTATCGATTTTCCCGAGTTATGAAATTTTACCGAGTTATGAGATTTTACCGAGTTTTCAGATTTAACCGATTGCATCGATTATATCGATTTCACCCATTTCATAGGTAGTATTTATAAGACGTTATCGATTTTAGCGATATTATCAATTTTCCCGAGTTATGAAATTTTACCGAGTTATGAGATTTTACCGAGTTTTCAGATTTAACCGATTGCATCGATTATATCGATTTCACCCATTTCATAGGTAGTATTTAAAAGACGTTATCGATTTTAGCGATATTATCGATTTTCCCGAGTTATGAGATTTTACCGAGTTATGAGATTTTACCGAGTTTTCAGATTTAACCGATTGCATCGATTATATCGATTTCACCCATTTCATAGGTAGTATTTATAAGACGTTATCGATTTTAGCGATATTATCGATTTTCCCGAGTTATGAGATTTTACCGAGTTATGAGATTTTACCGAGTTTTCAGATTTAACCGATTGCATCGATTATATCGATTTCGCCCATTTCATAGGTAGTATTTATAAGACGTTATCGATTTTAGCGATATTATCGATTTTACCGAGTTGTGAAATTTTACCGAGTTATGAGATTTTACCGAGTTTTCAGATTTAACCGATTGCATCGATTATATCGATTTCACCCATTTCATAGGTAGTATTTATAAGACGTTATCGATTTTAGCGATATTATCGATTTCCCCGAGTTATGAAATTTTACCGAGTTATGAGATTTTACCGAGTTTTCAGATTTAACCGATTGCATCGATTATATCGATTTCGCCCATTTCATAGGTAGTATTTATAAGACGTTATCGATTTTAGCGATATTATCGATTTTCCCGAGTTATGAAATTTTACCGAGTTATGAGATTTTACCGAGTTTTCAGATTTAACCGATTGCATCGATTATATCGATTTCACCCATTTCATAGGTAGTATTTATAAGACGTTATCGATTTTAGCGATATTATCGATTTTCCCGAGTTATGAGATTTTACCGAGTTATGAGATTTTACCGAGTTTTCAGATTTAACCGATTGCATCGATTATATCGATTTCACCCATTTCATAGGTAGTATTTATAAGACGTTATCGATTTTAGCGATATTATCGATTTTCCCGAGTTATGAAATTTTACCGAGTTATGAGATTTTACCGAGTTTTCAGATTTAACCGATTGCATCGATTATATCGATTTCACCCATTTCATAGGTAGTATTTATTGGACGTTATCGATTTTAGCGATATTATCGATTTTCCCGAGTTATGAGATTTTACCGAGTTTTCAGATTTAACCGATTGCATCGATTATATCGATTTCGCCCATTTCGTAGGTAGTATTTATAAGACGTTATCGATTTTAGCGATATTATCGATTTTACCGAGTTGTGAAATTTTACCGAGTTATGAGATTTTACTGAGTTTTCAGATTTAACCGATTGCATCGATTATATCGATTTCACCCATTTCATAGGTAGTATTTATAAGACGTTATCGATTTTAGCGATATTATCGATTTTCCCGAGTTATGAAATTTTACCGAGTTATGAGATTTTACCGAGTTTTCAGATTTAACCGATTGCATCGATTATATCGATTTCGCCCATTTCATAGGTAGTATTTATAAGACGTTATCGATTTTAGCGATATTATCGATTTTACCGAGTTATGAAATTTTACCGAGTTATGAGATTTTACCGAGTTTTCAGATTTAACCGATTGCATCGATTATATCGATTTCACCCATTTCATAGGTAGTATTTATAAGACGTTATCGATTTTAGCGATATTATCGATTTTCCCGAGTTATAAGATTTTACCGAGTTATGAGATTTTACCGAGTTTTCAGATTTAACCGATTGCATCGATTATATCGATTTCACCCATTTCATAGGTAGTATTTATAAGACGTTATCGATTTTAGCGATATTATCGATTTTCCCGAGTTATGAAATTTTACCGAGTTATGAGATTTTACCGAGTTTTCAGATTTAACCGATTGCATCGATTATATCGATTTCGCCCATTTCATAGGTAGTATTTATAAGACGTTATCGATTTTAGCGATATTATCGATTTTCCCGAGTTATGAAATTTTACCGAGTTATGAGATTTTACCGATTTTTCAGATTTAACCGATTGCATCGATTATATCGATTTCACCCATTTCATAGGTAGTATTTATAAGACGTTATCGATTTAAGCGATATTATCGATTTTCCCGAGTTATGAAATTTTACCGAGTTATGAGATTTTACCGAGTTTTCAGATTTAACCGATTGCATCGATTATATCGATTTCACCCATTTCATAGGTAGTATTTATAAGACGTTATCGATTTTAGCGATATTATCGATTTTCCCGAGTTATGAGATTTTACCGAGTTTTCAGATTTAACCGATTGCATCGATTATATCGATTTCACCCATTTCATATGTAGTATTTATAAGACGTTATCGATTTTAGCGATATTATCGATTTTCCCGAGTTATGAGATTTTACCGAGTTTTCAGATTTAACCGATTGCATCGATTATATCGATTTCACCCATTTCATAGGTAGTATTTATAAGACGTTATCGATTTTAGCGATATTATCGATTTTCCCGAGTTATGAAATTTTACCGAGTTATGAGATTTTACCGAGTTTTCAGATTTAACCGATTGCATCGATTATATCGATTTCACCCATTTCATAGGTAGTATTTATAAGACGTTATCGATTTTAGCGATATTATCGATTTTCCCGAGTTATGAGATTTTACCGAGTTTTCAGATTTAACCGATTGCATCGATTATATCGATTTCACCCATTTCATAGGTAGTATTTATAAGAAGTTATCGATTTTAGCGATATTATCGATTTTCCCGAGTTATGAGATTTTACCGAGTTTTCAGATTTAACCGATTGCATCGATTATATCGATTTCACCCATTTCATAGGTAGTATTTATAAGACGTTATCGATTTTAGCGATATTATCGATTTTCCCGAGTTATGAAATTTTACCGAGTTATGAGATTTTACCGATTTTTCAGATTTAACCGATTGCATCGATTATATCGATTTCACCCATTTCATAGGTAGTATTTATAAGACGTTATCGATTTAAGCGATATTATCGATTTTCCCGAGTTATGAAATTTTACCGAGTTATGAGATTTTACCGAGTTTTCAGATTTAACCGATTGCATCGATTATATCGATTTCACCCATTTCATAGGTAGTATTTATAAGACGTTATCGATTTTAGCGATATTATCGATTTTCCCGAGTTATGAAATTTTACCGAGTTATGAGATTTTACCAAGTTTTCAGATTTAACCGATTGCATCGATTATATCGATTTCACCCATTTCATAGGTAGTATTTATAAGACGTTATCGATTTTAGCGATATTATCGATTTTCCCGAGTTATGAGATTTTACCGAGTTTTCAGATTTAACCGATTGCATCGATTATATCGATTTCACCCATTTCATAGGTAGTATTTATAAGACGTTATCGATTTTAGCGATATTATCGATTTTCCCGAGTTATGAAATTTTACCGAGTTATGAGATTTTACCGAGTTTTCAGATTTAACCGATTGCATCGATTATATCGATTTCACCCATTTCATAGGTAGTATTTATAAGACGTTATCGATTTTAGCGATATTATCGATTTTCCCGAGTTATGAGATTTTACCGAGTTTTCAGATTTAACCGATTGCATCGATAATATCGATTTCACCCATTTCATAGGTAGTATTTATAAGACGTTATCGATTTTAGCGATATTATCGATTTTCCCGAGTTATGAAATTTTACCGAGTTATGAGATTTTACCAAGTTTTCAGATTTAACCGATTGCATCGATTATATCGATTTCACCCATTTCATAGGTAGTATTTATAAGACGTTATCGATTTTAGCGATATTATCGATTTTCCCGAGTTATGAAATTTTACCGAGTTATGAGATTTTACCGAGTTTTCAGATTTAACCGATTGCATCGATTATATCGATTTCACCCATTTCATAGGTAGTATTTATAAGACGTTATCGATTTTAGCGATATTATCGATTTTCCCGAGTTATGAGATTTTACCGAGTTATGAGATTTTACCGAGTTATGAGATTTTACCGAGTTTTCAGATTTAACCGATTGCATCGATTATATCGATTTCACCCATTTCATAGGTAGTATTTATAAGACGTTATCGATTTTAGCGATATTATCGATTTTCCCGAGTTATGAAATTTTACCGAGTTATGAGATTCTACCGAGTTTTCAGATTTAACCGATTGCATCGATTATATCGATTTCACCCATTTCATAGGTAGTATTTATAAGACGTTATCGATTTTAGCGATATTATCGATTTTCCCGAGTTATGAAATTTTACCGAGTTATGAGATTTTACCGAGTTTTCAGATTTAACCGATTGCATCGATTATATCGATTTCGCCCATTTCATAGGTAGTATTTATAAGACGTTATCGATTTTAGCGATATTATCGATTTTCCCGAGTTATGAAATTTTACCGAGTTATGAGATTTTACCGAGTTTTCAGATTTAACCAATTGCATCGATTATATCGATTTCACCCATTTCATAGGTAGTATTTATAAGACGTTATCGATTTTAGCGATATTATCGATTTTCCCGAGTTATGAAATTTTACCGAGTTATGAGATTTTACCGAGTTTTCAGATTTAACCGATTGCATAGATTATATCGATTTCACCCATTTCATAGGTAGTATTTATAAGACGTTATCGATTTTAGCGATATTATCGATTTTCCCGAGTTATGAGATTTTACCGAGTTTTCAGATTTAACCGATTGCATCGATTATATCGATTTCGCCCATTTCGTAGGTAGTATTTATAAGACGTTATCGATTTTAGCGATATTATCGATTTTACCGAGTTGTGAAATTTTACCGAGTTATGAGATTTTACTGAGTTTTCAGATTTAACCGATTGCATCGATTATATCGATTTCGCCCATTTTATAGGTAGTATTTATAAGACGTTATCGATTTTAGCGATATTATCGATTTTCCCGAGTTATGAGATTTTACCGAGTTTTCAGATTTAACCGATTGCATCGATTATATCGATTTCGCCCATTTCGTAGGTAGTATTTATAAGACGTTATCGATTTTAGCGATATTATCGATTTTACCGAGTTGTGAAATTTTACCGAGTTATGAGATTTTACTGAGTTTTCAGATTTAACCGATTGCATCGATTATATCGATTTCACCCATTTCATAGGTAGTATTTATAAGACGTTATCGATTTTAGCGATATTATCGATTTTCCCGAGTTATGAAATTTTACCGAGTTATGAGATTTTACCGAGTTTTCAGATTTAACCGATTGCATCGATTATATCGATTTCGCCCATTTCATAGGTAGTATTTATAAGACGTTATCGATTTTAGCGATATTATCGATTTTACCGAGTTATGAAATTTTACCGAGTTATGAGATTTTACCGAGTTTTCAGATTTAACCGATTGCATCGATTATATCGATTTCACCCATTTCATAGGTAGTATTTATAAGACGTTATCGATTTTAGCGATATTATCGATTTTCCCGAGTTATGAAATTTTACCGAGTTATGAGATTTTACCGAGTTATGAGATTTTACCGAGTTATGAGATTTAACCGATTGCATCGATTATATCGAATTCACCCATTTCATAGGTATTATTTATAAGACGTTATCGATTTTAGCGATATTATCGATTTTCCCGAGTTATGAGATTTTACCGAGTAATGAGATTTTACCGAGTTTTCAGATTTAACCGATTGCATCGATAATATCGATTTCGCCCATTTCATAGGTAGTATTTATAAGACGTTATCGATTTTAGCGATATTATCGATTTCCCCGAGTTATGAAATTTTACCGAGTTATGAGATTTTACCGAGTTTTCAGATTTAACCGATTGCATCGATTATATCGATTTCACCCATTTCATAGGTAGTATTTATAAGACGTTATCGATTTTAGCGATATTATCGATTTTCCCGAGTTATGAGATTTTACCGAGTTTTCAGATTTAACCGATTGCATCGATTATATCGATTTCACCCATTTCATAGGTAGTATTTATAAGACGTTATCGATTTTCCCGAGTTATGAAATTTTACCGAGTTATGAGATTTTACCGAGTTTTCAGATTTAACCGATTGCATCGATTATATCGATTTCACCCATTTCATAGGTAGTATTTATAAGACGTTATCGATTTTAGCGATATTATCGATTTTCCCGAGTTATGAAATTTTACCGAGTTATGAGATTTTACCGAGTTTTCAGATTTAACCGATTGCATCGATTATATCGATTTCACCCATTTCATAGGTAGTATTTAAAAGACGTTATCGATTTTAGCGATATTATCGATTTTCCCGAGTTATGAGATTTTACCGAGTTTTCAGATTTAACCGATTGCATCGATTATATCGATTTCGCCCATTTCATAGGTAGTATTTATAAGACGTTATCGATTTTAGCGATATTATCGATTTTACCGAGTTGTGAAATTTTACCGAGTTATGAGATTTTACCGAGTTTTCAGATTTAACCGATTGCATCGATTATATCGATTTCACCCATTTCATAGGTAGTATTTATAAGACGTTATCGATTTTAGCGATATTATCGATTTTCCCGAGTTATGAAATTTTACCGAGTTATGAGATTTTACCGAGTTTTCAGATTTAACCGATTGCATCGATTATATCGATTTCACCCATTTCATAGGTAGTATTTATAAGACGTTATCGATTTTAGCGATATTATCGATTTTCCCGAGTTATGAAATTTTACCGAGTTATGAGATTTTACCGAGTTATGAGATTTAACCGATTGCATCGATTATATCGAATTCACCCATTTCATAGGTAGTATTTATAAGACGTTATCGATTTTAGCGATATTATCGATTTTCCCGAGTTATGAGATTTTACCGAGTAATGAGATTTTACCGAGTTTTCAGATTTAACCGATTGCATCGATTATATCGATTTCGCCCATTTCGTAGGTAGTATTTATAAGACGTTATCGATTTTAGCGATATTATCGATTTTCCCGAGTTATGAAATTTTACCGAGTTATGAGATTTTACCGAGTTTTCAGATTTAACCGATTGCATCGATTATATCGATTTCACCCATTTCATAGGTAGTATTTAAAAGACGTTATCGATTTTAGCGATATTATCGATTTTCCCGAGTTATGAGATTTTACCGAGTTATGAGATTTTACCGAGTTTTCAGATTTAACCGATTGCATCGATTATATCGATTTCACCCATTTCATAGGTAGTATTTATAAGACGTTATCGATTTTAGCGATATTATCGATTTTCCCGAGTTATGAAATTTTACAGAGTTATGAGATTTTACCGAGTTTTCAGATTTAACCGATTGCATCGATTATATCGATTTCACCCATTTCATAGGTAGTATTTATAAGACGTTATCGATTTTAGCGATATTATCGATTTTCCCGAGTTATGAAATTTTACCGAGTTATGAGATTTTACCGAGTTATGAGATTTTACCGAGTTTTCAGATTTAACCGATTGCATCGATTATATCGATTTCGCCCATTTCATAGGTAGTATTTATAAGACGTTATCGATTTTAGCGATATTATCGATTTTACCGAGTTGTGAAATTTTACCGAGTTATGAGATTTTACCGAGTTTTCAGATTTAACCGATTGCATCGATTATATCGATTTCACCCATTTCATAGGTAGTATTTATAAGACGTTATCGATTTTAGCGATATTATCGATTTTCCCGAGTTATGAAATTTTACCGAGTTATGAGATTTTACCGAGTTTTCAGATTTAACCGATTGCATAGATTATATCGATTTCACCCATTTCATAGGTAGTATTTATAAGACGTTATCGATTTTAGCGATATTATCGATTTTCCCGAGTTATGAAATTTTACCGAGTTATGAGATTTTACCGAGTTTTCAGATTTAACCGATTGCATCGATTATATCGATTTCACCCATTTCATAGGTAGTATTTAAAAGACGTTATCGATTTTAGCGATATTATCGATTTTCCCGAGTTATGAGATTTTACCGAGTTATGAGATTTTACCGAGTTTTCAGATTTAACCGATTGCATCGATTATATCGATTTCACCCATTTCATAGGTAGTATTTATAAGACGTTATCGATTTTAGCGATATTATCGATTTTCCCGAGTTATGAGATTTTACCGAGTTTTCAGATTTAACCGATTGCATCGATTATATCGATTTCGCCCATTTCATAGGTAGTATTTATAAGACGTTATCGATTTTAGCGATATTATCGATTTTACCGAGTTGTGAAATTTTACCGAGTTATGAGATTTTACCGAGTTTTCAGATTTAACCGATTGCATCGATTATATCGATTTCACCCATTTCATAGGTAGTATTTATAAGACGTTATCGATTTTAGCGATATTATCGATTTTCCCGAGTTATGAAATTTTACCGAGTTATGAGATTTTACCGAGTTTTCAGATTTAACCGATTGCATCGATTATATCGATTTCACCCATTTCATAGGTAGTATTTATAAGACGTTATCGATTTTAGCGATATTATCGATTTTCCCGAGTTATGAAATTTTACCGAGTTATGAGATTTTACCGAGTTATGAGATTTAACCGATTGCATCGATTATATCGAATTCACCCATTTCATAGGTAGTATTTATAAGACGTTATCGATTTTAGCGATATTATCGATTTTCCCGAGTTATGAGATTTTACCGAGTAATGAGATTTTACCGAGTTTTCAGATTTAACCGATTGCATCGATTATATCGATTTCGCCCATTTCATAGGTAGTATTTATAAGACGTTATCGATTTTAGCGATATTATCGATTTTCCCGAGTTATGAGATTTTACCGAGTTTTCAGATTTAACCGATTGCATCGATTATATCGATTTCACCCATTTCATAGGTAGTATTTATAAGACGTTATCGATTTTAGCGATATTATCGATTTTCCCGAGTTATGAGATTTTACCGAGTAATGAGATTTTACCGAGTTTTCAGATTTAACCGATTGCATCGATAATATCGATTTCGCCCATTTCATAGGTAGTATTTATAAGACGTTATCGATTTTAGCGATATTATCGATTTCCCCGAGTTATGAAATTTTACCGAGTTATGAGATTTTACCGAGTTTTCAGATTTAACCGATTGCATCGATTATATCGATTTCACCCATTTCATAGGTAGTATTTATAAGACGTTATCGATTTTAGCGATATTATCGATTTTCCCGAGTTATGAGATTTTACCGAGTTTTCAGATTTAACCGATTGCATCGATTATATCGATTTCACCCATTTCATAGGTAGTATTTATAAGACGTTATCGATTTTAGCGATATTATCGATTTTCCCGAGTTATGAAATTTTACCGAGTTATGAGATTTTACCGAGTTTTCAGATTTAACCAATTGCATCGATTATATCGATTTCACCCATTTCATAGGTAGTATTTATAAGACGTTATCGATTTTAGCGATATTATCGATTTTCCCGAGTTATGAAATTTTACCGAGTTATGAGATTTTACCGAGTTTTCAGATTTAACCGATTGCATCGATTATATCGATTTCACCCATTTCATAGGTAGTATTTATAAGACGTTATCGATTTTAGCGATATTATCGATTTTCCCGAGTTATGAAATTTTACCGAGTTATGAGATTTTACCGAGTTATGAGATTTTACCGAGTTTTCAGATTTAACCGATTGCATCGATTATATCGATTTCGCCTATTTCATAGGTAGTATTTATAAGACGTTATCGATTTTAGCGATATTATCGATTTTCCCGAGTTATGAAATTTTACCGAGTTATGAGATTTTACCGAGTTTTCAGATTTAACCGATTGCATCGATTATATCGATTTCACCCATTTCATAGGTAGTATTTATAAGACGTTATCGATTTTAGCGATATTATCGATTTTCCCGAGTTATGAAATTTTACCGAGTTATGAGATTTTACCGAGTTTTCAGATTTAACCGATTGCATCGATTATATCGATTTCACCCATTTCATAGGTAGTATTTATAAGACGTTATCGATTTTAGCGATATTATCGATTTTCCCGAGTTATGAGATTTTACCGAGTTATGAGATTTTACCGAGTTTTCAGATTTAACCGATTGCATCGATTATATCGATTTCGCCCATTTCATAGGTAGTATTTATAAGACGTTATCGATTTTAGCGATATTATCGATTTTCCCGAG
This sequence comes from Acronicta alni, assembly GCA_964056405.1. Lineage (NCBI taxonomy): Eukaryota > Metazoa > Arthropoda > Insecta > Lepidoptera > Noctuidae > Acronicta > Acronicta alni. The sequence goes on along the minus strand of OZ043916.1, from coordinate 116,159 downwards.
TTATGAAATTTTACCGAGTTATGAGATTTTACCCATTTCATAGGTAGTATTTATAAGACGTTATCGATTTTAGCGATATTATCGATTTTCCCGAGTTATGAAATTTTACCGAGTTATGAGATTTTACCGAGTTATGAGATTTTACCGAGTTTTCAGATTTAACCGATTGCATCGATTATATCGATTTCACCCATTTCATAGGTAGTATTTATAAGACGTTATCGATTTTAGCGATATTATCGATTTTACCGAGTTGTGAAATTTTACCGAGTTATGAGATTTTACCGAGTTTTCAGATTTAACCGATTGCATCGATTATATCGATTTCACCCATTTCATAGGTAGTATTTATAAGACGTTATCGATTTTAGCGATATTATCGATTTTCCCGAGTTATGAAATTTTACCGAGTTATGAGATTTTACCGAGTTATGAGATTTTACCGAGTTTTCAGATTTAACCGATTGCATCGATTATATCGATTTCGCCCATTTCATAGGTAGTATTTATAAGACGTTATCGATTTTAGCGATATTATCGATTTTACCGAGTTGTGAAATTTTACCGAGTTATGAGATTTTACCGAGTTTTCAGATTTAACCGATTGCATCGATTATATCGATTTCACCCATTTCATAGGTAGTATTTATAAGACGTTATCGATTTTAGCGATATTATCGATTTTCCCGAGTTATGAAATTTTACCGAGTTATGAGATTTTACCGAGTTTTCAGATTTAACCGATTGCATCGATTATATCGATTTCACCCATTTCATAGGTAGTATTTATAAGACGTTATCGATTTTAGCGATATTATCAATTTTCCCGAGTTATGAAATTTTACCGAGTTATGAGATTTTACCGAGTTTTCAGATTTAACCGATTGCATCGATTATATCGATTTCACCCATTTCATAGGTAGTATTTATAAGACGTTATCGATTTTAGCGATATTATCGATTTTCCCGAGTTATGAAATTTTACCGAGTTATGAGATTTTACCGAGTTTTCAGATTTAACCGATTGCATCGATTATATCGATTTCACCCATTTCATAGGTAGTATTTATAAGACGTTATCGATTTTAGCGATATTATCGATTTTCCCGAGTTATGAAATTTTACCGAGTTATGAGATTTTACCGAGTTATGAGATTTAACCGATTGCATCGATTATATCGAATTCACCCATTTCATAGGTAGTATTTATAAGACGTTATCGATTTTAGCGATATTATCGATTTTCCCGAGTTATGAGATTTTACCGAGTAATGAGATTTTACCGAGTTTTCAGATTTAACCGATTGCATCGATTATATCGATTTCGCCCATTTCGTAGGTAGTATTTATAAGACGTTATCGATTTAAGCGATATTATCGATTTTCCCGAGTTATGAAATTTTACCGAGTTATGAGATTTTACCGAGTTTTCAGATTTAACCGATTGCATCGATTATATCGATTTCACCCATTTCATAGGTAGTATTTAAAAGACGTTATCGATTTTAGCGATATTATCGATTTTCCCGAGTTATGAGATTTTACCGAGTTATGAGATTTTACCGAGTTTTCAGATTTAACCGATTGCATCGATTATATCGATTTCACCCATTTCATAGGTAGTATTTATAAGACGTTATCGATTTTAGCGATATTATCGATTTTCCCGAGTTATGAAATTTTACAGAGTTATGAGATTTTACCGAGTTTTCAGATTTAACCGATTGCATCGATTATATCGATTTCACCCATTTCATAGGTAGTATTTATAAGACGTTATCGATTTTAGCGATATTATCGATTTTCCCGAGTTATGAAATTTTACCGAGTTATGAGATTTTACCGAGTTATGAGATTTTACCGAGTTTTCAGATTTAACCGATTGCATCGATTATATCGATTTCGCCCATTTCATAGGTAGTATTTATAAGACGTTATCGATTTTAGCGATATTATCGATTTTACCGAGTTGTGAAATTTTACCGAGTTATGAGATTTTACCGAGTTTTCAGATTTAACCGATTGCATCGATTATATCGATTTCACCCATTTCATAGGTAGTATTTATAAGACGTTATCGATTTTAGCGATATTATCGATTTTCCCGAGTTATGAAATTTTACCGAGTTATGAGATTTTACCGAGTTTTCAGATTTAACCGATTGCATCGATTATATCGATTTCACCCATTTCATAGGTAGTATTTATAAGACGTTATCGATTTTAGCGATATTATCGATTTTCCCGAGTTATGAAATTTTACCGAGTTATGAGATTTTACCGAGTTTTCAGATTTAACCGATTGCATCGATTATATCGATTTCACCCATTTCATAGGTAGTATTTAAAAGACGTTATCGATTTTAGCGATATTATCGATTTTCCCGAGTTATGAGATTTTACCGAGTTATGAGATTTTACCGAGTTTTCAGATTTAACCGATTGCATCGATTATATCGATTTCACCCATTTCATAGGTAGTATTTATAAGACGTTATCGATTTTAGCGATATTATCGATTTTCCCGAGTTATGAGATTTTACCGAGTTTTCAGATTTAACCGATTGCATCGATTATATCGATTTCGCCCATTTCATAGGTAGTATTTATAAGACGTTATCGATTTTAGCGATATTATCGATTTTACCGAGTTGTGAAATTTTACCGAGTTATGAGATTTTACCGAGTTTTCAGATTTAACCGATTGCATCGATTATATCGATTTCACCCATTTCATAGGTAGTATTTATAAGACGTTATCGATTTTAGCGATATTATCGATTTTCCCGAGTTATGAAATTTTACCGAGTTATGAGATTTTACCGAGTTTTCAGATTTAACCGATTGCATCGATTATATCGATTTCACCCATTTCATAGGTAGTATTTATAAGACGTTATCGATTTTAGCGATATTATCGATTTTCCCGAGTTATGAAATTTTACCGAGTTATGAGATTTTACCGAGTTATGAGATTTAACCGATTGCATCGATTATATCGAATTCACCCATTTCATAGGTAGTATTTATAAGACGTTATCGATTTTAGCGATATTATCGATTTTCCCGAGTTATGAGATTTTACCGAGTAATGAGATTTTACCGAGTTTTCAGATTTAACCGATTGCATCGATTATATCGATTTCGCCCATTTCATAGGTAGTATTTATAAGACGTTATCGATTTTAGCGATATTATCGATTTTCCCGAGTTATGAAATTTTACCGAGTTTTGAGATTTTACCGAGTTTTCAGATTTAACCGATTGCATCGATTATATCGATTTCACCCATTTCATAGGTAGTATTTATAAGACGTTATCGATTTTAGCGATATTATCGATTTTCCCGAGTTATGAAATTTTACCGAGTTATGAGATTTTACCGAGTTTTCAGATTTAACCGATTGCATCGATTATATCGATTTCACCCATTTCATAGGTAGTATTTAAAAGACGTTATCGATTTTAGCGATATTATCGATTTTCACGAGTTATGTGATTTTACCGAGTTATGAGATTTTACCGAGTTTTCAGATTTAACCGATTGCATCGATTATATCGATTTCACCCATTTCATAGGTAGTATTTATAAGACGTTATCGATTTTAGCGATATTATCGATTTTCCCGAGTTATGAAATTTTACAGAGTTATGAGATTTTACCGAGTTTTCAGATTTAACCGATTGCATCGATTATATCGATTTCACCCATTTCATAGGTAGTATTTATAAGACGTTATCGATTTTAGCGATATTATCGATTTTCCCGAGTTATGAAATTTTACCGAGTTATGAGATTTTCCCGAGTTATGAGATTTTACCGAGTTTTCAGATTTAACCGATTGCATCGATTATATCGATTTCGCCCATTTCATAGGTAGTATTTATAAGACGTTATCGATTTTAGCGATATTATCGATTTTACCGAGTTGTGAAATTTTACCGAGTTATGAGATTTTACCGAGTTTTCAGATTTAACCGATTGCATCGATTATATCGATTTCACCCATTTCATAGGTAGTATTTATAAGACGTTATCGATTTTAGCGATATTATCGATTTTCCCGAGTTATGAAATTTTACCGAGTTATGAGATTTTACCGAGTTTTCAGATTTAACCGATTGCATCGATTATATCGATTTCACCCATTTCATAGGTAGTATTTATAAGACGTTATCGATTTTGGCGATATTATCGATTTTCCCGAGTTATGAAATTTTACCGAGTTATGAGATTTTACCGAGTTTTCAGATTTAACCGATTGCATCGATTATATCGATTTCGCCCATTTCATAGGTAGTATTTATAAGACGTTATCGATTTTAGCGATATTATCGATTTTCCCGAGTTATGAAATTTTACCGAGTTATGAGATTTTACCGAGTTTTCAGATTTAACCGATTGCATCGATTATATCGATTTCGCCTATATCATAGGTAGTATTTATAAGACGTTATGGATTTTAGCGATATTATCGATTTTCCCGAGTTATGAGATTTTACCGAGTTTTCAGATTTAACCGATTGCATCGATTATATCGATTTCACCCATTTCATAGGTAGTATTTATAAGACGTTATCGATTTTAGCGATATTATCGATTTTCCCGAGTTATGAAATTTTACCGAGTTATGAGATTTTACCGAGTTTTCAGATTTAACCGATTGCATCGATTATATCGATTTCACCCATTTCATAGGTAGTATTTATAAGACGTTATCGATTTTAGCGATATTATCGATTTTCCCGAGTTATGAAATTTTACCGAGTTATGAGATTTTACCGAGTTTTCAGATTTAACCGATTGCATCGATTATATCGATTTCACCCATTTCATAGGTAGTATTTATAAGACGTTATCGATTTTAGCGATATTATCGATTTTCCCGAGTTATGAGATTTTACCGAGTTTTCAGATTTAACCGATTGCATCGATTATATCGATTTCACCCATTTCATAGGTAGTATTTATAAGACGTTATCGATTTTAGCGATATTATCGATTTTCCCGAGTTATGAAATTTTACCGAGTTATGAGATTTTACCGAGTTTTCAGATTTAACCAATTGCATCGATTATATCGATTTCACCCATTTCATAGGTAGTATTTATAAGACGTTATCGATTTTAGCGATATTATCGAATTTCCCGAGTTATGAAATTTTACCGAGTTATGAGATTTTACCGAGTTTTCAGATTTAACCGATTGCATCGATTATATCGATTTCGCCTATTTCATAGGTAGTATTTATAAGACGTTATCGATTTTAGCGATATTATCGATTTTCCCGAGTTATGAAATTTTACCGAGTTATGAGATTTTACCGAGTTTTCAGATTTAACCGATTGCATCGATTATATCGATTTTACCCATTTCATAGGTAGTATTTATAAGACGTTATTGACTTTAGCGATATTATCGATTTTCCCGAGTTATGAAATTTTACCGAGTTATGAGATTTTACCGAGTTTTCAGATTTAACCAATTGCATCGATTATATCGATTTCACCCATTTCATAGGTAGTATTTATAAGACGTTATCGATTTAAGCGATATTATCGATTTTCCCGAGTTATTAAATTTTACCGAATTATGAGATTTTACCGAGTTTTCAGATTTAACCGATTGCATCGATTATATCGATTTCACCCATTTCATAGGTAGTATTTAAAAGACGTTATCGATTTTAGCGATATTATCGATTTTCCCGAGTTATGAGATTTTACCGAGTTATAAGATTTTACCGAGTTTTCAGATTTAACCGATTGCATCGATTATATCGATTTCACCCATTTCATAGGTAGTATTTATAAGACGTTATCGATTTTAGCGATATTATCGATTTTCCCGAGTTATGAGATTTTACCGAGTTTTCAGATTTAACCGATTGCATCGATTATATCGATTTCGCCCATTTCATAGGTAGTATTTATAAGACGTTATCGATTTTAGCGATATTATCGATTTTACCGAGTTGTGAAATTTTACCGAGTTATGAGATTTTACCGAGTTTTCAGATTTAACCGATTGCATCGATTATATCGATTTCACCCATTTCATAGGTAGTATTTATAAGACGTTATCGATTTTAGCGATATTATCGATTTTCCCGAGTTATGAAATTTTACCGAGTTATGAGATTTTACCGAGTTTTCAGATTTAACCGATTGCATCGATTATATCGATTTCACCCATTTCATAGGTAGTATTTATAAGACGTTATCGATTTTAGCGATATTATCGATTTTCCCGAGTTATGAAATTTTACCGAGTTATGAGATTTTACCGAGTTATGAGATTTAACCGATTGCATCGATTATATCGAATTCACCCATTTCATAGGTAGTATTTATAAGACGTTATCGATTTTAGCGATATTATCGATTTTCCCGAGTTATGAGATTTTACCGAGTAATGAGATTTTACCGAGTTTTCAGATTTAACCGATTGCATCGATTATATCGATTTCGCCCATTTCATAGGTAGTATTTATAAGACGTTATCGATTTTAGCGATATTATCGATTTTCCCGAGTTATGAAATTTTACCGAGTTATGAGATTTTACCGAGTTTTCAGATTTAACCGATTGCATCGATTATATCGATTTCACCCATTTCATAGGTAGTATTTATAAGACGTTATCGATTTTAGCGATATTATCAATTTTCCCGAGTTATGAAATTTTACCGAGTTATGAGATTTTACCGAGTTTTCAGATTTAACCGATTGCATCGATTATATCGATTTCACCCATTTCATAGGTAGTATTTAAAAGACGTTATCGATTTTAGCGATATTATCGATTTTCCCGAGTTATGAGATTTTACCGAGTTATGAGATTTTACCGAGTTTTCAGATTTAACCGATTGCATCGATTATATCGATTTCACCCATTTCATAGGTAGTATTTATAAGACGTTATCGATTTTAGCGATATTATCGATTTTCCCGAGTTATGAGATTTTACCGAGTTATGAGATTTTACCGAGTTTTCAGATTTAACCGATTGCATCGATTATATCGATTTCGCCCATTTCATAGGTAGTATTTATAAGACGTTATCGATTTTAGCGATATTATCGATTTTACCGAGTTGTGAAATTTTACCGAGTTATGAGATTTTACCGAGTTTTCAGATTTAACCGATTGCATCGATTATATCGATTTCACCCATTTCATAGGTAGTATTTATAAGACGTTATCGATTTTAGCGATATTATCGATTTCCCCGAGTTATGAAATTTTACCGAGTTATGAGATTTTACCGAGTTTTCAGATTTAACCGATTGCATCGATTATATCGATTTCGCCCATTTCATAGGTAGTATTTATAAGACGTTATCGATTTTAGCGATATTATCGATTTTCCCGAGTTATGAAATTTTACCGAGTTATGAGATTTTACCGAGTTTTCAGATTTAACCGATTGCATCGATTATATCGATTTCACCCATTTCATAGGTAGTATTTATAAGACGTTATCGATTTTAGCGATATTATCGATTTTCCCGAGTTATGAGATTTTACCGAGTTATGAGATTTTACCGAGTTTTCAGATTTAACCGATTGCATCGATTATATCGATTTCACCCATTTCATAGGTAGTATTTATAAGACGTTATCGATTTTAGCGATATTATCGATTTTCCCGAGTTATGAAATTTTACCGAGTTATGAGATTTTACCGAGTTTTCAGATTTAACCGATTGCATCGATTATATCGATTTCACCCATTTCATAGGTAGTATTTATTGGACGTTATCGATTTTAGCGATATTATCGATTTTCCCGAGTTATGAGATTTTACCGAGTTTTCAGATTTAACCGATTGCATCGATTATATCGATTTCGCCCATTTCGTAGGTAGTATTTATAAGACGTTATCGATTTTAGCGATATTATCGATTTTACCGAGTTGTGAAATTTTACCGAGTTATGAGATTTTACTGAGTTTTCAGATTTAACCGATTGCATCGATTATATCGATTTCACCCATTTCATAGGTAGTATTTATAAGACGTTATCGATTTTAGCGATATTATCGATTTTCCCGAGTTATGAAATTTTACCGAGTTATGAGATTTTACCGAGTTTTCAGATTTAACCGATTGCATCGATTATATCGATTTCGCCCATTTCATAGGTAGTATTTATAAGACGTTATCGATTTTAGCGATATTATCGATTTTACCGAGTTATGAAATTTTACCGAGTTATGAGATTTTACCGAGTTTTCAGATTTAACCGATTGCATCGATTATATCGATTTCACCCATTTCATAGGTAGTATTTATAAGACGTTATCGATTTTAGCGATATTATCGATTTTCCCGAGTTATAAGATTTTACCGAGTTATGAGATTTTACCGAGTTTTCAGATTTAACCGATTGCATCGATTATATCGATTTCACCCATTTCATAGGTAGTATTTATAAGACGTTATCGATTTTAGCGATATTATCGATTTTCCCGAGTTATGAAATTTTACCGAGTTATGAGATTTTACCGAGTTTTCAGATTTAACCGATTGCATCGATTATATCGATTTCGCCCATTTCATAGGTAGTATTTATAAGACGTTATCGATTTTAGCGATATTATCGATTTTCCCGAGTTATGAAATTTTACCGAGTTATGAGATTTTACCGATTTTTCAGATTTAACCGATTGCATCGATTATATCGATTTCACCCATTTCATAGGTAGTATTTATAAGACGTTATCGATTTAAGCGATATTATCGATTTTCCCGAGTTATGAAATTTTACCGAGTTATGAGATTTTACCGAGTTTTCAGATTTAACCGATTGCATCGATTATATCGATTTCACCCATTTCATAGGTAGTATTTATAAGACGTTATCGATTTTAGCGATATTATCGATTTTCCCGAGTTATGAGATTTTACCGAGTTTTCAGATTTAACCGATTGCATCGATTATATCGATTTCACCCATTTCATATGTAGTATTTATAAGACGTTATCGATTTTAGCGATATTATCGATTTTCCCGAGTTATGAGATTTTACCGAGTTTTCAGATTTAACCGATTGCATCGATTATATCGATTTCACCCATTTCATAGGTAGTATTTATAAGACGTTATCGATTTTAGCGATATTATCGATTTTCCCGAGTTATGAAATTTTACCGAGTTATGAGATTTTACCGAGTTTTCAGATTTAACCGATTGCATCGATTATATCGATTTCACCCATTTCATAGGTAGTATTTATAAGACGTTATCGATTTTAGCGATATTATCGATTTTCCCGAGTTATGAGATTTTACCGAGTTTTCAGATTTAACCGATTGCATCGATTATATCGATTTCACCCATTTCATAGGTAGTATTTATAAGAAGTTATCGATTTTAGCGATATTATCGATTTTCCCGAGTTATGAGATTTTACCGAGTTTTCAGATTTAACCGATTGCATCGATTATATCGATTTCACCCATTTCATAGGTAGTATTTATAAGACGTTATCGATTTTAGCGATATTATCGATTTTCCCGAGTTATGAAATTTTACCGAGTTATGAGATTTTACCGATTTTTCAGATTTAACCGATTGCATCGATTATATCGATTTCACCCATTTCATAGGTAGTATTTATAAGACGTTATCGATTTAAGCGATATTATCGATTTTCCCGAGTTATGAAATTTTACCGAGTTATGAGATTTTACCGAGTTTTCAGATTTAACCGATTGCATCGATTATATCGATTTCACCCATTTCATAGGTAGTATTTATAAGACGTTATCGATTTTAGCGATATTATCGATTTTCCCGAGTTATGAAATTTTACCGAGTTATGAGATTTTACCAAGTTTTCAGATTTAACCGATTGCATCGATTATATCGATTTCACCCATTTCATAGGTAGTATTTATAAGACGTTATCGATTTTAGCGATATTATCGATTTTCCCGAGTTATGAGATTTTACCGAGTTTTCAGATTTAACCGATTGCATCGATTATATCGATTTCACCCATTTCATAGGTAGTATTTATAAGACGTTATCGATTTTAGCGATATTATCGATTTTCCCGAGTTATGAAATTTTACCGAGTTATGAGATTTTACCGAGTTTTCAGATTTAACCGATTGCATCGATTATATCGATTTCACCCATTTCATAGGTAGTATTTATAAGACGTTATCGATTTTAGCGATATTATCGATTTTCCCGAGTTATGAGATTTTACCGAGTTTTCAGATTTAACCGATTGCATCGATAATATCGATTTCACCCATTTCATAGGTAGTATTTATAAGACGTTATCGATTTTAGCGATATTATCGATTTTCCCGAGTTATGAAATTTTACCGAGTTATGAGATTTTACCAAGTTTTCAGATTTAACCGATTGCATCGATTATATCGATTTCACCCATTTCATAGGTAGTATTTATAAGACGTTATCGATTTTAGCGATATTATCGATTTTCCCGAGTTATGAAATTTTACCGAGTTATGAGATTTTACCGAGTTTTCAGATTTAACCGATTGCATCGATTATATCGATTTCACCCATTTCATAGGTAGTATTTATAAGACGTTATCGATTTTAGCGATATTATCGATTTTCCCGAGTTATGAGATTTTACCGAGTTATGAGATTTTACCGAGTTATGAGATTTTACCGAGTTTTCAGATTTAACCGATTGCATCGATTATATCGATTTCACCCATTTCATAGGTAGTATTTATAAGACGTTATCGATTTTAGCGATATTATCGATTTTCCCGAGTTATGAAATTTTACCGAGTTATGAGATTCTACCGAGTTTTCAGATTTAACCGATTGCATCGATTATATCGATTTCACCCATTTCATAGGTAGTATTTATAAGACGTTATCGATTTTAGCGATATTATCGATTTTCCCGAGTTATGAAATTTTACCGAGTTATGAGATTTTACCGAGTTTTCAGATTTAACCGATTGCATCGATTATATCGATTTCGCCCATTTCATAGGTAGTATTTATAAGACGTTATCGATTTTAGCGATATTATCGATTTTCCCGAGTTATGAAATTTTACCGAGTTATGAGATTTTACCGAGTTTTCAGATTTAACCAATTGCATCGATTATATCGATTTCACCCATTTCATAGGTAGTATTTATAAGACGTTATCGATTTTAGCGATATTATCGATTTTCCCGAGTTATGAAATTTTACCGAGTTATGAGATTTTACCGAGTTTTCAGATTTAACCGATTGCATAGATTATATCGATTTCACCCATTTCATAGGTAGTATTTATAAGACGTTATCGATTTTAGCGATATTATCGATTTTCCCGAGTTATGAGATTTTACCGAGTTTTCAGATTTAACCGATTGCATCGATTATATCGATTTCGCCCATTTCGTAGGTAGTATTTATAAGACGTTATCGATTTTAGCGATATTATCGATTTTACCGAGTTGTGAAATTTTACCGAGTTATGAGATTTTACTGAGTTTTCAGATTTAACCGATTGCATCGATTATATCGATTTCGCCCATTTTATAGGTAGTATTTATAAGACGTTATCGATTTTAGCGATATTATCGATTTTCCCGAGTTATGAGATTTTACCGAGTTTTCAGATTTAACCGATTGCATCGATTATATCGATTTCGCCCATTTCGTAGGTAGTATTTATAAGACGTTATCGATTTTAGCGATATTATCGATTTTACCGAGTTGTGAAATTTTACCGAGTTATGAGATTTTACTGAGTTTTCAGATTTAACCGATTGCATCGATTATATCGATTTCACCCATTTCATAGGTAGTATTTATAAGACGTTATCGATTTTAGCGATATTATCGATTTTCCCGAGTTATGAAATTTTACCGAGTTATGAGATTTTACCGAGTTTTCAGATTTAACCGATTGCATCGATTATATCGATTTCACCCATTTCATAGGTAGTATTTATAAGACGTTATCGATTTTAGCGATATTATCGATTTTCCCGAGTTATGAGATTTTACCGAGTTTTCAGATTTAACCGATTGCATCGATTATATCGATTTCACCCATTTCATATGTAGTATTTATAAGACGTTATCGATTTTAGCGATATTATCGATTTTCCCGAGTTATGAGATTTTACCGAGTTTTCAGATTTAACCGATTGCATCGATTATATCGATTTCACCCATTTCATAGGTAGTATTTATAAGACGTTATCGATTTTAGCGATATTATCGATTTTCCCGAGTTATGAAATTTTACCGAGTTATGAGATTTTACCGAGTTTTCAGATTTAACCGATTGCATCGATTATATCGATTTCACCCATTTCATAGGTAGTATTTATAAGACGTTATCGATTTTAGCGATATTATCGATTTTCCCGAGTTATGAGATTTTACCGAGTTTTCAGATTTAACCGATTGCATCGATTATATCGATTTCACCCATTTCATAGGTAGTATTTATAAGAAGTTATCGATTTTAGCGATATTATCGATTTTCCCGAGTTATGAGATTTTACCGAGTTTTCAGATTTAACCGATTGCATCGATTATATCGATTTCACCCATTTCATAGGTAGTATTTATAAGACGTTATCGATTTTAGCGATATTATCGATTTTCCCGAGTTATGAAATTTTACCGAGTTATGAGATTTTACCGATTTTTCAGATTTAACCGATTGCATCGATTATATCGATTTCACCCATTTCATAGGTAGTATTTATAAGACGTTATCGATTTAAGCGATATTATCGATTTTCCCGAGTTATGAAATTTTACCGAGTTATGAGATTTTACCGAGTTTTCAGATTTAACCGATTGCATCGATTATATCGATTTCACCCATTTCATAGGTAGTATTTATAAGACGTTATCGATTTTAGCGATATTATCGATTTTCCCGAGTTATGAAATTTTACCGAGTTATGAGATTTTACCAAGTTTTCAGATTTAACCGATTGCATCGATTATATCGATTTCACCCATTTCATAGGTAGTATTTATAAGACGTTATCGATTTTAGCGATATTATCGATTTTCCCGAGTTATGAGATTTTACCGAGTTTTCAGATTTAACCGATTGCATCGATTATATCGATTTCACCCATTTCATAGGTAGTATTTATAAGACGTTATCGATTTTAGCGATATTATCGATTTTCCCGAGTTATGAAATTTTACCGAGTTATGAGATTTTACCGAGTTTTCAGATTTAACCGATTGCATCGATTATATCGATTTCACCCATTTCATAGGTAGTATTTATAAGACGTTATCGATTTTAGCGATATTATCGATTTTCCCGAGTTATGAGATTTTACCGAGTTTTCAGATTTAACCGATTGCATCGATAATATCGATTTCACCCATTTCATAGGTAGTATTTATAAGACGTTATCGATTTTAGCGATATTATCGATTTTCCCGAGTTATGAAATTTTACCGAGTTATGAGATTTTACCGAGTTTTCAGATTTAACCGATTGCATCGATTATATCGATTTCACCCATTTCATAGGTAGTATTTATAAGACGTTATCGATTTTAGCGATATTATCGATTTTCCCGAGTTATGAGATTTTACCGAGTTATGAGATTTTACCGAGTTATGAGATTTTACCGAGTTTTCAGATTTAACCGATTGCATCGATTATATCGATTTCACCCATTTCATAGGTAGTATTTATAAGACGTTATCGATTTTAGCGATATTATCGATTTTCCCGAGTTATGAAATTTTACCGAGTTATGAGATTCTACCGAGTTTTCAGATTTAACCGATTGCATCGATTATATCGATTTCACCCATTTCATAGGTAGTATTTATAAGACGTTATCGATTTTAGCGATATTATCGATTTTCCCGAGTTATGAAATTTTACCGAGTTATGAGATTTTACCGAGTTTTCAGATTTAACCGATTGCATCGATTATATCGATTTCGCCCATTTCATAGGTAGTATTTATAAGACGTTATCGATTTTAGCGATATTATCGATTTTCCCGAGTTATGAAATTTTACCGAGTTATGAGATTTTACCGAGTTTTCAGATTTAACCAATTGCATCGATTATATCGATTTCACCCATTTCATAGGTAGTATTTATAAGACGTTATCGATTTTAGCGATATTATCGATTTTCCCGAGTTATGAAATTTTACCGAGTTATGAGATTTTACCGAGTTTTCAGATTTAACCGATTGCATAGATTATATCGATTTCACCCATTTCATAGGTAGTATTTATAAGACGTTATCGATTTTAGCGATATTATCGATTTTCCCGAGTTATGAGATTTTACCGAGTTTTCAGATTTAACCGATTGCATCGATTATATCGATTTCGCCCATTTCGTAGGTAGTATTTATAAGACGTTATCGATTTTAGCGATATTATCGATTTTACCGAGTTGTGAAATTTTACCGAGTTATGAGATTTTACTGAGTTTTCAGATTTAACCGATTGCATCGATTATATCGATTTCGCCCATTTTATAGGTAGTATTTATAAGACGTTATCGATTTTAGCGATATTATCGATTTTCCCGAGTTATGAGATTTTACCGAGTTTTCAGATTTAACCGATTGCATCGATTATATCGATTTCGCCCATTTCGTAGGTAGTATTTATAAGACGTTATCGATTTTAGCGATATTATCGATTTTACCGAGTTGTGAAATTTTACCGAGTTATGAGATTTTACTGAGTTTTCAGATTTAACCGATTGCATCGATTATATCGATTTCACCCATTTCATAGGTAGTATTTATAAGACGTTATCGATTTTAGCGATATTATCGATTTTCCCGAGTTATGAAATTTTACCGAGTTATGAGATTTTACCGAGTTTTCAGATTTAACCGATTGCATCGATTATATCGATTTCGCCCATTTCATAGGTAGTATTTATAAGACGTTATCGATTTTAGCGATATTATCGATTTTACCGAGTTATGAAATTTTACCGAGTTATGAGATTTTACCGAGTTTTCAGATTTAACCGATTGCATCGATTATATCGATTTCACCCATTTCATAGGTAGTATTTATAAGACGTTATCGATTTTAGCGATATTATCGATTTTCCCGAGTTATGAAATTTTACCGAGTTATGAGATTTTACCGAGTTATGAGATTTTACCGAGTTATGAGATTTAACCGATTGCATCGATTATATCGAATTCACCCATTTCATAGGTATTATTTATAAGACGTTATCGATTTTAGCGATATTATCGATTTTCCCGAGTTATGAGATTTTACCGAGTAATGAGATTTTACCGAGTTTTCAGATTTAACCGATTGCATCGATAATATCGATTTCGCCCATTTCATAGGTAGTATTTATAAGACGTTATCGATTTTAGCGATATTATCGATTTTCCCGAGTTATGAAATTTTACCGAGTTATGAGATTTTACCGAGTTTTCAGATTTAACCGATTGCATCGATTATATCGAATTCACCCATTTCATAGGTAGTATTTATAAGACGTTATCGATTTTAGCGATATTATCGATTTTCCCGAGTTATGAAATTTTACCGAGTTATGAGATTTTACCGAGTTTTCAGATTTAACCGATTGCATCGATTATATCGATTTCACCCATTTCATAGGTAGTATTTATAAGACGTTATCGATTTTCCCGAGTTATGAAATTTTACCGAGTTATGAGATTTTACCGAGTTTTCAGATTTAACCGATTGCATCGATTATATCGATTTCACCCATTTCATAGGTAGTATTTATAAGACGTTATCGATTTTAGCGATATTATCGATTTTCCCGAGTTATGAAATTTTACCGAGTTATGAGATTTTACCGAGTTTTCAGATTTAACCGATTGCATCGATTATATCGATTTCACCCATTTCATAGGTAGTATTTAAAAGACGTTATCGATTTTAGCGATATTATCGATTTTCCCGAGTTATGAGATTTTACCGAGTTTTCAGATTTAACCGATTGCATCGATTATATCGATTTCGCCCATTTCATAGGTAGTATTTATAAGACGTTATCGATTTTAGCGATATTATCGATTTTACCGAGTTGTGAAATTTTACCGAGTTATGAGATTTTACCGAGTTTTCAGATTTAACCGATTGCATCGATTATATCGATTTCACCCATTTCATAGGTAGTATTTATAAGACGTTATCGATTTTAGCGATATTATCGATTTTCCCGAGTTATGAAATTTTACCGAGTTATGAGATTTTACCGAGTTTTCAGATTTAACCGATTGCATCGATTATATCGATTTCACCCATTTCATAGGTAGTATTTATAAGACGTTATCGATTTTAGCGATATTATCGATTTTCCCGAGTTATGAAATTTTACCGAGTTATGAGATTTTACCGAGTTATGAGATTTAACCGATTGCATCGATTATATCGAATTCACCCATTTCATAGGTAGTATTTATAAGACGTTATCGATTTTAGCGATATTATCGATTTTCCCGAGTTATGAGATTTTACCGAGTAATGAGATTTTACCGAGTTTTCAGATTTAACCGATTGCATCGATTATATCGATTTCGCCCATTTCGTAGGTAGTATTTATAAGACGTTATCGATTTTAGCGATATTATCGATTTTCCCGAGTTATGAAATTTTACCGAGTTATGAGATTTTACCGAGTTTTCAGATTTAACCGATTGCATCGATTATATCGATTTCACCCATTTCATAGGTAGTATTTAAAAGACGTTATCGATTTTAGCGATATTATCGATTTTCCCGAGTTATGAGATTTTACCGAGTTATGAGATTTTACCGAGTTTTCAGATTTAACCGATTGCATCGATTATATCGATTTCACCCATTTCATAGGTAGTATTTATAAGACGTTATCGATTTTAGCGATATTATCGATTTTCCCGAGTTATGAAATTTTACAGAGTTATGAGATTTTACCGAGTTTTCAGATTTAACCGATTGCATCGATTATATCGATTTCACCCATTTCATAGGTAGTATTTATAAGACGTTATCGATTTTAGCGATATTATCGATTTTCCCGAGTTATGAAATTTTACCGAGTTATGAGATTTTACCGAGTTATGAGATTTTACCGAGTTTTCAGATTTAACCGATTGCATCGATTATATCGATTTCGCCCATTTCATAGGTAGTATTTATAAGACGTTATCGATTTTAGCGATATTATCGATTTTACCGAGTTGTGAAATTTTACCGAGTTATGAGATTTTACCGAGTTTTCAGATTTAACCGATTGCATCGATTATATCGATTTCACCCATTTCATAGGTAGTATTTATAAGACGTTATCGATTTTAGCGATATTATCGATTTTCCCGAGTTATGAAATTTTACCGAGTTATGAGATTTTACCGAGTTTTCAGATTTAACCGATTGCATAGATTATATCGATTTCACCCATTTCATAGGTAGTATTTATAAGACGTTATCGATTTTAGCGATATTATCGATTTTCCCGAGTTATGAAATTTTACCGAGTTATGAGATTTTACCGAGTTTTCAGATTTAACCGATTGCATCGATTATATCGATTTCACCCATTTCATAGGTAGTATTTAAAAGACGTTATCGATTTTAGCGATATTATCGATTTTCCCGAGTTATGAGATTTTACCGAGTTATGAGATTTTACCGAGTTTTCAGATTTAACCGATTGCATCGATTATATCGATTTCACCCATTTCATAGGTAGTATTTATAAGACGTTATCGATTTTAGCGATATTATCGATTTTCCCGAGTTATGAGATTTTACCGAGTTTTCAGATTTAACCGATTGCATCGATTATATCGATTTCGCCCATTTCATAGGTAGTATTTATAAGACGTTATCGATTTTAGCGATATTATCGATTTTACCGAGTTGTGAAATTTTACCGAGTTATGAGATTTTACCGAGTTTTCAGATTTAACCGATTGCATCGATTATATCGATTTCACCCATTTCATAGGTAGTATTTATAAGACGTTATCGATTTTAGCGATATTATCGATTTTCCCGAGTTATGAAATTTTACCGAGTTATGAGATTTTACCGAGTTTTCAGATTTAACCGATTGCATCGATTATATCGATTTCACCCATTTCATAGGTAGTATTTATAAGACGTTATCGATTTTAGCGATATTATCGATTTTCCCGAGTTATGAAATTTTACCGAGTTATGAGATTTTACCGAGTTATGAGATTTAACCGATTGCATCGATTATATCGAATTCACCCATTTCATAGGTAGTATTTATAAGACGTTATCGATTTTAGCGATATTATCGATTTTCCCGAGTTATGAGATTTTACCGAGTAATGAGATTTTACCGAGTTTTCAGATTTAACCGATTGCATCGATTATATCGATTTCGCCCATTTCATAGGTAGTATTTATAAGACGTTATCGATTTTAGCGATATTATCGATTTTCCCGAGTTATGAGATTTTACCGAGTTTTCAGATTTAACCGATTGCATCGATTATATCGATTTCACCCATTTCATAGGTAGTATTTATAAGACGTTATCGATTTTAGCGATATTATCGATTTTCCCGAGTTATGAAATTTTACCGAGTTATGAGATTTTACCGAGTTTTCAGATTTAACCGATTGCATCGATTATATCGATTTCACCCATTTCATAGGTAGTATTTATAAGACGTTATCGATTTTAGCGATATTATCGATTTTCCCGAGTTATGAAATTTTACCGAGTTATGAGATTTTACCGAGTTTTCAGATTTAACCGATTGCATCGATTATATCGATTTCACCCATTTCATAGGTAGTATTTATAAGACGTTATCGATTTTAGCGATATTATCGATTTTCCCGAGTTATGAGATTTTACCGAGTTTTCAGATTTAACCGATTGCATCGATTATATCGATTTCACCCATTTCATAGGTAGTATTTATAAGACGTTATCGATTTTAGCGATATTATCGATTTTCCCGAGTTATGAAATTTTACCGAGTTATGAGATTTTACCGAGTTTTCAGATTTAACCAATTGCATCGATTATATCGATTTCACCCATTTCATAGGTAGTATTTATAAGACGTTATCGATTTTAGCGATATTATCGAATTTCCCGAGTTATGAAATTTTACCGAGTTATGAGATTTTACCGAGTTTTCAGATTTAACCGATTGCATCGATTATATCGATTTCGCCTATTTCATAGGTAGTATTTATAAGACGTTATCGATTTTAGCGATATTATCGATTTTCCCGAGTTATGAAATTTTACCGAGTTATGAGATTTTACCGAGTTTTCAGATTTAACCGATTGCATCGATTATATCGATTTTACCCATTTCATAGGTAGTATTTATAAGACGTTATTGACTTTAGCGATATTATCGATTTTCCCGAGTTATGAAATTTTACCGAGTTATGAGATTTTACCGAGTTTTCAGATTTAACCAATTGCATCGATTATATCGATTTCACCCATTTCATAGGTAGTATTTATAAGACGTTATCGATTTAAGCGATATTATCGATTTTCCCGAGTTATTAAATTTTACCGAGTTATGAGATTTTACCGAGTTTTCAGATTTAACCGATTGCATCGATTATATCGATTTCACCCATTTCATAGGTAGTATTTAAAAGACGTTATCGATTTTAGCGATATTATCGATTTTCCCGAGTTATGAGATTTTACCGAGTTATAAGATTTTACCGAGTTTTCAGATTTAACCGATTGCATCGATTATATCGATTTCACCCATTTCATAGGTAGTATTTATAAGACGTTATCGATTTTAGCGATATTATCGATTTTCCCGAGTTATGAGATTTTACCGAGTTTTCAGATTTAACCGATTGCATCGATTATATCGATTTCGCCCATTTCATAGGTAGTATTTATAAGACGTTATCGATTTTAGCGATATTATCGATTTTACCGAGTTGTGAAATTTTACCGAGTTATGAGATTTTACCGAGTTTTCAGATTTAACCGATTGCATCGATTATATCGATTTCACCCATTTCATAGGTAGTATTTATAAGACGTTATCGATTTTAGCGATATTATCGATTTTCCCGAGTTATGAAATTTTACCGAGTTATGAGATTTTACCGAGTTTTCAGATTTAACCGATTGCATCGATTATATCGATTTCACCCATTTCATAGGTAGTATTTATAAGACGTTATCGATTTTAGCGATATTATCGATTTTCCCGAGTTATGAAATTTTACCGAGTTATGAGATTTTACCGAGTTATGAGATTTAACCGATTGCATCGATTATATCGAATTCACCCATTTCATAGGTAGTATTTATAAGACGTTATCGATTTTAGCGATATTATCGATTTTCCCGAGTTATGAGATTTTACCGAGTAATGAGATTTTACCGAGTTTTCAGATTTAACCGATTGCATCGATTATATCGATTTCGCCCATTTCATAGGTAGTATTTATAAGACGTTATCGATTTTAGCGATATTATCGATTTTCCCGAGTTATGAAATTTTACCGAGTTATGAGATTTTACCGAGTTTTCAGATTTAACCGATTGCATCGATTATATCGATTTCACCCATTTCATAGGTAGTATTTATAAGACGTTATCGATTTTAGCGATATTATCAATTTTCCCGAGTTATGAAATTTTACCGAGTTATGAGATTTTACCGAGTTTTCAGATTTAACCGATTGCATCGATTATATCGATTTCACCCATTTCATAGGTAGTATTTAAAAGACGTTATCGATTTTAGCGATATTATCGATTTTCCCGAGTTATGAGATTTTACCGAGTTATGAGATTTTACCGAGTTTTCAGATTTAACCGATTGCATCGATTATATCGATTTCACCCATTTCATAGGTAGTATTTATAAGACGTTATCGATTTTAGCGATATTATCGATTTTCCCGAGTTATGAGATTTTACCGAGTTATGAGATTTTACCGAGTTTTCAGATTTAACCGATTGCATCGATTATATCGATTTCGCCCATTTCATAGGTAGTATTTATAAGACGTTATCGATTTTAGCGATATTATCGATTTTACCGAGTTGTGAAATTTTACCGAGTTATGAGATTTTACCGAGTTTTCAGATTTAACCGATTGCATCGATTATATCGATTTCACCCATTTCATAGGTAGTATTTATAAGACGTTATCGATTTTAGCGATATTATCGATTTCCCCGAGTTATGAAATTTTACCGAGTTATGAGATTTTACCGAGTTTTCAGATTTAACCGATTGCATCGATTATATCGATTTCGCCCATTTCATAGGTAGTATTTATAAGACGTTATCGATTTTAGCGATATTATCGATTTTCCCGAGTTATGAAATTTTACCGAGTTATGAGATTTTACCGAGTTTTCAGATTTAACCGATTGCATCGATTATATCGATTTCACCCATTTCATAGGTAGTATTTATAAGACGTTATCGATTTTAGCGATATTATCGATTTTCCCGAGTTATGAGATTTTACCGAGTTATGAGATTTTACCGAGTTTTCAGATTTAACCGATTGCATCGATTATATCGATTTCACCCATTTCATAGGTAGTATTTATAAGACGTTATCGATTTTAGCGATATTATCGATTTTCCCGAGTTATGAAATTTTACCGAGTTATGAGATTTTACCGAGTTTTCAGATTTAACCGATTGCATCGATTATATCGATTTCACCCATTTCATAGGTAGTATTTATTGGACGTTATCGATTTTAGCGATATTATCGATTTTCCCGAGTTATGAGATTTTACCGAGTTTTCAGATTTAACCGATTGCATCGATTATATCGATTTCGCCCATTTCGTAGGTAGTATTTATAAGACGTTATCGATTTTAGCGATATTATCGATTTTACCGAGTTGTGAAATTTTACCGAGTTATGAGATTTTACTGAGTTTTCAGATTTAACCGATTGCATCGATTATATCGATTTCACCCATTTCATAGGTAGTATTTATAAGACGTTATCGATTTTAGCGATATTATCGATTTTCCCGAGTTATGAAATTTTACCGAGTTATGAGATTTTACCGAGTTTTCAGATTTAACCGATTGCATCGATTATATCGATTTCGCCCATTTCATAGGTAGTATTTATAAGACGTTATCGATTTTAGCGATATTATCGATTTTACCGAGTTATGAAATTTTACCGAGTTATGAGATTTTACCGAGTTTTCAGATTTAACCGATTGCATCGATTATATCGATTTCACCCATTTCATAGGTAGTATTTATAAGACGTTATCGATTTTAGCGATATTATCGATTTTCCCGAGTTATAAGATTTTACCGAGTTATGAGATTTTACCGAGTTTTCAGATTTAACCGATTGCATCGATTATATCGATTTCACCCATTTCATAGGTAGTATTTATAAGACGTTATCGATTTTAGCGATATTATCGATTTTCCCGAGTTATGAAATTTTACCGAGTTATGAGATTTTACCGAGTTTTCAGATTTAACCGATTGCATCGATTATATCGATTTCGCCCATTTCATAGGTAGTATTTATAAGACGTTATCGATTTTAGCGATATTATCGATTTTCCCGAGTTATGAAATTTTACCGAGTTATGAGATTTTACCGATTTTTCAGATTTAACCGATTGCATCGATTATATCGATTTCACCCATTTCATAGGTAGTATTTATAAGACGTTATCGATTTAAGCGATATTATCGATTTTCCCGAGTTATGAAATTTTACCGAGTTATGAGATTTTACCGAGTTTTCAGATTTAACCGATTGCATCGATTATATCGATTTCACCCATTTCATAGGTAGTATTTATAAGACGTTATCGATTTTAGCGATATTATCGATTTTCCCGAGTTATGAGATTTTACCGAGTTTTCAGATTTAACCGATTGCATCGATTATATCGATTTCACCCATTTCATATGTAGTATTTATAAGACGTTATCGATTTTAGCGATATTATCGATTTTCCCGAGTTATGAGATTTTACCGAGTTTTCAGATTTAACCGATTGCATCGATTATATCGATTTCACCCATTTCATAGGTAGTATTTATAAGACGTTATCGATTTTAGCGATATTATCGATTTTCCCGAGTTATGAAATTTTACCGAGTTATGAGATTTTACCGAGTTTTCAGATTTAACCGATTGCATCGATTATATCGATTTCACCCATTTCATAGGTAGTATTTATAAGACGTTATCGATTTTAGCGATATTATCGATTTTCCCGAGTTATGAGATTTTACCGAGTTTTCAGATTTAACCGATTGCATCGATTATATCGATTTCACCCATTTCATAGGTAGTATTTATAAGAAGTTATCGATTTTAGCGATATTATCGATTTTCCCGAGTTATGAGATTTTACCGAGTTTTCAGATTTAACCGATTGCATCGATTATATCGATTTCACCCATTTCATAGGTAGTATTTATAAGACGTTATCGATTTTAGCGATATTATCGATTTTCCCGAGTTATGAAATTTTACCGAGTTATGAGATTTTACCGATTTTTCAGATTTAACCGATTGCATCGATTATATCGATTTCACCCATTTCATAGGTAGTATTTATAAGACGTTATCGATTTAAGCGATATTATCGATTTTCCCGAGTTATGAAATTTTACCGAGTTATGAGATTTTACCGAGTTTTCAGATTTAACCGATTGCATCGATTATATCGATTTCACCCATTTCATAGGTAGTATTTATAAGACGTTATCGATTTTAGCGATATTATCGATTTTCCCGAGTTATGAAATTTTACCGAGTTATGAGATTTTACCAAGTTTTCAGATTTAACCGATTGCATCGATTATATCGATTTCACCCATTTCATAGGTAGTATTTATAAGACGTTATCGATTTTAGCGATATTATCGATTTTCCCGAGTTATGAGATTTTACCGAGTTTTCAGATTTAACCGATTGCATCGATTATATCGATTTCACCCATTTCATAGGTAGTATTTATAAGACGTTATCGATTTTAGCGATATTATCGATTTTCCCGAGTTATGAAATTTTACCGAGTTATGAGATTTTACCGAGTTTTCAGATTTAACCGATTGCATCGATTATATCGATTTCACCCATTTCATAGGTAGTATTTATAAGACGTTATCGATTTTAGCGATATTATCGATTTTCCCGAGTTATGAGATTTTACCGAGTTTTCAGATTTAACCGATTGCATCGATAATATCGATTTCACCCATTTCATAGGTAGTATTTATAAGACGTTATCGATTTTAGCGATATTATCGATTTTCCCGAGTTATGAAATTTTACCGAGTTATGAGATTTTACCAAGTTTTCAGATTTAACCGATTGCATCGATTATATCGATTTCACCCATTTCATAGGTAGTATTTATAAGACGTTATCGATTTTAGCGATATTATCGATTTTCCCGAGTTATGAAATTTTACCGAGTTATGAGATTTTACCGAGTTTTCAGATTTAACCGATTGCATCGATTATATCGATTTCACCCATTTCATAGGTAGTATTTATAAGACGTTATCGATTTTAGCGATATTATCGATTTTCCCGAGTTATGAGATTTTACCGAGTTATGAGATTTTACCGAGTTATGAGATTTTACCGAGTTTTCAGATTTAACCGATTGCATCGATTATATCGATTTCACCCATTTCATAGGTAGTATTTATAAGACGTTATCGATTTTAGCGATATTATCGATTTTCCCGAGTTATGAAATTTTACCGAGTTATGAGATTCTACCGAGTTTTCAGATTTAACCGATTGCATCGATTATATCGATTTCACCCATTTCATAGGTAGTATTTATAAGACGTTATCGATTTTAGCGATATTATCGATTTTCCCGAGTTATGAAATTTTACCGAGTTATGAGATTTTACCGAGTTTTCAGATTTAACCGATTGCATCGATTATATCGATTTCGCCCATTTCATAGGTAGTATTTATAAGACGTTATCGATTTTAGCGATATTATCGATTTTCCCGAGTTATGAAATTTTACCGAGTTATGAGATTTTACCGAGTTTTCAGATTTAACCAATTGCATCGATTATATCGATTTCACCCATTTCATAGGTAGTATTTATAAGACGTTATCGATTTTAGCGATATTATCGATTTTCCCGAGTTATGAAATTTTACCGAGTTATGAGATTTTACCGAGTTTTCAGATTTAACCGATTGCATAGATTATATCGATTTCACCCATTTCATAGGTAGTATTTATAAGACGTTATCGATTTTAGCGATATTATCGATTTTCCCGAGTTATGAGATTTTACCGAGTTTTCAGATTTAACCGATTGCATCGATTATATCGATTTCGCCCATTTCGTAGGTAGTATTTATAAGACGTTATCGATTTTAGCGATATTATCGATTTTACCGAGTTGTGAAATTTTACCGAGTTATGAGATTTTACTGAGTTTTCAGATTTAACCGATTGCATCGATTATATCGATTTCGCCCATTTTATAGGTAGTATTTATAAGACGTTATCGATTTTAGCGATATTATCGATTTTCCCGAGTTATGAGATTTTACCGAGTTTTCAGATTTAACCGATTGCATCGATTATATCGATTTCGCCCATTTCGTAGGTAGTATTTATAAGACGTTATCGATTTTAGCGATATTATCGATTTTACCGAGTTGTGAAATTTTACCGAGTTATGAGATTTTACTGAGTTTTCAGATTTAACCGATTGCATCGATTATATCGATTTCACCCATTTCATAGGTAGTATTTATAAGACGTTATCGATTTTAGCGATATTATCGATTTTCCCGAGTTATGAAATTTTACCGAGTTATGAGATTTTACCGAGTTTTCAGATTTAACCGATTGCATCGATTATATCGATTTCGCCCATTTCATAGGTAGTATTTATAAGACGTTATCGATTTTAGCGATATTATCGATTTTACCGAGTTATGAAATTTTACCGAGTTATGAGATTTTACCGAGTTTTCAGATTTAACCGATTGCATCGATTATATCGATTTCACCCATTTCATAGGTAGTATTTATAAGACGTTATCGATTTTAGCGATATTATCGATTTTCCCGAGTTATGAAATTTTACCGAGTTATGAGATTTTACCGAGTTATGAGATTTTACCGAGTTATGAGATTTAACCGATTGCATCGATTATATCGAATTCACCCATTTCATAGGTATTATTTATAAGACGTTATCGATTTTAGCGATATTATCGATTTTCCCGAGTTATGAGATTTTACCGAGTAATGAGATTTTACCGAGTTTTCAGATTTAACCGATTGCATCGATAATATCGATTTCGCCCATTTCATAGGTAGTATTTATAAGACGTTATCGATTTTAGCGATATTATCGATTTTCCCGAGTTATGAAATTTTACCGAGTTATGAGATTTTACCGAGTTTTCAGATTTAACCGATTGCATCGATTATATCGAATTCACCCATTTCATAGGTAGTATTTATAAGACGTTATCGATTTTAGCGATATTATCGATTTTCCCGAGTTATGAAATTTTACCGAGTTATGAGATTTTACCGAGTTTTCAGATTTAACCGATTGCATCGATTATATCGATTTCACCCATTTCATAGGTAGTATTTATAAGACGTTATCGATTTTCCCGAGTTATGAAATTTTACCGAGTTATGAGATTTTACCGAGTTTTCAGATTTAACCGATTGCATCGATTATATCGATTTCACCCATTTCATAGGTAGTATTTATAAGACGTTATCGATTTTAGCGATATTATCGATTTTCCCGAGTTATGAAATTTTACCGAGTTATGAGATTTTACCGAGTTTTCAGATTTAACCGATTGCATCGATTATATCGATTTCACCCATTTCATAGGTAGTATTTAAAAGACGTTATCGATTTTAGCGATATTATCGATTTTCCCGAGTTATGAGATTTTACCGAGTTTTCAGATTTAACCGATTGCATCGATTATATCGATTTCGCCCATTTCATAGGTAGTATTTATAAGACGTTATCGATTTTAGCGATATTATCGATTTTACCGAGTTGTGAAATTTTACCGAGTTATGAGATTTTACCGAGTTTTCAGATTTAACCGATTGCATCGATTATATCGATTTCACCCATTTCATAGGTAGTATTTATAAGACGTTATCGATTTTAGCGATATTATCGATTTTCCCGAGTTATGAAATTTTACCGAGTTATGAGATTTTACCGAGTTTTCAGATTTAACCGATTGCATCGATTATATCGATTTCACCCATTTCATAGGTAGTATTTATAAGACGTTATCGATTTTAGCGATATTATCGATTTTCCCGAGTTATAAAATTTTACCGAGTTATGAGATTTTACCGAGTTATGAGATTTAACCGATTGCATCGATTATATCGAATTCACCCATTTCATAGGTAGTATTTATAAGACGTTATCGATTTTAGCGATATTATCGATTTTCCCGAGTTATGAGATTTTACCGAGTAATGAGATTTTACCGAGTTTTCAGATTTAACCGATTGCATCGATTATATCGATTTCGCCCATTTCGTAGGTAGTATTTATAAGACGTTATCGATTTTAGCGATATTATCGATTTTCCCGAGTTATGAAATTTTACCGAGTTATGAGATTTTACCGAGTTTTCAGATTTAACCGATTGCATCGATTATATCGATTTCACCCATTTCATAGGTAGTATTTAAAAGACGTTATCGATTTTAGCGATATTATCGATTTTCCCGAGTTATGAGATTTTACCGAGTTATGAGATTTTACCGAGTTTTCAGATTTAACCGATTGCATCGATTATATCGATTTCACCCATTTCATAGGTAGTATTTATAAGACGTTATCGATTTTAGCGATATTATCGATTTTCCCGAGTTATGAAATTTTACAGAGTTATGAGATTTTACCGAGTTTTCAGATTTAACCGATTGCATCGATTATATCGATTTCACCCATTTCATAGGTAGTATTTATAAGACGTTATCGATTTTAGCGATATTATCGATTTTCCCGAGTTATGAAATTTTACCGAGTTATGAGATTTTACCGAGTTATGAGATTTTACCGAGTTTTCAGATTTAACCGATTGCATCGATTATATCGATTTCGCCCATTTCATAGGTAGTATTTATAAGACGTTATCGATTTTAGCGATATTATCGATTTTACCGAGTTGTGAAATTTTACCGAGTTATGAGATTTTACCGAGTTTTCAGATTTAACCGATTGCATCGATTATATCGATTTCACCCATTTCATAGGTAGTATTTATAAGACGTTATCGATTTTAGCGATATTATCGATTTTCCCGAGTTATGAAATTTTACCGAGTTATGAGATTTTACCGAGTTTTCAGATTTAACCGATTGCATAGATTATATCGATTTCACCCATTTCATAGGTAGTATTTATAAGACGTTATCGATTTTAGCGATATTATCGATTTTCCCGAGTTATGAAATTTTACCGAGTTATGAGATTTTACCGAGTTTTCAGATTTAACCGATTGCATCGATTATATCGATTTCACCCATTTCATAGGTAGTATTTAAAAGACGTTATCGATTTTAGCGATATTATCGATTTTCCCGAGTTATGAGATTTTACCGAGTTATGAGATTTTACCGAGTTTTCAGATTTAACCGATTGCATCGATTATATCGATTTCACCCATTTCATAGGTAGTATTTATAAGACGTTATCGATTTTAGCGATATTATCGATTTTCCCGAGTTATGAGATTTTACCGAGTTTTCAGATTTAACCGATTGCATCGATTATATCGATTTCGCCCATTTCATAGGTAGTATTTATAAGACGTTATCGATTTTAGCGATATTATCGATTTTACCGAGTTGTGAAATTTTACCGAGTTATGAGATTTTACCGAGTTTTCAGATTTAACCGATTGCATCGATTATATCGATTTCACCCATTTCATAGGTAGTATTTATAAGACGTTATCGATTTTAGCGATATTATCGATTTTCCCGAGTTATGAAATTTTACCGAGTTATGAGATTTTACCGAGTTTTCAGATTTAACCGATTGCATCGATTATATCGATTTCACCCATTTCATAGGTAGTATTTATAAGACGTTATCGATTTTAGCGATATTATCGATTTTCCCGAGTTATGAAATTTTACCGAGTTATGAGATTTTACCGAGTTATGATATTTAACCGATTGCATCGATTATATCGAATTCACCCATTTCATAGGTAGTATTTATAAGACGTTATCGATTTTAGCGATATTATCGATTTTCCCGAGTTATGAGATTTTACCGAGTAATGAGATTTTACCGAGTTTTCAGATTTAACCGATTGCATCGATTATATCGATTTCGCCCATTTCATAGGTAGTATTTATAAGACGTTATCGATTTTAGCGATATTATCGATTTTCCCGAGTTATGAAATTTTACCGAGTTTTGAGATTTTACCGAGTTTTCAGATTTAACCGATTGCATCGATTATATCGATTTCACCCATTTCATAGGTAGTATTTATAAGACGTTATCGATTTTAGCGATATTATCGATTTTCCCGAGTTATGAAATTTTACCGAGTTATGAGATTTTACCGAGTTTTCAGATTTAACCGATTGCATCGATTATATCGATTTCACCCATTTCATAGGTAGTATTTAAAAGACGTTATCGATTTTAGCGATATTATCGATTTTCACGAGTTATGTGATTTTACCGAGTTATGAGATTTTACCGAGTTTTCAGATTTAACCGATTGCATCGATTATATCGATTTCACCCATTTCATAGGTAGTATTTATAAGACGTTATCGATTTTAGCGATATTATCGATTTTCCCGAGTTATGAAATTTTACAGAGTTATGAGATTTTACCGAGTTTTCAGATTTAACCGATTGCATCGATTATATCGATTTCACCCATTTCATAGGTAGTATTTATAAGACGTTATCGATTTTAGCGATATTATCGATTTTCCCGAGTTATGAAATTTTACCGAGTTATGAGATTTTCCCGAGTTATGAGATTTTACCGAGTTTTCAGATTTAACCGATTGCATCGATTATATCGATTTCGCCCATTTCATAGGTAGTATTTATAAGACGTTATCGATTTTAGCGATATTATCGATTTTACCGAGTTGTGAAATTTTACCGAGTTATGAGATTTTACCGAGTTTTCAGATTTAACCGATTGCATCGATTATATCGATTTCACCCATTTCATAGGTAGTATTTATAAGACGTTATCGATTTTAGCGATATTATCGATTTTCCCGAGTTATGAAATTTTACCGAGTTATGAGATTTTACCGAGTTTTCAGATTTAACCGATTGCATCGATTATATCGATTTCACCCATTTCATAGGTAGTATTTATAAGACGTTATCGATTTTGGCGATATTATCGATTTTCCCGAGTTATGAAATTTTACCGAGTTATGAGATTTTACCGAGTTTTCAGATTTAACCGATTGCATCGATTATATCGATTTCGCCCATTTCATAGGTAGTATTTATAAGACGTTATCGATTTTAGCGATATTATCGATTTTCCCGAGTTATGAAATTTTACCGAGTTATGAGATTTTACCGAGTTTTCAGATTTAACCGATTGCATCGATTATATCGATTTCGCCTATATCATAGGTAGTATTTATAAGACGTTATGGATTTTAGCGATATTATCGATTTTCCCGAGTTATGAGATTTTACCGAGTTTTCAGATTTAACCGATTGCATCGATTATATCGATTTCACCCATTTCATAGGTAGTATTTATAAGACGTTATCGATTTTAGCGATATTATCGATTTTCCCGAGTTATGAAATTTTACCGAGTTATGAGATTTTACCGAGTTTTCAGATTTAACCGATTTTATCGATTATATCGATTTCACCCATTTCATAGGTAGTATTTATAAGACGTTATCGATTTTAGCGATATTATCGATTTTCCCGAGTTATGAAATTTTACCGAGTTATGAGATTTTACCGAGTTTTCAGATTTAACCGATTGCATCGATTATATCGATTTCACCCATTTCATAGGTAGTATTTATAAGACGTTATCGATTTTAGCGATATTATCGATTTTCCCGAGTTATGAGATTTTACCGAGTTTTCAGATTTAACCGATTGCATCGATTATATCGATTTCACCCATTTCATAGGTAGTATTTATAAGACGTTATCGATTTTAGCGATATTATCGATTTTCCCGAGTTATGAAATTTTACCGAGTTATGAGATTTTACCGAGTTTTCAGATTTAACCAATTGCATCGATTATATCGATTTCACCCATTTCATAGGTAGTATTTATAAGACGTTATCGATTTTAGCGATATTATCGAATTTCCCGAGTTATGAAATTTTACCGAGTTATGAGATTTTACCGAGTTTTCAGATTTAACCGATTGCATCGATTATATCGATTTCGCCTATTTCATAGGTAGTATTTATAAGACGTTATCGATTTTAGCGATATTATCGATTTTCCCGAGTTATGAAATTTTACCGAGTTATGAGATTTTACCGAGTTTTCAGATTTAACCGATTGCATCGATTATATCGATTTTACCCATTTCATAGGTAGTATTTATAAGACGTTATTGACTTTAGCGATATTATCGATTTTCCCGAGTTATGAAATTTTACCGAGTTATGAGATTTTACCGAGTTTTCAGATTTAACCAATTGCATCGATTATATCGATTTCACCCATTTCATAGGTAGTATTTATAAGACGTTATCGATTTAAGTGATATTATCGATTTTCCCGAGTTATTAAATTTTACCGAGTTATGAGATTTTACCGAGTTTTCAGATTTAACCGATTGCATCGATTATATCGATTTCACCCATTTCATAGGTAGTATTTAAAAGACGTTATCGATTTTAGCGATATTATCGATTTTCCCGAGTTATGAGATTTTACCGAGTTATAAGATTTTACCGAGTTTTCAGATTTAACCGATTGCATCGATTATATCGATTTCACCCATTTCATAGGTAGTATTTATAAGACGTTATCGATTTTAGCGATATTATCGATTTTCCCGAGTTATGAGATTTTACCGAGTTTTCAGATTTAACCGATTGCATCGATTATATCGATTTCGCCCATTTCATAGGTAGTATTTATAAGACGTTATCGATTTTAGCGATATTATCGATTTTACCGAGTTGTGAAATTTTACCGAGTTATGAGATTTTACCGAGTTTTCAGATTTAACCGATTGCATCGATTATATCGATTTCACCCATTTCATAGGTAGTATTTATAAGACGTTATCGATTTTAGCGATATTATCGATTTTCCCGAGTTATGAAATTTTACCGAGTTATGAGATTTTACCGAGTTTTCAGATTTAACCGATTGCATCGATTATATCGATTTCACCCATTTCATAGGTAGTATTTATAAGACGTTATCGATTTTAGCGATATTATCGATTTTCCCGAGTTATGAAATTTTACCGAGTTATGAGATTTTACCGAGTTATGAGATTTAACCGATTGCATCGATTATATCGAATTCACCCATTTCATAGGTAGTATTTATAAGACGTTATCGATTTTAGCGATATTATCGATTTTCCCGAGTTATGAGATTTTACCGAGTAATGAGATTTTACCGAGTTTTCAGATTTAACCGATTGCATCGATTATATCGATTTCGCCCATTTCATAGGTAGTATTTATAAGACGTTATCGATTTTAGCGATATTATCGATTTTCCCGAGTTATGAAATTTTACCGAGTTATGAGATTTTACCGAGTTTTCAGATTTAACCGATTGCATCGATTATATCGATTTCACCCATTTCATAGGTAGTATTTATAAGACGTTATCGATTTTAGCGATATTATCAATTTTCCCGAGTTATGAAATTTTACCGAGTTATGAGATTTTACCGAGTTTTCAGATTTAACCGATTGCATCGATTATATCGATTTCACCCATTTCATAGGTAGTATTTAAAAGACGTTATCGATTTTAGCGATATTATCGATTTTCCCGAGTTATGAGATTTTACCGAGTTATGAGATTTTACCGAGTTTTCAGATTTAACCGATTGCATCGATTATATCGATTTCGCCTATTTCATAGGTAGTATTTATAAGACGTTATCGATTTAAGCGATATTATCGATTTTCCCGAGTTATGAAATTTTACCGAGTTATGAGATTTTACCGAGTTTTCAGATTTAACCGATTGCATCGATTATATCGATTTTACCCATTTCATAGGTAGTATTTATAAGACGTTATTGACTTTAGCGATATTATCGATTTTCCCGAGTTATGAAATTTTACCGAGTTATGAGATTTTACCGAGTTTTCAGATTTAACCAATTGCATCGATTATATCGATTTCACCCATTTCATAGGTAGTATTTATAAGACGTTATCGATTTAAGCGATATTATCGATTTTCCCGAGTTATTAAATTTTACCGAGTTATGAGATTTTACCGAGTTTTCAGATTTAACCGATTGCATCGATTATATCGATTTCACCCATTTCATAGGTAGTATTTAAAAGACGTTATCGATTTTAGCGATATTATCGATTTTCCCGAGTTATGAGATTTTACCGAGTTATAAGATTTTACCGAGTTTTCAGATTTAACCGATTGCATCGATTATATCGATTTCACCCATTTCATAGGTAGTATTTATAAGACGTTATCGATTTTAGCGATATTATCGATTTTCCCGAGTTATGAGATTTTACCGAGTTTTCAGATTTAACCGATTGCATCGATTATATCGATTTCGCCCATTTCATAGGTAGTATTTATAAGACGTTATCGATTTTAGCGATATTATCGATTTTACCGAGTTGTGAAATTTTACCGAGTTATGAGATTTTACCGAGTTTTCAGATTTAACCGATTGCATCGATTATATCGATTTCACCCATTTCATAGGTAGTATTTATAAGACGTTATCGATTTTAGCGATATTATCGATTTCCCCGAGTTATGAAATTTTACCGAGTTATGAGATTTTACCGAGTTTTCAGATTTAACCGATTGCATCGATTATATCGATTTCACCCATTTCATAGGTAGTATTTATAAGACGTTATCGATTTTAGCGATATTATCGATTTTCCCGAGTTATGAAATTTTACCGAGTTATGAGATTTTACCGAGTTTTCAGATTTAACCGATTGCATCGATTATATCGATTTCGCCCATTTCATAGGTAGTATTTATAAGACGTTATCGATTTTAGCGATATTATCGATTTTCCCGAGTTATGAAATTTTACCGAGCTATGAGATTTTACCGAGTTTTCAGATTTAACCGATTGCATCGATTATATCGATTTCACCCATTTCATAGGTAGTATTTATAAGACGTTATCGATTTTAG
Source organism: Acronicta alni (assembly GCA_964056405.1). Taxonomy (NCBI): domain Eukaryota; kingdom Metazoa; phylum Arthropoda; class Insecta; order Lepidoptera; family Noctuidae; genus Acronicta; species Acronicta alni. The sequence continues at coordinate 81,784 of OZ043916.1, read as the reverse complement.
CGATATTATCGATTTTCCCGAGTTATGAGATTTTACCGAGTTATGAGATTTTACCGAGTTTTCAGATTTAACCGATTGCATCGATTATATCGATTTCACCCATTTCATAGGTAGTATTTATAAGACGTTATCGATTTTAGCGATATTATCGATTTTCCCGAGTTATGAGATTTTACCGAGTTTTCAGATTTAACCGATTGCATCGATTATATCGATTTCGCCCATTTCATAGGTAGTATTTATAAGACGTTATCGATTTTAGCGATATTATCGATTTTACCGAGTTGTGAAATTTTACCGAGTTATGAGATTTTACCGAGTTTTCAGATTTAACCGATTGCATCGATTATATCGATTTCACCCATTTCATAGGTAGTATTTATAAGACGTTATCGATTTTAGCGATATTATCGATTTCCCCGAGTTATGAGATTTTACCGAGTTATGAGATTTTACCGAGTTATGAGATTTAACCGATTGCATCGATTATATCGAATTCACCCATTTCATAGGTATTATTTATAAGACGTTATCGATTTTAGCGATATTATCGATTTTCCCGAGTTATGAGATTTTACCGAGTAATGAGATTTTACCGAGTTTTCAGATTTAACCGATTGCATCGATAATATCGATTTCGCCCATTTCATAGGTAGTATTTATAAGACGTTATCGATTTTAGCGATATTATCGATTTTCCCGAGTTATGAAATTTTACCGAGTTATGAGATTTTACCGAGTTTTCAGATTTAACCGATTGCATCGATTATATCGAATTCACCCATTTCATAGGTAGTATTTATAAGACGTTATCGATTTTAGCGATATTATCGATTTTCCCGAGTTATGAAATTTTACCGAGTTATGAGATTTTACCGAGTTTTCAGATTTAACCGATTGCATCGATTATATCGATTTCACCCATTTCATAGGTAGTATTTATAAGACGTTATCGATTTTCCCGAGTTATGAAATTTTACCGAGTTATGAGATTTTACCGAGTTTTCAGATTTAACCGATTGCATCGATTATATCGATTTCACCCATTTCATAGGTAGTATTTATAAGACGTTATCGATTTTAGCGATATTATCGATTTTCCCGAGTTATGAAATTTTACCGAGTTATGAGATTTTACCGAGTTTTCAGATTTAACCGATTGCATCGATTATATCGATTTCACCCATTTCATAGGTAGTATTTAAAAGACGTTATCGATTTTAGCGATATTATCGATTTTCCCGAGTTATGAGATTTTACCGAGTTTTCAGATTTAACCGATTGCATCGATTATATCGATTTCGCCCATTTCATAGGTAGTATTTATAAGACGTTATCGATTTTAGCGATATTATCGATTTTACCGAGTTGTGAAATTTTACCGAGTTATGAGATTTTACCGAGTTTTCAGATTTAACCGATTGCATCGATTATATCGATTTCACCCATTTCATAGGTAGTATTTATAAGACGTTATCGATTTTAGCGATATTATCGATTTTCCCGAGTTATGAAATTTTACCGAGTTATGAGATTTTACCGAGTTTTCAGATTTAACCGATTGCATCGATTATATCGATTTCACCCATTTCATAGGTAGTATTTATAAGACGTTATCGATTTTAGCGATATTATCGATTTTCCCGAGTTATAAAATTTTACCGAGTTATGAGATTTTACCGAGTTATGAGATTTAACCGATTGCATCGATTATATCGAATTCACCCATTTCATAGGTAGTATTTATAAGACGTTATCGATTTTAGCGATATTATCGATTTTCCCGAGTTATGAGATTTTACCGAGTAATGAGATTTTACCGAGTTTTCAGATTTAACCGATTGCATCGATTATATCGATTTCGCCCATTTCGTAGGTAGTATTTATAAGACGTTATCGATTTTAGCGATATTATCGATTTTCCCGAGTTATGAAATTTTACCGAGTTATGAGATTTTACCGAGTTTTCAGATTTAACCGATTGCATCGATTATATCGATTTCACCCATTTCATAGGTAGTATTTAAAAGACGTTATCGATTTTAGCGATATTATCGATTTTCCCGAGTTATGAGATTTTACCGAGTTATGAGATTTTACCGAGTTTTCAGATTTAACCGATTGCATCGATTATATCGATTTCACCCATTTCATAGGTAGTATTTATAAGACGTTATCGATTTTAGCGATATTATCGATTTTCCCGAGTTATGAAATTTTACAGAGTTATGAGATTTTACCGAGTTTTCAGATTTAACCGATTGCATCGATTATATCGATTTCACCCATTTCATAGGTAGTATTTATAAGACGTTATCGATTTTAGCGATATTATCGATTTTCCCGAGTTATGAAATTTTACCGAGTTATGAGATTTTACCGAGTTATGAGATTTTACCGAGTTTTCAGATTTAACCGATTGCATCGATTATATCGATTTCGCCCATTTCATAGGTAGTATTTATAAGACGTTATCGATTTTAGCGATATTATCGATTTTACCGAGTTGTGAAATTTTACCGAGTTATGAGATTTTACCGAGTTTTCAGATTTAACCGATTGCATCGATTATATCGATTTCACCCATTTCATAGGTAGTATTTATAAGACGTTATCGATTTTAGCGATATTATCGATTTTCCCGAGTTATGAAATTTTACCGAGTTATGAGATTTTACCGAGTTTTCAGATTTAACCGATTGCATAGATTATATCGATTTCACCCATTTCATAGGTAGTATTTATAAGACGTTATCGATTTTAGCGATATTATCGATTTTCCCGAGTTATGAAATTTTACCGAGTTATGAGATTTTACCGAGTTTTCAGATTTAACCGATTGCATCGATTATATCGATTTCACCCATTTCATAGGTAGTATTTAAAAGACGTTATCGATTTTAGCGATATTATCGATTTTCCCGAGTTATGAGATTTTACCGAGTTATGAGATTTTACCGAGTTTTCAGATTTAACCGATTGCATCGATTATATCGATTTCACCCATTTCATAGGTAGTATTTATAAGACGTTATCGATTTTAGCGATATTATCGATTTTCCCGAGTTATGAGATTTTACCGAGTTTTCAGATTTAACCGATTGCATCGATTATATCGATTTCGCCCATTTCATAGGTAGTATTTATAAGACGTTATCGATTTTAGCGATATTATCGATTTTACCGAGTTGTGAAATTTTACCGAGTTATGAGATTTTACCGAGTTTTCAGATTTAACCGATTGCATCGATTATATCGATTTCACCCATTTCATAGGTAGTATTTATAAGACGTTATCGATTTTAGCGATATTATCGATTTTCCCGAGTTATGAAATTTTACCGAGTTATGAGATTTTACCGAGTTTTCAGATTTAACCGATTGCATCGATTATATCGATTTCACCCATTTCATAGGTAGTATTTATAAGACGTTATCGATTTTAGCGATATTATCGATTTTCCCGAGTTATGAAATTTTACCGAGTTATGAGATTTTACCGAGTTATGATATTTAACCGATTGCATCGATTATATCGAATTCACCCATTTCATAGGTAGTATTTATAAGACGTTATCGATTTTAGCGATATTATCGATTTTCCCGAGTTATGAGATTTTACCGAGTAATGAGATTTTACCGAGTTTTCAGATTTAACCGATTGCATCGATTATATCGATTTCGCCCATTTCATAGGTAGTATTTATAAGACGTTATCGATTTTAGCGATATTATCGATTTTCCCGAGTTATGAAATTTTACCGAGTTTTGAGATTTTACCGAGTTTTCAGATTTAACCGATTGCATCGATTATATCGATTTCACCCATTTCATAGGTAGTATTTATAAGACGTTATCGATTTTAGCGATATTATCGATTTTCCCGAGTTATGAAATTTTACCGAGTTATGAGATTTTACCGAGTTTTCAGATTTAACCGATTGCATCGATTATATCGATTTCACCCATTTCATAGGTAGTATTTAAAAGACGTTATCGATTTTAGCGATATTATCGATTTTCACGAGTTATGTGATTTTACCGAGTTATGAGATTTTACCGAGTTTTCAGATTTAACCGATTGCATCGATTATATCGATTTCACCCATTTCATAGGTAGTATTTATAAGACGTTATCGATTTTAGCGATATTATCGATTTTCCCGAGTTATGAAATTTTACAGAGTTATGAGATTTTACCGAGTTTTCAGATTTAACCGATTGCATCGATTATATCGATTTCACCCATTTCATAGGTAGTATTTATAAGACGTTATCGATTTTAGCGATATTATCGATTTTCCCGAGTTATGAAATTTTACCGAGTTATGAGATTTTCCCGAGTTATGAGATTTTACCGAGTTTTCAGATTTAACCGATTGCATCGATTATATCGATTTCGCCCATTTCATAGGTAGTATTTATAAGACGTTATCGATTTTAGCGATATTATCGATTTTACCGAGTTGTGAAATTTTACCGAGTTATGAGATTTTACCGAGTTTTCAGATTTAACCGATTGCATCGATTATATCGATTTCACCCATTTCATAGGTAGTATTTATAAGACGTTATCGATTTTAGCGATATTATCGATTTTCCCGAGTTATGAAATTTTACCGAGTTATGAGATTTTACCGAGTTTTCAGATTTAACCGATTGCATCGATTATATCGATTTCACCCATTTCATAGGTAGTATTTATAAGACGTTATCGATTTTGGCGATATTATCGATTTTCCCGAGTTATGAAATTTTACCGAGTTATGAGATTTTACCGAGTTTTCAGATTTAACCGATTGCATCGATTATATCGATTTCGCCCATTTCATAGGTAGTATTTATAAGACGTTATCGATTTTAGCGATATTATCGATTTTCCCGAGTTATGAAATTTTACCGAGTTATGAGATTTTACCGAGTTTTCAGATTTAACCGATTGCATCGATTATATCGATTTCGCCTATATCATAGGTAGTATTTATAAGACGTTATGGATTTTAGCGATATTATCGATTTTCCCGAGTTATGAGATTTTACCGAGTTTTCAGATTTAACCGATTGCATCGATTATATCGATTTCACCCATTTCATAGGTAGTATTTATAAGACGTTATCGATTTTAGCGATATTATCGATTTTCCCGAGTTATGAAATTTTACCGAGTTATGAGATTTTACCGAGTTTTCAGATTTAACCGATTTTATCGATTATATCGATTTCACCCATTTCATAGGTAGTATTTATAAGACGTTATCGATTTTAGCGATATTATCGATTTTCCCGAGTTATGAAATTTTACCGAGTTATGAGATTTTACCGAGTTTTCAGATTTAACCGATTGCATCGATTATATCGATTTCACCCATTTCATAGGTAGTATTTATAAGACGTTATCGATTTTAGCGATATTATCGATTTTCCCGAGTTATGAGATTTTACCGAGTTTTCAGATTTAACCGATTGCATCGATTATATCGATTTCACCCATTTCATAGGTAGTATTTATAAGACGTTATCGATTTTAGCGATATTATCGATTTTCCCGAGTTATGAAATTTTACCGAGTTATGAGATTTTACCGAGTTTTCAGATTTAACCAATTGCATCGATTATATCGATTTCACCCATTTCATAGGTAGTATTTATAAGACGTTATCGATTTTAGCGATATTATCGAATTTCCCGAGTTATGAAATTTTACCGAGTTATGAGATTTTACCGAGTTTTCAGATTTAACCGATTGCATCGATTATATCGATTTCGCCTATTTCATAGGTAGTATTTATAAGACGTTATCGATTTTAGCGATATTATCGATTTTCCCGAGTTATGAAATTTTACCGAGTTATGAGATTTTACCGAGTTTTCAGATTTAACCGATTGCATCGATTATATCGATTTTACCCATTTCATAGGTAGTATTTATAAGACGTTATTGACTTTAGCGATATTATCGATTTTCCCGAGTTATGAAATTTTACCGAGTTATGAGATTTTACCGAGTTTTCAGATTTAACCAATTGCATCGATTATATCGATTTCACCCATTTCATAGGTAGTATTTATAAGACGTTATCGATTTAAGTGATATTATCGATTTTCCCGAGTTATTAAATTTTACCGAGTTATGAGATTTTACCGAGTTTTCAGATTTAACCGATTGCATCGATTATATCGATTTCACCCATTTCATAGGTAGTATTTAAAAGACGTTATCGATTTTAGCGATATTATCGATTTTCCCGAGTTATGAGATTTTACCGAGTTATAAGATTTTACCGAGTTTTCAGATTTAACCGATTGCATCGATTATATCGATTTCACCCATTTCATAGGTAGTATTTATAAGACGTTATCGATTTTAGCGATATTATCGATTTTCCCGAGTTATGAGATTTTACCGAGTTTTCAGATTTAACCGATTGCATCGATTATATCGATTTCGCCCATTTCATAGGTAGTATTTATAAGACGTTATCGATTTTAGCGATATTATCGATTTTACCGAGTTGTGAAATTTTACCGAGTTATGAGATTTTACCGAGTTTTCAGATTTAACCGATTGCATCGATTATATCGATTTCACCCATTTCATAGGTAGTATTTATAAGACGTTATCGATTTTAGCGATATTATCGATTTTCCCGAGTTATGAAATTTTACCGAGTTATGAGATTTTACCGAGTTTTCAGATTTAACCGATTGCATCGATTATATCGATTTCACCCATTTCATAGGTAGTATTTATAAGACGTTATCGATTTTAGCGATATTATCGATTTTCCCGAGTTATGAAATTTTACCGAGTTATGAGATTTTACCGAGTTATGAGATTTAACCGATTGCATCGATTATATCGAATTCACCCATTTCATAGGTAGTATTTATAAGACGTTATCGATTTTAGCGATATTATCGATTTTCCCGAGTTATGAGATTTTACCGAGTAATGAGATTTTACCGAGTTTTCAGATTTAACCGATTGCATCGATTATATCGATTTCGCCCATTTCATAGGTAGTATTTATAAGACGTTATCGATTTTAGCGATATTATCGATTTTCCCGAGTTATGAAATTTTACCGAGTTATGAGATTTTACCGAGTTTTCAGATTTAACCGATTGCATCGATTATATCGATTTCACCCATTTCATAGGTAGTATTTATAAGACGTTATCGATTTTAGCGATATTATCAATTTTCCCGAGTTATGAAATTTTACCGAGTTATGAGATTTTACCGAGTTTTCAGATTTAACCGATTGCATCGATTATATCGATTTCACCCATTTCATAGGTAGTATTTAAAAGACGTTATCGATTTTAGCGATATTATCGATTTTCCCGAGTTATGAGATTTTACCGAGTTATGAGATTTTACCGAGTTTTCAGATTTAACCGATTGCATCGATTATATCGATTTCGCCTATTTCATAGGTAGTATTTATAAGACGTTATCGATTTAAGCGATATTATCGATTTTCCCGAGTTATGAAATTTTACCGAGTTATGAGATTTTACCGAGTTTTCAGATTTAACCGATTGCATCGATTATATCGATTTTACCCATTTCATAGGTAGTATTTATAAGACGTTATTGACTTTAGCGATATTATCGATTTTCCCGAGTTATGAAATTTTACCGAGTTATGAGATTTTACCGAGTTTTCAGATTTAACCAATTGCATCGATTATATCGATTTCACCCATTTCATAGGTAGTATTTATAAGACGTTATCGATTTAAGCGATATTATCGATTTTCCCGAGTTATTAAATTTTACCGAGTTATGAGATTTTACCGAGTTTTCAGATTTAACCGATTGCATCGATTATATCGATTTCACCCATTTCATAGGTAGTATTTAAAAGACGTTATCGATTTTAGCGATATTATCGATTTTCCCGAGTTATGAGATTTTACCGAGTTATAAGATTTTACCGAGTTTTCAGATTTAACCGATTGCATCGATTATATCGATTTCACCCATTTCATAGGTAGTATTTATAAGACGTTATCGATTTTAGCGATATTATCGATTTTCCCGAGTTATGAGATTTTACCGAGTTTTCAGATTTAACCGATTGCATCGATTATATCGATTTCGCCCATTTCATAGGTAGTATTTATAAGACGTTATCGATTTTAGCGATATTATCGATTTTACCGAGTTGTGAAATTTTACCGAGTTATGAGATTTTACCGAGTTTTCAGATTTAACCGATTGCATCGATTATATCGATTTCACCCATTTCATAGGTAGTATTTATAAGACGTTATCGATTTTAGCGATATTATCGATTTCCCCGAGTTATGAAATTTTACCGAGTTATGAGATTTTACCGAGTTTTCAGATTTAACCGATTGCATCGATTATATCGATTTCACCCATTTCATAGGTAGTATTTATAAGACGTTATCGATTTTAGCGATATTATCGATTTTCCCGAGTTATGAAATTTTACCGAGTTATGAGATTTTACCGAGTTTTCAGATTTAACCGATTGCATCGATTATATCGATTTCGCCCATTTCATAGGTAGTATTTATAAGACGTTATCGATTTTAGCGATATTATCGATTTTCCCGAGTTATGAAATTTTACCGAGCTATGAGATTTTACCGAGTTTTCAGATTTAACCGATTGCATCGATTATATCGATTTCACCCATTTCATAGGTAGTATTTATAAGACGTTATCGATTTTAGCGATATTATCGATTTTCCCGAGTTATGAGATTTTACCGAGTTATGAGATTTTACCGAGTTTTCAGATTTAACCGATTGCATCGATTATATCGATTTCACCCATTTCATAGGTAGTATTTATAAGACGTTATCGATTTTAGCGATATTATCGATTTTCCCGAGTTATGAAATTTTACCGAGTTATGAGATTTTACCGAGTTTTCAGATTTAACCGATTGCATCGATTATATCGATTTCACCCATTTCATAGGTAGTATTTATTGGACGTTATCGATTTTAGCGATATTATCGATTTTCCCGAGTTATGAGATTTTACCGAGTTTTCAGATTTAACCGATTGCATCGATTATATCGATTTCGCCCATTTCGTAGGTAGTATTTATAAGACGTTATCGATTTTAGCGATATTATCGATTTTACCGAGTTGTGAAATTTTACCGAGTTATGAGATTTTACTGAGTTTTCAGATTTAACCGATTGCATCGATTATATCGATTTCACCCATTTCATAGGTAGTATTTATAAGACGTTATCGATTTTAGCGATATTATCGATTTTCCCGAGTTATGAAATTTTACCGAGTTATGAGATTTTACCGAGTTTTCAGATTTAACCGATTGCATCGATTATATCGATTTCGCCCATTTCATAGGTAGTATTTATAAGACGTTATCGATTTTAGCGATATTATCGATTTTACCGAGTTATGAAATTTTACCGAGTTATGAGATTTTACCGAGTTTTCAGATTTAACCGATTGCATCGATTATATCGATTTCACCCATTTCATAGGTAGTATTTATAAGACGTTATCGATTTTAGCGATATTATCGATTTTCCCGAGTTATAAGATTTTACCGAGTTATGAGATTTTACCGAGTTTTCAGATTTAACCGATTGCATCGATTATATCGATTTCACCCATTTCATAGGTAGTATTTATAAGACGTTATCGATTTTAGCGATATTATCGATTTTCCCGAGTTATGAAATTTTACCGAGTTATGAGATTTTACCGAGTTTTCAGATTTAACCGATTGCATCGATTATATCGATTTCGCCCATTTCATAGGTAGTATTTATAAGACGTTATCGATTTTAGCGATATTATCGATTTTCCCGAGTTATGAAATTTTACCGAGTTATGAGATTTTACCGATTTTTCAGATTTAACCGATTGCATCGATTATATCGATTTCACCCATTTCATAGGTAGTATTTATAAGACGTTATCGATTTAAGCGATATTATCGATTTTCCCGAGTTATGAAATTTTACCGAGTTATGAGATTTTACCGAGTTTTCAGATTTAACCGATTGCATCGATTATATCGATTTCACCCATTTCATAGGTAGTATTTATAAGACGTTATCGATTTTAGCGATATTATCGATTTTCCCGAGTTATGAGATTTTACCGAGTTTTCAGATTTAACCGATTGCATCGATTATATCGATTTCACCCATTTCATATGTAGTATTTATAAGACGTTATCGATTTTAGCGATATTATCGATTTTCCCGAGTTATGAGATTTTACCGAGTTTTCAGATTTAACCGATTGCATCGATTATATCGATTTCACCCATTTCATAGGTAGTATTTATAAGACGTTATCGATTTTAGCGATATTATCGATTTTCCCGAGTTATGAAATTTTACCGAGTTATGAGATTTTACCGAGTTTTCAGATTTAACCGATTGCATCGATTATATCGATTTCACCCATTTCATAGGTAGTATTTATAAGACGTTATCGATTTTAGCGATATTATCGATTTTCCCGAGTTATGAGATTTTACCGAGTTTTCAGATTTAACCGATTGCATCGATTATATCGATTTCACCCATTTCATAGGTAGTATTTATAAGACGTTATCGATTTTAGCGATATTATCGATTTTCCCGAGTTATGAAATTTTACCGAGTTATGAGATTTTACCGAGTTTTCAGATTTAACCGATTGCATCGATTATATCGATTTCACCCATTTCATAGGTAGTATTTATAAGACGTTATCGATTTAAGCGATATTATCGATTTTCCCGAGTTATGAAATTTTACCGAGTTATGAGATTTTACCGAGTTTTCAGATTTAACCGATTGCATCGATTATATCGATTTCACCCATTTCATAGGTAGTATTTATAAGACGTTATCGATTTTAGCGATATTATCGATTTTCCCGAGTTATGAAATTTTACCGAGTTATGAGATTTTACCAAGTTTTCAGATTTAACCGATTGCATCGATTATATCGATTTCACCCATTTCATAGGTAGTATTTATAAGACGTTATCGATTTTAGCGATATTATCGATTTTCCCGAGTTATGAGATTTTACCGAGTTTTCAGATTTAACCGATTGCATCGATTATATCGATTTCACCCATTTCATAGGTAGTATTTATAAGACGTTATCGATTTTAGCGATATTATCGATTTTCCCGAGTTATGAAATTTTACCGAGTTATGAGATTTTACCGAGTTATGAGATTTTACCGAGTTTTCAGATTTAACCGATTGCATCGATTATATCGATTTCACCCATTTCATAGGTAGTATTTATAAGACGTTATCGATTTTAGCGATATTATCGATTTTCCCGAGTTATGAGATTTTACCGAGTTTTCAGATTTAACCGATTGCATCGATTATATCGATTTCACCCATTTCATAGGTAGTATTTATAAGACGTTATCGATTTTAGCGATATTATCGATTTTCCCGAGTTATGAAATTTTACCGAGTTATGAGATTTTACCGAGTTTTCAGATTTAACCGATTGCATCGATTATATCGATTTCACCCATTTCATAGGTAGTATTTATAAGACGTTATCGATTTTAGCGATATTATCGATTTTCCCGAGTTATGAAATTTTACCGAGTTATGAGATTTTACCGAGTTTTCAGATTTAACCGATTGCATCGATTATATCGATTTCACCCATTTCATAGGTAGTATTTATAAGACGTTATCGATTTTAGCGATATTATCGATTTTCCCGAGTTATGAGATTTTACCGAGTTATGAGATTTTACCGAGTTATGAGATTTTACCGAGTTTTCAGATTTAACCGATTGCATCGATTATATCGATTTCACCCATTTCATAGGTAGTATTTATAAGACGTTATCGATTTTAGCGATATTATCGATTTTCCCGAGTTATGAAATTTTACCGAGTTATGAGATTCTACCGAGTTTTCAGATTTAACCGATTGCATCGATTATATCGATTTCACCCATTTCATAGGTAGTATTTATAAGACGTTATCGATTTTAGCGATATTATCGATTTTCCCGAGTTATGAAATTTTACCGAGTTATGAGATTTTACCGAGTTTTCAGATTTAACCGATTGCATCGATTATATCGATTTCGCCCATTTCATAGGTAGTATTTATAAGACGTTATCGATTTTAGCGATATTATCGATTTTCCCGAGTTATGAAATTTTACCGAGTTATGAGATTTTACCGAGTTTTCAGATTTAACCGATTGCATCGATTATATCGATTTCACCCATTTCATAGGTAGTATTTATAAGACGTTATCGATTTTAGCGACATTATCGATTTTCCCGAGTTATGAGATTTTACCGAGTTATGAGATTTTACCGAGTTTTCAGATTTAACCGATTGCATCGATTATATCGATTTCGCCCATTTCATAGGTAGTATTTATAAGACGTTATCGATTTTAGCGATATTATCGATTTTACCGAGTTATGAGATTTTACCGAGTTTTCAGATTTAACCGATTGCATCGATTATATCGATTTCGCCCATTTCATAGGTAGTATTTATAAGACGTTATCGATTTTAGCGATATTATCGATTTTACCGAGTTGTGAAATTTTACCGAGTTATGAGATTTTACCGAGTTTTCAGATTTAACCGATTGCATCGATTATATCGATTTCACCCATTTCATAGGTAGTATTTATAAGACGTTATCGATTTTAGCGATATTATCGATTTCCCCGAGTTATGAAATTTTACCGAGTTATGAGATTTTACCGAGTTTTCAGATTTAACCGATTGCATCGATTATATCGATTTCACCCATTTCATAGGTAGTATTTATAAGACGTTATCGATTTTAGCGATATTATCGATTTTCCCGAGTTATGAAATTTTACCGAGTTATGAGATTTTACCGAGTTTTCAGATTTAACCGATTGCATCGATTATATCGATTTCGCCCATTTCATAGGTAGTATTTATAAGACGTTATCGATTTTAGCGATATTATCGATTTTCCCGAGTTATGAAATTTTACCGAGCTATGAGATTTTACCGAGTTTTCAGATTTAACCGATTGCATCGATTATATCGATTTCACCCATTTCATAGGTAGTATTTATAAGACGTTATCGATTTTAGCGATATTATCGATTTTCCCGAGTTATGAGATTTTACCGAGTTATGAGATTTTACCGAGTTTTCAGATTTAACCGATTGCATCGATTATATCGATTTCACCCATTTCATAGGTAGTATTTATAAGACGTTATCGATTTTAGCGATATTATCGATTTTCCCGAGTTATGAAATTTTACCGAGTTATGAGATTTTACCGAGTTTTCAGATTTAACCGATTGCATCGATTATATCGATTTCACCCATTTCATAGGTAGTATTTATTGGACGTTATCGATTTTAGCGATATTATCGATTTTCCCGAGTTATGAGATTTTACCGAGTTTTCAGATTTAACCGATTGCATCGATTATATCGATTTCGCCCATTTCGTAGGTAGTATTTATAAGACGTTATCGATTTTAGCGATATTATCGATTTTACCGAGTTGTGAAATTTTACCGAGTTATGAGATTTTACTGAGTTTTCAGATTTAACCGATTGCATCGATTATATCGATTTCACCCATTTCATAGGTAGTATTTATAAGACGTTATCGATTTTAGCGATATTATCGATTTTCCCGAGTTATGAAATTTTACCGAGTTATGAGATTTTACCGAGTTTTCAGATTTAACCGATTGCATCGATTATATCGATTTCGCCCATTTCATAGGTAGTATTTATAAGACGTTATCGATTTTAGCGATATTATCGATTTTACCGAGTTATGAAATTTTACCGAGTTATGAGATTTTACCGAGTTTTCAGATTTAACCGATTGCATCGATTATATCGATTTCACCCATTTCATAGGTAGTATTTATAAGACGTTATCGATTTTAGCGATATTATCGATTTTCCCGAGTTATAAGATTTTACCGAGTTATGAGATTTTACCGAGTTTTCAGATTTAACCGATTGCATCGATTATATCGATTTCACCCATTTCATAGGTAGTATTTATAAGACGTTATCGATTTTAGCGATATTATCGATTTTCCCGAGTTATGAAATTTTACCGAGTTATGAGATTTTACCGAGTTTTCAGATTTAACCGATTGCATCGATTATATCGATTTCGCCCATTTCATAGGTAGTATTTATAAGACGTTATCGATTTTAGCGATATTATCGATTTTCCCGAGTTATGAAATTTTACCGAGTTATGAGATTTTACCGATTTTTCAGATTTAACCGATTGCATCGATTATATCGATTTCACCCATTTCATAGGTAGTATTTATAAGACGTTATCGATTTAAGCGATATTATCGATTTTCCCGAGTTATGAAATTTTACCGAGTTATGAGATTTTACCGAGTTTTCAGATTTAACCGATTGCATCGATTATATCGATTTCACCCATTTCATAGGTAGTATTTATAAGACGTTATCGATTTTAGCGATATTATCGATTTTCCCGAGTTATGAGATTTTACCGAGTTTTCAGATTTAACCGATTGCATCGATTATATCGATTTCACCCATTTCATATGTAGTATTTATAAGACGTTATCGATTTTAGCGATATTATCGATTTTCCCGAGTTATGAGATTTTACCGAGTTTTCAGATTTAACCGATTGCATCGATTATATCGATTTCACCCATTTCATAGGTAGTATTTATAAGACGTTATCGATTTTAGCGATATTATCGATTTTCCCGAGTTATGAAATTTTACCGAGTTATGAGATTTTACCGAGTTTTCAGATTTAACCGATTGCATCGATTATATCGATTTCACCCATTTCATAGGTAGTATTTATAAGACGTTATCGATTTTAGCGATATTATCGATTTTCCCGAGTTATGAGATTTTACCGAGTTTTCAGATTTAACCGATTGCATCGATTATATCGATTTCACCCATTTCATAGGTAGTATTTATAAGAAGTTATCGATTTTAGCGATATTATCGATTTTCCCGAGTTATGAGATTTTACCGAGTTTTCAGATTTAACCGATTGCATCGATTATATCGATTTCACCCATTTCATAGGTAGTATTTATAAGACGTTATCGATTTTAGCGATATTATCGATTTTCCCGAGTTATGAAATTTTACCGAGTTATGAGATTTTACCGATTTTTCAGATTTAACCGATTGCATCGATTATATCGATTTCACCCATTTCATAGGTAGTATTTATAAGACGTTATCGATTTAAGCGATATTATCGATTTTCCCGAGTTATGAAATTTTACCGAGTTATGAGATTTTACCGAGTTTTCAGATTTAACCGATTGCATCGATTATATCGATTTCACCCATTTCATAGGTAGTATTTATAAGACGTTATCGATTTTAGCGATATTATCGATTTTCCCGAGTTATGAAATTTTACCGAGTTATGAGATTTTACCAAGTTTTCAGATTTAACCGATTGCATCGATTATATCGATTTCACCCATTTCATAGGTAGTATTTATAAGACGTTATCGATTTTAGCGATATTATCGATTTTCCCGAGTTATGAGATTTTACCGAGTTTTCAGATTTAACCGATTGCATCGATTATATCGATTTCACCCATTTCATAGGTAGTATTTATAAGACGTTATCGATTTTAGCGATATTATCGATTTTCCCGAGTTATGAAATTTTACCGAGTTATGAGATTTTACCGAGTTTTCAGATTTAACCGATTGCATCGATTATATCGATTTCACCCATTTCATAGGTAGTATTTATAAGACGTTATCGATTTTAGCGATATTATCGATTTTCCCGAGTTATGAGATTTTACCGAGTTTTCAGATTTAACCGATTGCATCGATTATATCGATTTCACCCATTTCATAGGTAGTATTTATAAGACGTTATCGATTTTAGCGATATTATCGATTTTCCCGAGTTATGAAATTTTACCGAGTTATGAGATTTTACCAAGTTTTCAGATTTAACCGATTGCATCGATTATATCGATTTCACCCATTTCATAGGTAGTATTTATAAGACGTTATCGATTTTAGCGATATTATCGATTTTCCCGAGTTATGAAATTTTACCGAGTTATGAGATTTTACCGAGTTTTCAGATTTAACCGATTGCATCGATTATATCGATTTCACCCATTTCATAGGTAGTATTTATAAGACGTTATCGATTTTAGCGATATTATCGATTTTCCCGAGTTATGAGATTTTACCGAGTTATGAGATTTTACCGAGTTATGAGATTTTACCGAGTTTTCAGATTTAACCGATTGCATCGATTATATCGATTTCACCCATTTCATAGGTAGTATTTATAAGACGTTATCGATTTTAGCGATATTATCGATTTTCCCGAGTTATGAAATTTTACCGAGTTATGAGATTCTACCGAGTTTTCAGATTTAACCGATTGCATCGATTATATCGATTTCACCCATTTCATAGGTAGTATTTATAAGACGTTATCGATTTTAGCGATATTATCGATTTTCCCGAGTTATGAAATTTTACCGAGTTATGAGATTTTACCGAGTTTTCAGATTTAACCGATTGCATCGATTATATCGATTTCGCCCATTTCATAGGTAGTATTTATAAGACGTTATCGATTTTAGCGATATTATCGATTTTCCCGAGTTATGAAATTTTACCGAGTTATGAGATTTTACCGAGTTTTCAGATTTAACCGATTGCATCGATTATATCGATTTCACCCATTTCATAGGTAGTATTTATAAGACGTTATCGATTTTAGCGACATTATCGATTTTCCCGAGTTATGAGATTTTACCGAGTTATGAGATTTTACCGAGTTTTCAGATTTAACCGATTGCATCGATTATATCGATTTCGCCCATTTCATAGGTAGTATTTATAAGACGTTATCGATTTTAGCGATATTATCGATTTTACCGAGTTGTGAAATTTTACCGAGTTATGAGATTTTACTGAGTTTTCAGATTTAACCGATTGCATCGATTATATCGATTTCACCCATTTCATAGGTAGTATTTATAAGACGTTATCGATTTTAGCGATATTATCGATTTTCCCGAGTTATGAAATTTTACCGAGTTTTGAGATTTTACCGAGTTTTCAGATTTAACCGATTGCATCGATTATATCGATTTCGCCCATTTCATAGGTAGTATTTATAAGACGTTATCGATTTTAGCGATATTATCGATTTTCCCGAGTTATGAAATTTTACCGAGTTTTCAGATTTAACCGATTGCATCGATTATATCGATTTCACCCATTTCATAGGTAGTATTTATAAGACGTTATCGATTTTAGCGATATTATCGATTTTCCCGAGTTATGAGATTTTACCGAGTTTTCAGATTTAACCGATTGCATCGATTATATCGATTTCACCCATTTCATAGGTAGTATTTATAAGACGTTATCGATTTTAGCGATATTATCGATTTTCCCGAGTTATGAAATTTTACCGAGTTATGAGATTTTACCGAGTTTTCAGATTTAACCGATTGCATCGATTATATCGATTTCACCCATTTCATAGGTAGTATTTATAAGACGTTATCGATTTTAGCGATATTATCGATTTTCCCGAGTTATGAAATTTTACCGAGTTATGAGATTCTACCGAGTTTTCAGATTTAACCGATTGCATTGATTATATCGATTTCACCCATTTCATAGGTAGTATTTATAAGACGTTATCGATTTTAGCAATATTGTCGATTTTCCCAAGTTATGAAATTTTACCGAGTTATGAGATTTTACCGAGTTTTCAGATTTAACCGATTGCATCGATTATATCGATTTCACCCATTTCATAGGTAGTATTTATAAGACGTTATCGATTTTAGCGATATTATCGATTTTCCCGAGTTATGAAATTTTACCGAGTTATGAGATTCTACCGAGTTTTCAGATTTAACCGATTGCATCGATTATATCGATTTCACCCATTTCATAGGTAGTATTTATAAGACGTTATCGATTTTAGCAATATTATCGATTTTCCCGAGTTATGAAATTTTACCGAGTTATGAGATTTTACCGAGTTTTCAGATTTAACCGATTGCATCGATTATATCGATTTCACCCATTTCATAGGTAGTATTTAAAAGACGTTATCGATTTTAGCGATATTATCGATTTTCCCGAGTTATGAGATTTTACCGAGTTTTCAGATTTAACCGATTGCATCGATTATATCGATTTCACGCATTTCATAGGTAGTATTTATAAGACGTTATCGATTTTAGCGATATTATCGATTTTCCCGAGTTATGAGATTTTACCGAGTTTTCAGATTTAACCGATTGCATCGATTATATCGATTTCACCCATTTCATTGGTAGTATTTATAAGACGTTATCGATTTTAGCGATATTATCGATTTTCCCGAGTTATGAAATTTTACCGAGTTATGAGATTTTACCGAGTTTTCAGATTTTACCGATTGCATCGATTATATCGATTTCGCCCATTTCATAGGTAGTATTTATAAGACGTTATCGATTTTAGCGATATTATCGATTTTCCCGAGTTATGAAATTTTACCGAGTTATGAGATTTTACCGAGTTTTCAGATTTAACCGATTGCATCGATTATATCGATTTCGCCCATTTCATAGGTAGTATTTATAAGACGTTATCGATTTTAGCGATATTATCGATTTTACCGAGTTATGAAATTTTACCGAGTTATGAGATTTTACCGAGTTTTCAGATTTAACCGATTGCATCGATTATATCGATTTCACCCATTTCATAGGTAGTATTTATAAGACGTTATCGATTTTAGCGATATTATCGATTTTCCCGAGTTATGAGATTTTACCGAGTTATGAGATTTTACCGAGTTTTCAGATTTAACCGATTGCATCGATTATATCGATTTCGCCCATTTCATAGGTAGTATTTATAAGACGTTATCGATTTTAGCGATATTATCGATTTTACCGAGTTATGAAATTTTACCGAGTTATGAGATTTTACTGAGTTTTCAGATTTAACCGATTGCATCGATTATATCGATTTCACCCATTTCATAGGTAGTATTTATAAGACGTTATCGATTTTAGCGATATTATCGATTTTCCCGAGTTATGAAATTTTACCGAGTTATGAGATTTTACCGAGTTTTCAGATTTAACCGATTGCATCGATTATATCGATTTCGCCCATTTCATAGGTAGTATTTATAAGACGTTATCGATTTTAGCGATATTATCGATTTTACCGAGTTATGAAATTTTACCGAGTTATGAGATTTTACCGAGTTTTCAGATTTAACCGATTGCATCGATTATATCGATTTCACCCATTTCATAGGTAGTATTTATAAGACGTTATCGATTTTAGCGATATTATCGATTTTCCCGAGTTATAAGATTTTACCGAGTTATGAGATTTTACCGAGTTTTCAGATTTAACCGATTGCATCGATTATATCGATTTCACCCATTTCATAGGTAGTATTTATAAGACGTTATCGATTTTAGCGATATTATCGATTTTCCCGAGTTATGAAATTTTACCGAGTTATGAGATTTTACCGAGTTTTCAGATTTAACCGATTGCATCGATTATATCGATTTCGCCCATTTCATAGGTAGTATTTATAAGACGTTATCGATTTTAGCGATATTATCGATTTTCCCGAGTTATGAAATTTTACCGAGTTATGAGATTTTACCGATTTTTCAGATTTAACCGATTGCATCGATTATATCGATTTCACCCATTTCATAGGTAGTATTTATAAGACGTTATCGATTTAAGCGATATTATCGATTTTCCCGAGTTATGAAATTTTACCGAGTTATGAGATTTTACCGAGTTTTCAGATTTAACCGATTGCATCGATTATATCGATTTCACCCATTTCATAGGTAGTATTTATAAGACGTTATCGATTTTAGCGATATTATCGATTTTCCCGAGTTATGAGATTTTACCGAGTTTTCAGATTTAACCGATTGCATAGATTATATCGATTTCACCCATTTCATATGTAGTATTTATAAGACGTTATCGATTTTAGCGATATTATCGATTTTCCCGAGTTATGAGATTTTACCGAGTTTTCAGATTTAACCGATTGCATCGATTATATCGATTTCACCCATTTCATAGGTAGTATTTATAAGACGTTATCGATTTTAGCGATATTATCGATTTTCCCGAGTTATGAAATTTTACCGAGTTATGAGATTTTACCGAGTTTTCAGATTTAACCGATTGCATCGATTATATCGATTTCACCCATTTCATAGGTAGTATTTATAAGACGTTATCGATTTTAGCGATATTATCGATTTTCCCGAGTTATGAGATTTTACCGAGTTTTCAGATTTAACCGATTGCATCGATTATATCGATTTCACCCATTTCATAGGTAGTATTTATAAGAAGTTATCGATTTTAGCGATATTATCGATTTTCCCGAGTTATGAGATTTTACCGAGTTTTCAGATTTAACCGATTGCATCGATTATATCGATTTCACCCATTTCATAGGTAGTATTTATAAGACGTTATCGATTTTAGCGATATTATCGATTTTCCCGAGTTATGAAATTTTACCGAGTTATGAGATTTTACCGATTTTTCAGATTTAACCGATTGCATCGATTATATCGATTTCACCCATTTCATAGGTAGTATTTATAAGACGTTATCGATTTAAGCGATATTATCGATTTTCCCGAGTTATGAAATTTTACCGAGTTATGAGATTTTACCGAGTTTTCAGATTTAACCGATTGCATCGATTATATCGATTTCACCCATTTCATAGGTAGTATTTATAAGACGTTATCGATTTTAGCGATATTATCGATTTTCCCGAGTTATGAAATTTTACCGAGTTATGAGATTTTACCAAGTTTTCAGATTTAACCGATTGCATCGATTATATCGATTTCACCCATTTCATAGGTAGTATTTATAAGACGTTATCGATTTTAGCGATATTATCGATTTTCCCGAGTTATGAGATTTTACCGAGTTTTCAGATTTAACCGATTGCATCGATTATATCGATTTCACCCATTTCATAGGTAGTATTTATAAGACGTTATCGATTTTAGCGATATTATCGATTTTCCCGAGTTATGAAATTTTACCGAGTTATGAGATTTTACCGAGTTTTCAGATTTAACCGATTGCATCGATTATATCGATTTCACCCATTTCATAGGTAGTATTTATAAGACGTTATCGATTTTAGCGATATTATCGATTTTCCCGAGTTATGAGATTTTACCGAGTTTTCAGATTTAACCGATTGCATCGATTATATCGATTTCACCCATTTCATAGGTAGTATTTATAAGACGTTATCGATTTTAGCGATATTATCGATTTTCCCGAGTTATGAAATTTTACCGAGTTATGAGATTTTACCAAGTTTTCAGATTTAACCGATTGCATCGATTATATCGATTTCACCCATTTCATAGGTAGTATTTATAAGACGTTATCGATTTTAGCGATATTATCGATTTTCCCGAGTTATGAAATTTTACCGAGTTATGAGATTTTACCGAGTTTTCAGATTTAACCGATTGCATCGATTATATCGATTTCACCCATTTCATAGGTAGTATTTATAAGACGTTATCGATTTTAGCGATATTATCGATTTTCCCGAGTTATGAGATTTTACCGAGTTATGAGATTTTACCGAGTTATGAGATTTTACCGAGTTTTCAGATTTAACCGATTGCATCGATTATATCGATTTCACCCATTTCATAGGTAGTATTTATAAGACGTTATCGATTTTAGCGATATTATCGATTTTCCCGAGTTATGAAATTTTACCGAGTTATGAGATTCTACCGAGTTTTCAGATTTAACCGATTGCATCGATTATATCGATTTCACCCATTTCATAGGTAGTATTTATAAGACGTTATCGATTTTAGCGATATTATCGATTTTCCCGAGTTATGAAATTTTACCGAGTTATGAGATTTTACCGAGTTTTCAGATTTAACCGATTGCATCGATTATATCGATTTCGCCCATTTCATAGGTAGTATTTATAAGACGTTATCGATTTTAGCGATATTATCGATTTTCCCGAGTTATGAAATTTTACCGAGTTATGAGATTTTACCGAGTTTTCAGATTTAACCAATTGCATCGATTATATCGATTTCACCCATTTCATAGGTAGTATTTATAAGACGTTATCGATTTTAGCGATATTATCGATTTTCCCGAGTTATGAAATTTTACCGAGTTATGAGATTTTACCGAGTTTTCAGATTTAACCGATTGCATAGATTATATCGATTTCACCCATTTCATAGGTAGTATTTATAAGACGTTATCGATTTTAGCGATATTATCGATTTTCCCGAGTTATGAGATTTTACCGAGTTTTCAGATTTAACCGATTGCATCGATTATATCGATTTCGCCCATTTCGTAGGTAGTATTTATAAGACGTTATCGATTTTAGCGATATTATCGATTTTACCGAGTTGTGAAATTTTACCGAGTTATGAGATTTTACTGAGTTTTCAGATTTAACCGATTGCATCGATTATATCGATTTCGCCCATTTTATAGGTAGTATTTATAAGACGTTATCGATTTTAGCGATATTATCGATTTTCCCGAGTTATGAGATTTTACCGAGTTTTCAGATTTAACCGATTGCATCGATTATATCGATTTCGCCCATTTCGTAGGTAGTATTTATAAGACGTTATCGATTTTAGCGATATTATCGATTTTACCGAGTTGTGAAATTTTACCGAGTTATGAGATTTTACTGAGTTTTCAGATTTAACCGATTGCATCGATTATATCGATTTCACCCATTTCATAGGTAGTATTTATAAGACGTTATCGATTTTAGCGATATTATCGATTTTCCCGAGTTATGAAATTTTACCGAGTTATGAGATTTTACCGAGTTTTCAGATTTAACCGATTGCATCGATTATATCGATTTCGCCCATTTCATAGGTAGTATTTATAAGACGTTATCGATTTTAGCGATATTATCGATTTTACCGAGTTATGAAATTTTACCGAGTTATGAGATTTTACCGAGTTTTCAGATTTAACCGATTGCATCGATTATATCGATTTCACCCATTTCATAGGTAGTATTTATAAGACGTTATCGATTTTAGCGATATTATCGATTTTCCCGAGTTATGAGATTTTACCGAGTTATGAGATTTTACCGAGTTTTCAGATTTAACCGATTGCATCGATTATATCGATTTCGCCCATTTCATAGGTAGTATTTATAAGACGTTATCGATTTTAGCGATATTATCGATTTTACCGAGTTGTGAAATTTTACCGAGTTATGAGATTTTACTGAGTTTTCAGATTTAACCGATTGCATCGATTATATCGATTTCACCCATTTCATAGGTAGTATTTATAAGACGTTATCGATTTTAGCGATATTATCGATTTTCCCGAGTTATGAAATTTTACCGAGTTTTGAGATTTTACCGAGTTTTCAGATTTAACCGATTGCATCGATTATATCGATTTCGCCCATTTCATAGGTAGTATTTATAAGACGTTATCGATTTTAGCGATATTATCGATTTTCCCGAGTTATGAAATTTTACCGAGTTTTCAGATTTAACCGATTGCATCGATTATATCGATTTCACCCATTTCATAGGTAGTATTTATAAGACGTTATCGATTTTAGCGATATTATCGATTTTCCCGAGTTATGAAATTTTACCGAGTTATGAGATTTTACCGAGTTTTCAGATTTAACCGATTGCATCGATTATATCGATTTCACCCATTTCATAGGTAGTATTTATAAGACGTTATCGATTTTAGCGATATTATCGATTTTCCCGAGTTATGAAATTTTACCGAGTTATGAGATTCTACCGAGTTTTCAGATTTAACCGATTGCATTGATTATATCGATTTCACCCATTTCATAGGTAGTATTTATAAGACGTTATCGATTTTAGCAATATTGTCGATTTTCCCAAGTTATGAAATTTTACCGAGTTATGAGATTTTACCGAGTTTTCAGATTTAACCGATTGCATCGATTATATCGATTTCACCCATTTCATAGGTAGTATTTATAAGACGTTATCGATTTTAGCGATATTATCGATTTTCCCGAGTTATGAAATTTTACCGAGTTATGAGATTCTACCGAGTTTTCAGATTTAACCGATTGCATCGATTATATCGATTTCACCCATTTCATAGGTAGTATTTATAAGACGTTATCGATTTTAGCAATATTATCGATTTTCCCGAGTTATGAAATTTTACCGAGTTATGAGATTTTACCGAGTTTTCAGATTTAACCGATTGCATCGATTATATCGATTTCACCCATTTCATAGGTAGTATTTAAAAGACGTTATCGATTTTAGCGATATTATCGATTTTCCCGAGTTATGAGATTTTACCGAGTTTTCAGATTTAACCGATTGCATCGATTATATCGATTTCACCCATTTCATAGGTAGTATTTATAAGACGTTATCGATTTTAGCGATATTATCGATTTTCCCGAGTTATGAGATTTTACCGAGTTTTCAGATTTAACCGATTGCATCGATTATATCGATTTCACCCATTTCATTGGTAGTATTTATAAGACGTTATCGATTTTAGCGATATTATCGATTTTCCCGAGTTATGAAATTTTACCGAGTTATGAGATTTTACCGAGTTTTCAGATTTTACCGATTGCATCGATTATATCGATTTCGCCCATTTCATAGGTAGTATTTATAAGACGTTATCGATTTTAGCGATATTATCGATTTTCCCGAGTTATGAAATTTTACCGAGTTATGAGATTTTACCGAGTTTTCAGATTTAACCGATTGCATCGATTATATCGATTTCGCCCATTTCATAGGTAGTATTTATAAGACGTTATCGATTTTAGCGATATTATCGATTTTCCCGAGTTATGAAATTTTACCGAGTTATGAGATTTTACCAAGTTTTCAGATTTAACCGATTGCATCGATTATATCGATTTCACCCATTTCATAGGTAGTATTTATAAGACGTTATCGATTTTAGCGATATTATCGATTTTCCCGAGTTATGAGATTTTACCGAGTTTTCAGATTTAACCGATTGCATCGATTATATCGATTTCACCCATTTCATAGGTAGTATTTATAAGACGTTATCGATTTTAGCGATATTATCGATTTTCCCGAGTTATGAAATTTTACCGAGTTATGAGATTTTACCGAGTTTTCAGATTTAACCGATTGCATCGATTATATCGATTTCACCCATTTCATAGGTAGTATTTATAAGACGTTATCGATTTTAGCGATATTATCGATTTTCCCGAGTTATGAGATTTTACCGAGTTTTCAGATTTAACCGATTGCATCGATTATATCGATTTCACCCATTTCATAGGTAGTATTTATAAGACGTTATCGATTTTAGCGATATTATCGATTTTCCCGAGTTATGAAATTTTACCGAGTTATGAGATTTTACCAAGTTTTCAGATTTAACCGATTGCATCGATTATATCGATTTCACCCATTTCATAGGTAGTATTTATAAGACGTTATCGATTTTAGCGATATTATCGATTTTCCCGAGTTATGAAATTTTACCGAGTTATGAGATTTTACCGAGTTTTCAGATTTAACCGATTGCATCGATTATATCGATTTCACCCATTTCATAGGTAGTATTTATAAGACGTTATCGATTTTAGCGATATTATCGATTTTCCCGAGTTATGAGATTTTACCGAGTTATGAGATTTTACCGAGTTATGAGATTTTACCGAGTTTTCAGATTTAACCGATTGCATCGATTATATCGATTTCACCCATTTCATAGGTAGTATTTATAAGACGTTATCGATTTTAGCGATATTATCGATTTTCCCGAGTTATGAAATTTTACCGAGTTATGAGATTCTACCGAGTTTTCAGATTTAACCGATTGCATCGATTATATCGATTTCACCCATTTCATAGGTAGTATTTATAAGACGTTATCGATTTTAGCGATATTATCGATTTTCCCGAGTTATGAAATTTTACCGAGTTATGAGATTTTACCGAGTTTTCAGATTTAACCGATTGCATCGATTATATCGATTTCGCCCATTTCATAGGTAGTATTTATAAGACGTTATCGATTTTAGCGATATTATCGATTTTCCCGAGTTATGAAATTTTACCGAGTTATGAGATTTTACCGAGTTTTCAGATTTAACCAATTGCATCGATTATATCGATTTCACCCATTTCATAGGTAGTATTTATAAGACGTTATCGATTTTAGCGATATTATCGATTTTCCCGAGTTATGAAATTTTACCGAGTTATGAGATTTTACCGAGTTTTCAGATTTAACCGATTGCATAGATTATATCGATTTCACCCATTTCATAGGTAGTATTTATAAGACGTTATCGATTTTAGCGATATTATCGATTTTCCCGAGTTATGAGATTTTACCGAGTTTTCAGATTTAACCGATTGCATCGATTATATCGATTTCGCCCATTTCGTAGGTAGTATTTATAAGACGTTATCGATTTTAGCGATATTATCGATTTTACCGAGTTGTGAAATTTTACCGAGTTATGAGATTTTACTGAGTTTTCAGATTTAACCGATTGCATCGATTATATCGATTTCGCCCATTTTATAGGTAGTATTTATAAGACGTTATCGATTTTAGCGATATTATCGATTTTCCCGAGTTATGAGATTTTACCGAGTTTTCAGATTTAACCGATTGCATCGATTATATCGATTTCGCCCATTTCGTAGGTAGTATTTATAAGACGTTATCGATTTTAGCGATATTATCGATTTTACCGAGTTGTGAAATTTTACCGAGTTATGAGATTTTACTGAGTTTTCAGATTTAACCGATTGCATCGATTATATCGATTTCACCCATTTCATAGGTAGTATTTATAAGACGTTATCGATTTTAGCGATATTATCGATTTTCCCGAGTTATGAAATTTTACCGAGTTATGAGATTTTACCGAGTTTTCAGATTTAACCGATTGCATCGATTATATCGATTTCGCCCATTTCATAGGTAGTATTTATAAGACGTTATCGATTTTAGCGATATTATCGATTTTACCGAGTTATGAAATTTTACCGAGTTATGAGATTTTACCGAGTTTTCAGATTTAACCGATTGCATCGATTATATCGATTTCACCCATTTCATAGGTAGTATTTATAAGACGTTATCGATTTTAGCGATATTATCGATTTTCCCGAGTTATGAGATTTTACCGAGTTATGAGATTTTACCGAGTTTTCAGATTTAACCGATTGCATCGATTATATCGATTTCGCCCATTTCATAGGTAGTATTTATAAGACGTTATCGATTTTAGCGATATTATCGATTTTACCGAGTTGTGAAATTTTACCGAGTTATGAGATTTTACTGAGTTTTCAGATTTAACCGATTGCATCGATTATATCGATTTCACCCATTTCATAGGTAGTATTTATAAGACGTTATCGATTTTAGCGATATTATCGATTTTCCCGAGTTATGAAATTTTACCGAGTTTTGAGATTTTACCGAGTTTTCAGATTTAACCGATTGCATCGATTATATCGATTTCGCCCATTTCATAGGTAGTATTTATAAGACGTTATCGATTTTAGCGATATTATCGATTTTCCCGAGTTATGAAATTTTACCGAGTTTTCAGATTTAACCGATTGCATCGATTATATCGATTTCACCCATTTCATAGGTAGTATTTATAAGACGTTATCGATTTTAGCGATATTATCGATTTTCCCGAGTTATGAAATTTTACCGAGTTATGAGATTTTACCGAGTTTTCAGATTTAACCGATTGCATCGATTATATCGATTTCACCCATTTCATAGGTAGTATTTATAAGACGTTATCGATTTTAGCGATATTATCGATTTTCCCGAGTTATGAAATTTTACCGAGTTATGAGATTCTACCGAGTTTTCAGATTTAACCGATTGCATTGATTATATCGATTTCACCCATTTCATAGGTAGTATTTATAAGACGTTATCGATTTTAGCAATATTGTCGATTTTCCCAAGTTATGAAATTTTACCGAGTTATGAGATTTTACCGAGTTTTCAGATTTAACCGATTGCATCGATTATATCGATTTCACCCATTTCATAGGTAGTATTTATAAGACGTTATCGATTTTAGCGATATTATCGATTTTCCCGAGTTATGAAATTTTACCGAGTTATGAGATTCTACCGAGTTTTCAGATTTAACCGATTGCATCGATTATATCGATTTCACCCATTTCATAGGTAGTATTTATAAGACGTTATCGATTTTAGCAATATTATCGATTTTCCCGAGTTATGAAATTTTACCGAGTTATGAGATTTTACCGAGTTTTCAGATTTAACCGATTGCATCGATTATATCGATTTCACCCATTTCATAGGTAGTATTTAAAAGACGTTATCGATTTTAGCGATATTATCGATTTTCCCGAGTTATGAGATTTTACCGAGTTTTCAGATTTAACCGATTGCATCGATTATATCGATTTCACCCATTTCATAGGTAGTATTTATAAGACGTTATCGATTTTAGCGATATTATCGATTTTCCCGAGTTATGAGATTTTACCGAGTTTTCAGATTTAACCGATTGCATCGATTATATCGATTTCACCCATTTCATTGGTAGTATTTATAAGACGTTATCGATTTTAGCGATATTATCGATTTTCCCGAGTTATGAAATTTTACCGAGTTATGAGATTTTACCGAGTTTTCAGATTTTACCGATTGCATCGATTATATCGATTTCGCCCATTTCATAGGTAGTATTTATAAGACGTTATCGATTTTAGCGATATTATCGATTTTCCCGAGTTATGAAATTTTACCGAGTTATGAGATTTTACCGAGTTTTCAGATTTAACCGATTGCATCGATTATATCGATTTCGCCCATTTCATAGGTAGTATTTATAAGACGTTATCGATTTTAGCGATATTATCGATTTTACCGAGTTATGAAATTTTACCGAGTTATGAGATTTTACCGAGTTTTCAGATTTAACCGATTGCATCGATTATATCGATTTCACCCATTTCATAGGTAGTATTTATAAGACGTTATCGATTTTAGCGATATTATCGATTTTCCCGAGTTATGAGATTTTACCGAGTTATGAGATTTTACCGAGTTTTCAGATTTAACCGATTGCATCGATTATATCGATTTCGCCCATTTCATAGGTAGTATTTATAAGACGTTATCGATTTTAGCGATATTATCGATTTTACCGAGTTGTGAAATTTTACCGAGTTATGAGATTTTACTGAGTTTTCAGATTTAACCGATTGCATCGATTATATCGATTTCACCCATTTCATAGGTAGTATTTATAAGACGTTATCGATTTTAGCGATATTATCGATTTTCCCGAGTTATGAAATTTTACCGAGTTTTGAGATTTTACCGAGTTTTCAGATTTAACCGATTGCATCGATTATATCGATTTCGCCCATTTCATAGGTAGTATTTATAAGACGTTATCGATTTTAGCGATATTATCGATTTTCCCGAGTTATGAAATTTTACCGAGTTTTCAGATTTAACCGATTGCATCGATTATATCGATTTCACCCATTTCATAGGTAGTATTTATAAGACGTTATCGATTTTAGCGATATTATCGATTTTCCCGAGTTATGAGATTTTACCGAGTTTTCAGATTTAACCTATTGCATCGATTATATCGATTTCACCCATTTCATAGGTAGTATTTATAAGACGTTATCGATTTTAGCGATATTATCGATTTTCCCGAGTTATGAAATTTTACCGAGTTATGAGATTTTACCGAGTTTTCAGATTTAACCGATTGCATCGATTATATCGATTTCACCCATTTCATAGGTAGTATTTATAAGACGTTATCGATTTTAGCGATATTATCGATTTTCCCGAGTTATGAAATTTTACCGAGTTATGAGATTCTACCGAGTTTTCAGATTTAACCGATTGCATCGATTATATCGATTTCACCCATTTCATAGGTAGTATTTATAAGACGTTATCGATTTTAGCAATATTGTCGATTTTCCCGAGTTATGAAATTTTACCGAGTTATGAGATTTTACCGAGTTTTCAGATTTAACCGATTGCATCGATTATATCGATTTCACCCATTTCATAGGTAGTATTTATAAGACGTTATCGATTTTAGCGATATTATCGATTTTCCCGAGTTATGAAATTTTACCGAGTTATGAGATTCTACCGAGTTTTCAGATTTAACCGATTGCATCGATTATATCGATTTCACCCATTTCATAGGTAGTATTTATAAGACGTTATCGATTTTAGCAATATTATCGATTTTCCCGAGTTATGAAATTTTACCGAGTTATGAGATTTTACCGAGTTTTCAGATTTAACCGATTGCATCGATTATATCGATTTCACCCATTTCATAGGTAGTATTTATAAGACGTTATCGATTTTAGCGATATTATCGATTTTCCCGAGTTATGAGATTTTACCGAGTTTTCAGATTTAACCGATTGCATCGATTATATCGATTTCACCCATTTCATAGGTAGTATTTATAAGACGTTATCGATTTTAGCGATATTATCGATTTTCCCGAGTTATGAGATTTTACCGAGTTTTCAGATTTAACCGATTGCATCGATTATATCGATTTCACCCATTTCATAGGTAGTATTTATAAGACGTTATCGATTTTAGCGATATTATCGATTTTCCCGAGTTATGAGATTTTACCGAGTTTTCAGATTTAACCGATTGCATCGATTATATCGATTTCACCCATTTCATTGGTAGTATTTATAAGACGTTATCGATTTTAGCGATATTATCGATTTTCCCGAGTTATGAAATTTTACCGAGTTATGAGATTTTACCGAGTTTTCAGATTTTACCGATTGCATCGATTATATCGATTTCGCCCATTTCATAGGTAGTATTTATAAGACGTTATCGATTTTAGCGATATTATCGATTTTCCCGAGTTATGAAATTTTACCGAGTTATGAGATTTTACCGAGTTTTCAGATTTAACCGATTGCATCGATAATATCGATTTCACCCATTTCATAGGTAGTATTTATAAGACGTTATCGATTTTAGCGATATTATCGATTTTCCCGAGTTATGAAATTTTACCGAGTTATGAGATTTTACCAAGTTTTCAGATTTAACCGATTGCATCGATTATATCGATTTCACCCATTTCATAGGTAGTATTTATAAGACGTTATCGATTTTAGCGATATTATCGATTTTCCCGAGTTATGAAATTTTACCGAGTTTTCAGATTTAACCGATTGCATCGATTATATCGATTTCACCCATTTCATAGGTAGTATTTATAAGACGTTATCGATTTTAGCGATATTATCGATTTTCCCGAGTTATGAGATTTTACCGAGTTTTCAGATTTAACCGATTGCATCGATTATATCGATTTCACCCATTTCATAGGTAGTATTTATAAGACGTTATCGATTTTAGCGATATTATCGATTTTCCC
The DNA here is from genome assembly GCA_964056405.1 of Acronicta alni. Taxonomy (NCBI): domain Eukaryota; kingdom Metazoa; phylum Arthropoda; class Insecta; order Lepidoptera; family Noctuidae; genus Acronicta; species Acronicta alni. The sequence goes on along the minus strand of OZ043916.1, from coordinate 50,217 downwards.
GAGTTATGAGATTTTACCGAGTTTTCAGATTTAACCGATTGCATCGATTATATCGATTTCACCCATTTCATAGGTAGTATTTATAAGACGTTATCGATTTTAGCGATATTATCGATTTTCCCGAGTTATGAAATCTTACCGAGTTATGAGATTCTACCGAGTTTTCAGATTTAACCGATTGCATCGATTATATCGATTTCACCCATTTCATAGGTAGTATTTATAAGACGTTATCGATTTTAGCGATATTATCGATTTTCCCGAGTTATGAAATTTTACCGAGTTATGAGATTTTACCGAGTTTTCAGATTTAACCGATTGCATCGATTATATCGATTTCGCCCATTTCATAGGTAGTATTTATAAGACGTTATCGATTTTAGCGATATTATCGATTTTCCCGAGTTATGAAATTTTACCGAGTTATGAGATTTTACCGAGTTTTCAGATTTAACCGATTGCATCGATTATATCGATTTCGCCCATTTCATAGGTAGTATTTATAAGACGTTATCGATTTTAGCGATATTATCGATTTTCCCGAGTTATGAAATTTTACCGAGTTATGAGATTTTACCGAGTTTTCAGATTTAACCGATTGCATCGATTATATCGATTTCGCCCATTTCATAGGTAGTATTTATAAGACGTTATCGATTTTAGCGATATTATCGATTTTCCCGAGTTATGAAATTTTACCGAGTTATGAGATTTTACCGTTTTTCAGATTTAACCGATTGCATCGATTATATCGATTTCACCCATTTCATAGGTAGTATTTATAAGACGTTATCGATTTAAGCGATATTATCGATTTTCCCGAGTTATGAAATTTTACCGAGTTATGAGATTTTACCGAGTTTTCAGATTTAACCGATTGCATCGATTATATCGATTTCACCCATTTCATAGGTAGTATTTATAAGACGTTATCGATTTTAGCGATATTATCGATTTTCCCGAGTTATGAAATTTTACCGAGTTATGAGATTTTACCGAGTTTTCAGATTTAACCGATTGCATCGATTATATCGATTTCGCCCATTTCATAGGTAGTATTTATAAGACGTTATCGATTTTAGCGATATTATCGATTTTACCGAGTTATGAAATTTTACCGAGTTATGAGATTTTACCGAGTTTTCAGATTTAACCGATTGCATCGATTATATCGATTTCACCCATTTCATAGGTAGTATTTATAAGACGTTATCGATTTTAGCGATATTATCGATTTTCCCGAGTTATGAAATTTTACCGAGTTATGAGATTCTACCGAGTTTTCAGATTTAACCGATTGCATCGATTATATCGATTTCACCCATTTCATAGGTAGTATTTATAAGACGTTAACGATTTTAGCAATATTATCGATTTTCCCGAGTTATGAGATTTTACCGAGTTTTCAGATTTAACCGATTGCATCGATTATATCGATTTCGCCCATTTCATAGGTAGTATTTATAAGACGTTATCGATTTTAGCGATATTATCGATTTTACCGAGTTATGAAATTTTACCGAGTTATGAGATTTTACCGAGTTTTCAGATTTAACCGATTGCATCGATTATATCGATTTCACCCATTTCATAGGTAGTATTTATAAGACGTTATCGATTTTAGCGATATTATCGATTTTCCCGAGTTATGAGATTTTACCGAGTTATGAGATTCTACCGAGTTTTCAGATTTAACCGATTGCATCGATTATATCGATTTCACCCATTTCATAGGTAGTATTTATAAGACGTTATCGATTTTAGCGATATTATCGATTTTCCCGAGTTATGAAATTTTACCGAGTTATGAGATTTTACCGAGTTTTCAGATTTAACCGATTGCATCGATAATATCGATTTCACCCATTTCATAGGTAGTATTTATAAGACGTTATCGATTTTAGCGATATTATCGATTTTCCCGAGTTATGAAATTTTACCGAGTTATGAGATTTTACCAAGTTTTCAGATTTAACCGATTGCATCGATTATATCGATTTCACCCATTTCATAGGTAGTATTTATAAGACGTTATCGATTTTAGCGATATTATCGATTTTCCCGAGTTATGAAATTTTACCGAGTTTTCAGATTTAACCGATTGCATCGATTATATCGATTTCACCCATTTCATAGGTAGTATTTATAAGACGTTATCGATTTTAGCGATATTATCGATTTTCCCGAGTTATGAGATTTTACCGAGTTTTCAGATTTAACCGATTGCATCGATTATATCGATTTCACCCATTTCATAGGTAGTATTTATAAGACGTTATCGATTTTAGCGATATTATCGATTTTCCCGAGTTATGAGATTTTACCGAGTTTTCAGATTTAACCGATTGCATCGATTATATCGATTTCACCCATTTCATAGGTAGTATTTATAAGACGTTATCGATTTTAGCGATATTATCGATTTTCCCGAGTTATGAAATCTTACCGAGTTATGAGATTCTACCGAGTTTTCAGATTTAACCGATTGCATCGATTATATCGATTTCACCCATTTCATAGGTAGTATTTATAAGACGTTATCGATTTTAGCGATATTATCGATTTTCCCGAGTTATGAAATTTTACCGAGTTATGAGATTTTACCGAGTTTTCAGATTTAACCGATTGCATCGATTATATCGATTTCGCCCATTTCATAGGTAGTATTTATAAGACGTTATCGATTTTAGCGATATTATCGATTTTCCCGAGTTATGAAATTTTACCGAGTTATGAGATTTTACCGAGTTTTCAGATTTAACCGATTGCATCGATTATATCGATTTCGCCCATTTCATAGGTAGTATTTATAAGACGTTATCGATTTAAGCGATATTATCGATTTTCCCGAGTTATGAAATTTTACCGAGTTATGAGATTTTACCGAGTTTTCAGATTTAACCGATTGCATCGATTATATCGATTTCACCCATTTCATAGGAAGTATTTATAAGACGTTATCGATTTTAGCGATATTATCGATTTTCCCGAGTTATGAGATTTTACCGAGTTTTCAGATTTAACCGATTGCATCGATTATATCGATTTTACCCATTTCATATGTAGTATTTATAAGACGTTATCGATTTTAGCGATATTATCGATTTTCCCGAGTTATGAGATTTTACCGAGTTTTCAGATTTAACCGATTGCATCGATTATATCGATTTCACCCATTTCATAGGTAGTATTTATAAGACGTTATCGATTTTAGCGATATTATCGATTTTCCCGAGTTATGAAATTTTACCGAGTTATGAGATTTTACCGAGTTTTCAGATTTAACCGATTGCATCGATTACATCGATTTCACCCATTTCATAGGTAGTATTTATAAGACGTTATCGATTTTAGCGATATTATCGATTTTCCCGAGTTATGAGATTTTACCGAGTTTTCAGATTTAACCGATTGCATCGATTATATCGATTTCACCCATTTCATAGGTAGTATTTATAAGACGTTATCGATTTTAGCGATATTATCGATTTTCCCGAGTTATGAGATTTTACCGAGTTTTCAGATTTAACCGATTGCATCGATTATATCGATTTCACCCATTTCATAGGTAGTATTTATAAGACGTTATCGATTTTAGCGATATTATCGATTTTCCCGAGTTATGAGATTTTACCGAGTTTTCAGATTTAACCAATTGCATCGATTATATCGATTTCACCCATTTCATAGGTAGTATTAATAAGACGTTATCGATTTTAGCGATATTATCGATTTTCCCGAGTTATGAAATTTTACCGAGTTATGAGATTTTACCGAGTTTTCAGATTTAACCGATTGCATCGATTATATCGATTTCACCCATTTCATAGGTAGTATTTATAAGACGTTATCGATTTTAGCGATATTATCGATTTTCCCGAGTTATGAAATTTTACCGAGTTATGAGATTCTACCGAGTTTTCAGATTTAACCGATTGCATCGATTATATCGATTTCACCCATTTCATAGGTAGTATTTATAAGACGTTATCGATTTTAGCGATATTATCGATTTTCCCGAGTTATGAGATTTTACCGAGTTTTCAGATTTAACCGATTGCATCGATTATATCGATTTCACCCATTTCATTGGTAGTATTTATAAGACGTTATCGATTTTAGCGATATTATCGATTTTCCCGAGTTATGAAATTTTACCGAGTTATGAGATTTTACCGAGTTTTCAGATTTTACCGATTGCATCGATTATATCGATTTCGCCCATTTCATAGGTAGTATTTATAAGACGTTATCGATTTTAGCGATATTATCGATTTTCCCGAGTTATGAAATTTTACCGAGTTATGAGATTTTACCAAGTTTTCAGATTTAACCGATTGCATCGATTATATCGATTTCACCCATTTCATAGGTAGTATTTATAAGACGTTATCGATTTTAGCGATATTATCGATTTTCCCGAGTTATGAAATTTTACCGAGTTTTCAGATTTAACCGATTGCATCGATTATATCGATTTCACCCATTTCATAGGTAGTATTTATAAGACGTTATCGATTTTAGCGATATTATCGATTTTCCCGAGTTATGAGATTTTACCGAGTTTTCAGATTTAACCGATTGCATCGATTATATCGATTTCACCCATTTCATAGGTAGTATTTATAAGACGTTATCGATTTTAGCGATTTTATCGATTTTCCCGAGTTATGAGATTTTACCGAGTTTTCAGATTTAACCGATTGCATCGATTATATCGATTTCACCCATTTCATAGGTAGTATTTATAAGACGTTATCGATTTTAGCGATATTATCGATTTTCCCGAGTTATGAAATTTTACCGAGTTATGAGATTTTACCGAGTTTTCAGATTTAACCGATTGCATCGATTATATCGATTTCGCCCATTTCATAGGTAGTATTTATAAGACGTTATCGATTTTAGCGATATTATCGATTTTCCCGAGTTATGAAATTTTACCGAGTTATGAGATTTTACCGAGTTTTCAGATTTAACCGATTGCATCGATTATATCGATTTCGCCCATTTCATAGGTAGTATTTATAAGACGTTATCGATTTTAGCGATATTATCGATTTTCCCGAGTTATGAAATTTTACCGAGTTATGAGATTTTACCGAGTTTTCAGATTTAACCGATTGCATCGATTATATCGATTTCGCCCATTTCATAGGTAGTATTTATAAGACGTTATCGATTTTAGCGATATTATCGATTTTACCGAGTTATGAAATTTTACCGAGTTATGAGATTTTACCGAGTTTTCAGATTTAACCGATTGCATCGATTATATCGATTTCACCCATTTCATAGGTAGTATTTATAAGACGTTATCGATTTTAGCGATATTATCGATTTTCCCGAGTTATAAGATTTTACCGAGTTATGAGATTTTACCGAGTTTTCAGATTTAACCGATTGCATCGATTATATCGATTTCACCCATTTCATAGGTAGTATTTATAAGACGTTATCGATTTTAGCGATATTATCGATTTTCCCGAGTTATGAAATTTTACCGAGTTATGAGATTTTACCGAGTTTTCAGATTTAACCGATTGCATCGATTATATCGATTTCGCCCATTTCATAGGTAGTATTTATAAGACGTTATCGATTTTAGCGATATTATCGATTTTCCCGAGTTATGAAATTTTACCGAGTTATGAGATTTTACCGATTTTTCAGATTTAACCGATTGCATCGATTATATCGATTTCACCCATTTCATAGGTAGTATTTATAAGACGTTATCGATTTAAGCGATATTATCGATTTTCCCGAGTTATGAAATTTTACCGAGTTATGAGATTTTACCGAGTTTTCAGATTTAACCGATTGCATCGATTATATCGATTTCACCCATTTCATAGGTAGTATTTATAAGACGTTATCGATTTTAGCGATATTATCGATTTTCCCGAGTTATGAGATTTTACCGAGTTTTCAGATTTAACCGATTGCATCGATTATATCGATTTCACCCATTTCATATGTAGTATTTATAAGACGTTATCGATTTTAGCGATATTATCGATTTTCCCGAGTTATGAGATTTTACCGAGTTTTCAGATTTAACCGATTGCATCGATTATATCGATTTCACCCATTTCATAGGTAGTATTTATAAGACGTTATCGATTTTAGCGATATTATCGATTTTCCCGAGTTATGAAATTTTACCGAGTTATGAGATTTTACCGAGTTTTCAGATTTTACCGATTGCATCGATTATATCGATTTCGCCCATTTCATAGGTAGTATTTATAAGACGTTATCGATTTTAGCGATATTATCGATTTTCCCGAGTTATGAAATTTTACCGAGTTATGAGATTTTACCAAGTTTTCAGATTTAACCGATTGCATCGATTATATCGATTTCACCCATTTCATAGGTAGTATTTATAAGACGTTATCGATTTTAGCGATATTATCGATTTTCCCGAGTTATGAAATTTTACCGAGTTTTCAGATTTAACCGATTGCATCGATTATATCGATTTCACCCATTTCATAGGTAGTATTTATAAGACGTTATCGATTTTAGCGATATTATCGATTTTCCCGAGTTATGAGATTTTACCGAGTTTTCAGATTTAACCGATTGCATCGATTATATCGATTTCACCCATTTCATAGGTAGTATTTATAAGACGTTATCGATTTTAGCGATTTTATCGATTTTCCCGAGTTATGAGATTTTACCGAGTTTTCAGATTTAACCGATTGCATCGATTATATCGATTTCACCCATTTCATAGGTAGTATTTATAAGACGTTATCGATTTTAGCGATATTATCGATTTTCCCGAGTTATGAAATTTTACCGAGTTATGAGATTTTACCGAGTTTTCAGATTTAACCGATTGCATCGATTATATCGATTTCGCCCATTTCATAGGTAGTATTTATAAGACGTTATCGATTTTAGCGATATTATCGATTTTCCCGAGTTATGAAATTTTACCGAGTTATGAGATTTTACCGAGTTTTCAGATTTAACCGATTGCATCGATTATATCGATTTCGCCCATTTCATAGGTAGTATTTATAAGACGTTATCGATTTTAGCGATATTATCGATTTTCCCGAGTTATGAAATTTTACCGAGTTATGAGATTTTACCGAGTTTTCAGATTTAACCGATTGCATCGATTATATCGATTTCGCCCATTTCATAGGTAGTATTTATAAGACGTTATCGATTTTAGCGATATTATCGATTTTACCGAGTTATGAAATTTTACCGAGTTATGAGATTTTACCGAGTTTTCAGATTTAACCGATTGCATCGATTATATCGATTTCACCCATTTCATAGGTAGTATTTATAAGACGTTATCGATTTTAGCGATATTATCGATTTTCCCGAGTTATAAGATTTTACCGAGTTATGAGATTTTACCGAGTTTTCAGATTTAACCGATTGCATCGATTATATCGATTTCACCCATTTCATAGGTAGTATTTATAAGACGTTATCGATTTTAGCGATATTATCGATTTTCCCGAGTTATGAAATTTTACCGAGTTATGAGATTTTACCGAGTTTTCAGATTTAACCGATTGCATCGATTATATCGATTTCGCCCATTTCATAGGTAGTATTTATAAGACGTTATCGATTTTAGCGATATTATCGATTTTCCCGAGTTATGAAATTTTACCGAGTTATGAGATTTTACCGATTTTTCAGATTTAACCGATTGCATCGATTATATCGATTTCACCCATTTCATAGGTAGTATTTATAAGACGTTATCGATTTAAGCGATATTATCGATTTTCCCGAGTTATGAAATTTTACCGAGTTATGAGATTTTACCGAGTTTTCAGATTTAACCGATTGCATCGATTATATCGATTTCACCCATTTCATAGGTAGTATTTATAAGACGTTATCGATTTTAGCGATATTATCGATTTTCCCGAGTTATGAGATTTTACCGAGTTTTCAGATTTAACCGATTGCATCGATTATATCGATTTCACCCATTTCATATGTAGTATTTATAAGACGTTATCGATTTTAGCGATATTATCGATTTTCCCGAGTTATGAGATTTTACCGAGTTTTCAGATTTAACCGATTGCATCGATTATATCGATTTCACCCATTTCATAGGTAGTATTTATAAGACGTTATCGATTTTAGCGATATTATCGATTTTCCCGAGTTATGAAATTTTACCGAGTTATGAGATTTTACCGAGTTTTCAGATTTAACCGATTGCATCGATTATATCGATTTCACCCATTTCATAGGTAGTATTTATAAGACGTTATCGATTTTAGCGATATTATCGATTTTCCCGAGTTATGAGATTTTACCGAGTTTTCAGATTTAACCGATTGCATCGATTATATCGATTTCACCCATTTCATAGGTAGTATTTATAAGAAGTTATCGATTTTAGCGATATTATCGATTTTCCCGAGTTATGAGATTTTACCGAGTTTTCAGATTTAACCGATTGCATCGATTATATCGATTTCACCCATTTCATAGGTAGTATTTATAAGACGTTATCGATTTTAGCGATATTATCGATTTTCCCGAGTTATGAAATTTTACCGAGTTATGAGATTTTACCGATTTTTCAGATTTAACCGATTGCATCGATTATATCGATTTCACCCATTTCATAGGTAGTATTTATAAGACGTTATCGATTTAAGCGATATTATCGATTTTCCCGAGTTATGAAATTTTACCGAGTTATGAGATTTTACCGAGTTTTCAGATTTAACCGATTGCATCGATTATATCGATTTCACCCATTTCATAGGTAGTATTTATAAGACGTTATCGATTTTAGCGATATTATCGATTTTCCCGAGTTATGAAATTTTACCGAGTTATGAGATTTTACCAAGTTTTCAGATTTAACCGATTGCATCGATTATATCGATTTCACCCATTTCATAGGTAGTATTTATAAGACGTTATCGATTTTAGCGATATTATCGATTTTCCCGAGTTATGAGATTTTACCGAGTTTTCAGATTTAACCGATTGCATCGATTATATCGATTTCACCCATTTCATAGGTAGTATTTATAAGACGTTATCGATTTTAGCGATATTATCGATTTTCCCGAGTTATGAAATTTTACCGAGTTATGAGATTTTACCGAGTTTTCAGATTTAACCGATTGCATCGATTATATCGATTTCACCCATTTCATAGGTAGTATTTATAAGACGTTATCGATTTTAGCGATATTATCGATTTTCCCGAGTTATGAGATTTTACCGAGTTTTCAGATTTAACCGATTGCATCGATTATATCGATTTCACCCATTTCATAGGTAGTATTTATAAGACGTTATCGATTTTAGCGATATTATCGATTTTCCCGAGTTATGAAATTTTACCGAGTTATGAGATTTTACCAAGTTTTCAGATTTAACCGATTGCATCGATTATATCGATTTCACCCATTTCATAGGTAGTATTTATAAGACGTTATCGATTTTAGCGATATTATCGATTTTCCCGAGTTATGAAATTTTACCGAGTTATGAGATTTTACCGAGTTTTCAGATTTAACCGATTGCATCGATTATATCGATTTCACCCATTTCATAGGTAGTATTTATAAGACGTTATCGATTTTAGCGATATTATCGATTTTCCCGAGTTATGAGATTTTACCGAGTTATGAGATTTTACCGAGTTATGAGATTTTACCGAGTTTTCAGATTTAACCGATTGCATCGATTATATCGATTTCACCCATTTCATAGGTAGTATTTATAAGACGTTATCGATTTAAGCGATATTATCGATTTTCCCGAGTTATGAAATTTTACCGAGTTATGAGATTTTACCGAGTTTTCAGATTTTACCGATTGCATCGATTATATCGATTTCACCCATTTCATAGGTAGTATTTATAAGACGTTATCGATTTTAGCGATATTATCGATTTTCCCGAGTTATGAGATTTTACCGAGTTTTCAGATTTAACCGATTGCATCGATTATATCGATTTCACCCATTTCATAGGTAGTATTTATAAGACGTTATCGATTTTAGCGATATTATCGATTTTCCCGAGTTATGAGATTTTACCGAGTTTTCAGATTTAACCGATTGCATCGATTATATCGATTTCACCCATTTCATAGGTAGTATTTATAAGACGTTATCGATTTTAGCGATATTATCGATTTTCCCAAGTTATGAAATTTTACCGAGTTATGAGATTTTACTGAGTTTTCAGATTTAACCGATTGCATCGATTATATCGATTTCACCCATTTCATAGGTAGTATTTATAAGACGTTATCGATTTTAGCGATATTATCGATTTTCCCGAGTTATGAGATTTTACCGAGTTTTCAGATTTAACCGATTGCATCGATTATATCGATTTCACCCATTTCATAGGTAGTATTTATAAGACGTTATCGATTTTAGCGATATTATCGATTTTCCCAAGTTATGAAATTTTACCGAGTTATGAGATTTTACTGAGTTTTCAGATTTAACCGATTGCATCGATTATATCGATTTCACCCATTTCATAGGTAGTATTTATAAGACGTTATCGATTTTAGCGATATTATCGATTTTCCCGAGTTATGAAATTTTACCGAGTTATGAGATTTTACCGAGTTTTCAGATTTAACCGATTGCATCGATTATATCGATTTCACCCATTTCATAGGTAGTATTTATAAGACGTTATCGATTTTAGCGATATTATCGATTTTCCCGAGTTATGAAATTTTACCGAGTTATGAGATTTTACCGAGTTTTCAGATTTAACCGATTGCATCGATTATATCGATTTCACCCATTTCATAGGTAGTATTTATAAGACGTTATCGATTTTAGCGATATTATCGATTTTCCCGAGTTATGAGATTTTACCGAGTTTTCAGATTTAACCGATTGCATCGATTATATCGATTTCACCCATTTCATAGGTAGTATTTATAAGACGTTATCGATTTTAGCGATATTATCGATTTTCCCGAGTTATGAGATTTTACCGAGTTTTCAGATTTAACCGATTGCATCGATTATATCGATTTCACCCATTTCATAGGTAGTATTTATAAGACGTTATCGATTTTAGCGATATTATCGATTTTCCCGAGTTATGAGATTTTACCGAGTTTTCAGATTTAACCGATTGCATCGATTATATCGATTTCACCCATTTCATAGGTAGTATTTATAAGACGTTATCGATTTTAGCGATATTATCGATTTTCCCAAGTTATGAAATTTTACCAAGTTATGAGATTTTACTGAGTTTTCAGATTTAACCGATTGCATCGATTATATCGATTTCACCCATTTCATAGGTAGTATTTATAAGACGTTATCGATTTTAGCGATATTATCGATTTTCCCGAGTTATGAGATTTTACCGAGTTTTCAGATTTAACCGATTGCATCGATTATATCGATTTCACCCATTTCATAGGTAGTATTTATAAGACGTTATCGATTTTAGCGATATTATCGATTTTCCCAAGTTATGAAATTTTACCGAGTTATGAGATTTTACTGAGTTTTCAGATTTAACTGATTGCATCGATTATATCGATTTCACCCATTTCATAGGTAGTATTTATAAGACGTTATCGATTTTAGCGATATTATCGATTTTCCCGAGTTATGAAATTTTACCGAGTTATGAGATTTTACCGAGTTTTCAGATTTAATTGATTGCATCGATTATATCGATTTCACCCATTTCATAGGTAGTATTTATAAGACGTTATCGATTTTAGCGATATTATCGATTTTCCCGAGTTATGAAAATTTACCGAGTTATGAGATTTTACCGAGTTTTCAGATTTAACCGATTGCATTGATTATATCGATTTCACCCATTTCATAGGTAGTATTTATAAGACGTTATCGATTTTAGCGATATTATCGATTTTCCCGAGTTATGAGATTTTACCGAGTTTTCAGATTTAACCGATTGCATCGATTATATCGATTTCACCCATTTCATAGGTAGTATTTATAAGACGTTATCGATTTTAGCGATATTATCGATTTTCCCGAGTTATGAAATTTTACCGAGTTATGAGATTCTACCGAGTTTTCAGATTTAACCGATTGCATCGATTATATCGATTTCGCCCATTTCATAGGTAGTATTTATAAGACGTTATCGATTTTAGCGATATTATCGATTTTCCCGAGTTATGAGATTTTACCGAGTTTTCAGATTTAACCGATTGCATCGATTATATCGATTTCACCCATTTCATAGGTAGTATTTATAAGACGTTATCGATTTTAGCGATATTATCGATTTTCCCAAGTTATGAAATTTTACCGAGTTATGAGATTTTACTGAGTTTTCAGATTTAACTGATTGCATCGATTATATCGATTTCACCCATTTCATAGGTAGTATTTATAAGACGTTATCGATTTTAGCGATATTATCGATTTTCCCGAGTTATGAAATTTTACCGAGTTATGAGATTTTACCGAGTTTTCAGATTTAATTGATTGCATCGATTATATCGATTTCACCCATTTCATAGGTAGTATTTATAAGACGTTATCGATTTTAGCGATATTATCGATTTTCCCGAGTTATGAAAATTTACCGAGTTATGAGATTTTACCGAGTTTTCAGATTTAACCGATTGCATTGATTATATCGATTTCACCCATTTCATAGGTAGTATTTATAAGACGTTATCGATTTTAGCGATATTATCGATTTTCCCGAGTTATGAAATTTTACCGAGTTATGAGATTTTACCAAGTTTTCAGATTTAACCGATTGCATCGATTATATCGATTTCACCCATTTCATAGGTAGTATTTATAAGACGTTATCGATTTTAGCGATATTATCGATTTTCCCGAGTTATGAGATTTTACCGAGTTTTCAGATTTAACCGATTGCATCGATAATATCGATTTCACCCGTTTCATAGGTAGTATTTATAAGACGTTATCGATTTTAGCGATATTATCGATTTTCCCGAGTTATGAAATTTTACCGAGTTATGAGATTTTACCAAGTTTTCAGATTTAACCGATTGCATCGATTATATCGATTTCACCCATTTCATAGGTAGTATTTATAAGACGTTATCGATTTTAGCGATATTATCGATTTTCCCGAGTTATGAGATTTTACCGAGTTTTCAGATTTAACCGATTGCATCGATTATATCGATTTCACCCATTTCATAGGTAGTATTTATAAGACGTTATCGATTTTAGCGATATTATCGATTTTCCCGAGTTATGAGATTTTACCGAGTTTTCAGATTTAACCGATTGCATCGATTATATCGATTTCACCCATTTCATAGGTAGTATTTATAAGACGTTATCGATTTTAGCGATATTATCAATTTTCCCGAGTTATGAGATTTTACCGAGTTTTCAGATTTAACCGATTGCATCGATTATATCGATTTCACCCATTTCATAGGTAGTATTTATAAGACGTTATCGATTTTAGCGATATTATCGATTTTCCCGAGTTATGAAATTTTACCGAGTTATGAGATTTTACCGAGTTTTCAGATTTAACCGATTGCATCGATTATATCGATTTCACCCATTTCATAGGTAGTATTTATAAGACGTTATCGATTTTAGCGATATTATCGATTTTCCCGAGTTATGAAATTTTACCGAGTTATGAGATTTAACCGATTGCATCGATTATATCGATTTCGCCCATTTCATAGGTAGTATTTATAAGACGTTATCGATTTTAGCGATATTATCGATTTTCCCGAGTTATGAAATTTTACCGAGTTATGAGATTTTACCGAGTTTTCAGATTTAACCGATTGCATCGATTATATCGATTTCGCCCATTTCATAGGTAGTATTTATAAGACGTTATCGATTTTAGCGATATTATCGATTTTCCCGAGTTATGAAATTTTACCGAGTTATGAGATTTTACCGAGTTTTCAGATTTAACCGATTGCATCGATTATATCGATTTCACCCATTTCATAGGTAGTATTTATAAGACGTTATCGATTTTAGCGATATTATCGATTTTCCCGAGTTATGAAATTTTACCGAGTTATGAGATTTTACCGATTTTTCAGATTTAACCGATTGCATCGATTATATCGATTTCACCCATTTCATAGGTAGTATTTATAAGACGTTATCGATTTTAGCGATATTATCGATTTTCCCGAGTTATGAAATTTTACCGAGTTATGAGATTTTACCGAGTTTTCAGATTTAACCAATTGCATCGATTATATCGATTTCGCCCATTTCATAGGTAGTATTTTTAAGACGTTATCGATTTTAGCGATATTATCGATTTTCCCGAGTTATGAGATTTTACCGAGTTTTCAGATTTAACCGATTGCATCGATTATATCGATTTCACCCATTTCATAGGTAGTATTTATAAGACGTTATCGATTTTAGCGATATTATCGATTTTCCCGAGTTATGAGATTTTACCGAGTTTTCAGATTTAACCGATTGCATCGATTATATCGATTTCACCCATTTCATAGGTAGTATTTATAAGACGTTATCGATTTTAGCGATATTATCGATTTTCCCGAGTTATGAAATTTTACCGAGTTATGAGATTTTACCGAGTTTTCAGATTTAACCGATTGCATCGATTATATCGATTTCACCCATTTCATAGGTAGTATTTATAAGACGTTATCGATTTAAGCGATATTATCGATTTTCCCGAGTTATGAGATTTTACCGAGTTATGAGATTTTACCGAGTTTTCAGATTTAACCAATTGCATCGATTATATCGATTTCGCCCATTTCATAGGTAGTATTTATAAGACGTTATCGATTTTAGCGATATTATCGATTTTACCGAGTTGTGAAATTTTACCGAGTTATGAGATTTTACTGAGTTTTCAGATTTAACCGATTGCATCGATTATATCGATTTCACCCATTTCATAGGTAGTATTTATAAGACGTTATCGATTTAAGCGATATTATCGATTTTCCCGAGTTATGAAATTTTACCGAGTTATGAGATTTTACCGAGTTTTCAGATTTTACCGATTGCATCGATTATATCGATTTCACCCATTTCATAGGTAGTATTTATAAGACGTTATCGATTTTAGCGATATTATCGATTTTCCCGAGTTATGAGATTTTACCGAGTTTTCAGATTTAACCGATTGCATCGATTATATCGATTTCACCCATTTCATAGGTAGTATTTATAAGACGTTATCGATTTTAGCGATATTATCGATTTTCCCGAGTTATGAAATTTTACCGAGTTATGAGATTTTACCGAGTTTTCAGATTTAATTGATTGCATCGATTATATCGATTTCACCCATTTCATAGGTAGTATTTATAAGACGTTATCGATTTTAGCGATATTATCGATTTTCCCGAGTTATGAAAATTTACCGAGTTATGAGATTTTACCGAGTTTTCAGATTTAACCGATTGCATTGATTATATCGATTTCACCCATTTCATAGGTAGTATTTATAAGACGTTATCGATTTTAGCGATATTATCGATTTTCCCGAGTTATGAGATTTTACCGAGTTTTCAGATTTAACCGATTGCATCGATTATATCGATTTCACCCATTTCATAGGTAGTATTTATAAGACGTTATCGATTTTAGCGATATTATCGATTTTCCCGAGTTATGAAATTTTACCGAGTTATGAGATTCTACCGAGTTTTCAGATTTAACCGATTGCATCGATTATATCGATTTCGCCCATTTCATAGGTAGTATTTATAAGACGTTATCGATTTTAGCGATATTATCGATTTTCCCGAGTTATGAGATTTTACCGAGTTTTCAGATTTAACCGATTGCATCGATTATATCGATTTCACCCATTTCATAGGTAGTATTTATAAGACGTTATCGATTTTAGCGATATTATCGATTTTCCCGAGTTATGAAATTTTACCGAGTTATGAGATTCTACCGAGTTTTCAGATTTAACCGATTGCATCGATTATATCGATTTCACCCATTTCATAGGTAGTATTTATAAGACGTTATCGATTTTAGCGATATTATCGATTTTCCCGAGTTATGAAATTTTACCGAGTTATGAGATTTTACCGAGTTTTCAGATTTAACCGATTGCATCGATTATATCGATTTCACCCATTTCATAGGTAGTATTTATAAGACGTTATCGATTTTAGCGATATTATCGATTTTCCCGAGTTATGAAATTTTACCGAGTTATGAGATTCTACCGAGTTTTCAGATTTAACCGATTGCATCGATTATATCGATTTCACCCATTTCATAGGTAGTATTTATAAGACGTTATCGATTTTAGCAATATTGTCGATTTTCCCGAGTTATGAAATTTTACCGAGTTATGAGATTTTACCGAGTTTTCAGATTTAACCGATTGCATCGATTATATCGATTTCACCCATTTCATAGGTAGTATTTATAAGACGTTATCGATTTTAGCGATATTATCGATTTTCCCGAGTTATGAAATTTTACCGAGTTATGAGATTCTACCGAGTTTTCAGATTTAACCGATTGCATCGATTATATCGATTTCACCCATTTCATAGGTAGTATTTATAAGACGTTATCGATTTTAGCGATATTATCGATTTTCCCGAGTTATGAAATTTTACCGAGTTATGAGATTTTACCGAGTTTTCAGATTTAACCGATTGCATCGATTATATCGATTTCACCCATTTCATAGGTAGTATTTATAAGACGTTATCGATTTTAGCGATATTATCGATTTTCCCGAGTTATGAGATTTTACCGAGTTATGAGATTTTACCGAGTTTTCAGATTTAACCAATTGCATCGATTATATCGATTTCGCCCATTTCATAGGTAGTATTTATAAGACGTTATCGATTTTAGCGATATTATCGATTTTACCGAGTTGTGAAATTTTACCGAGTTATGAGATTTTACTGAGTTTTCAGATTTAACCGATTGCATCGATTATATCGATTTCACCCATTTCATAGGTAGTATTTATAAGACGTTATCGATTTAAGCGATATTATCGATTTTCCCGAGTTATGAAATTTTACCGAGTTATGAGATTTTACCGAGTTTTCAGATTTTACCGATTGCATCGATTATATCGATTTCACCCATTTCATAGGTAGTATTTATAAGACGTTATCGATTTTAGCGATATTATCGATTTTCCCGAGTTATGAGATTTTACCGAGTTTTCAGATTTAACCGATTGCATCGATTATATCGATTTCACCCATTTCATAGGTAGTATTTATAAGACGTTATCGATTTTAGCGATATTATCGATTTTCCCGAGTTATGAGATTTTACCGAGTTTTCAGATTTAACCGATTGCATCGATTATATCGATTTCACCCATTTCATAGGTAGTATTTATAAGACGTTATCGATTTTAGCGATATTATCGATTTTCCCAAGTTATGAAATTTTACCGAGTTATGAGATTTTACTGAGTTTTCAGATTTAACCGATTGCATCGATTATATCGATTTCACCCATTTCATAGGTAGTATTTATAAGACGTTATCGATTTTAGCGATATTATCGATTTTCCCGAGTTATGAGATTTTACCGAGTTTTCAGATTTAACCGATTGCATCGATT
This sequence comes from Acronicta alni, assembly GCA_964056405.1. Lineage (NCBI taxonomy): Eukaryota > Metazoa > Arthropoda > Insecta > Lepidoptera > Noctuidae > Acronicta > Acronicta alni. The sequence goes on along the minus strand of OZ043916.1, from coordinate 32,639 downwards.
ATATCGATTTCACCCATTTCATAGGTAGTATTTATAAGACGTTATCGATTTTAGCGATATTATCGATTTTCCCAAGTTATGAAATTTTACCGAGTTATGAGATTTTACTGAGTTTTCAGATTTAACCGATTGCATCGATTATATCGATTTCACCCATTTCATAGGTAGTATTTATAAGACGTTATCGATTTTAGCGATATTATCGATTTTCCCGAGTTATGAAATTTTACCGAGTTATGAGATTTTACCGAGTTTTCAGATTTAACCGATTGCATCGATTATATCGATTTCACCCATTTCATAGGTAGTATTTATAAGACGTTATCGATTTTAGCGATATTATCGATTTTCCCGAGTTATGAAATTTTACCGAGTTATGAGATTTTACCGAGTTTTCAGATTTAACCGATTGCATCGATTATATCGATTTCACCCATTTCATAGGTAGTATTTATAAGACGTTATCGATTTTAGCGATATTATCGATTTTCCCGAGTTATGAGATTTTACCGAGTTTTCAGATTTAACCGATTGCATCGATTATATCGATTTCACCCATTTCATAGGTAGTATTTATAAGACGTTATCGATTTTAGCGATATTATCGATTTTCCCGAGTTATGAGATTTTACCGAGTTTTCAGATTTAACCGATTGCATCGATTATATCGATTTCACCCATTTCATAGGTAGTATTTATAAGACGTTATCGATTTTAGCGATATTATCGATTTTCCCGAGTTATGAGATTTTACCGAGTTTTCAGATTTAACCGATTGCATCGATTATATCGATTTCACCCATTTCATAGGTAGTATTTATAAGACGTTATCGATTTTAGCGATATTATCGATTTTCCCAAGTTATGAAATTTTACCAAGTTATGAGATTTTACTGAGTTTTCAGATTTAACCGATTGCATCGATTATATCGATTTCACCCATTTCATAGGTAGTATTTATAAGACGTTATCGATTTTAGCGATATTATCGATTTTCCCGAGTTATGAGATTTTACCGAGTTTTCAGATTTAACCGATTGCATCGATTATATCGATTTCACCCATTTCATAGGTAGTATTTATAAGACGTTATCGATTTTAGCGATATTATCGATTTTCCCAAGTTATGAAATTTTACCGAGTTATGAGATTTTACTGAGTTTTCAGATTTAACTGATTGCATCGATTATATCGATTTCACCCATTTCATAGGTAGTATTTATAAGACGTTATCGATTTTAGCGATATTATCGATTTTCCCGAGTTATGAAATTTTACCGAGTTATGAGATTTTACCGAGTTTTCAGATTTAATTGATTGCATCGATTATATCGATTTCACCCATTTCATAGGTAGTATTTATAAGACGTTATCGATTTTAGCGATATTATCGATTTTCCCGAGTTATGAAAATTTACCGAGTTATGAGATTTTACCGAGTTTTCAGATTTAACCGATTGCATTGATTATATCGATTTCACCCATTTCATAGGTAGTATTTATAAGACGTTATCGATTTTAGCGATATTATCGATTTTCCCGAGTTATGAGATTTTACCGAGTTTTCAGATTTAACCGATTGCATCGATTATATCGATTTCACCCATTTCATAGGTAGTATTTATAAGACGTTATCGATTTTAGCGATATTATCGATTTTCCCGAGTTATGAGATTTTACCGAGTTTTCAGATTTAACCGATTGCATCGATTATATCGATTTCACCCATTTCATAGGTAGTATTTATAAGACGTTATCGATTTTAGCGATATTATCGATTTTCCCAAGTTATGAAATTTTACCGAGTTATGAGATTTTACTGAGTTTTCAGATTTAACCGATTGCATCGATTATATCGATTTCACCCATTTCATAGGTAGTATTTATAAGACGTTATCGATTTTAGCGATATTATCGATTTTCCCGAGTTATGAGATTTTACCGAGTTTTCAGATTTAACCGATTGCATCGATTATATCGATTTCACCCATTTCATAGGTAGTATTTATAAGACGTTATCGATTTTAGCGATATTATCGATTTTCCCAAGTTATGAAATTTTACCGAGTTATGAGATTTTACTGAGTTTTCAGATTTAACCGATTGCATCGATTATATCGATTTCACCCATTTCATAGGTAGTATTTATAAGACGTTATCGATTTTAGCGATATTATCGATTTTCCCGAGTTATGAAATTTTACCGAGTTATGAGATTTTACCGAGTTTTCAGATTTAATTGATTGCATCGATTATATCGATTTCACCCATTTCATAGGTAGTATTTATAAGACGTTATCGATTTTAGCGATATTATCGATTTTCCCGAGTTATGAAAATTTACCGAGTTATGAGATTTTACCGAGTTTTCAGATTTAACCGATTGCATTGATTATATCGATTTCACCCATTTCATAGGTAGTATTTATAAGACGTTATCGATTTTAGCGATATTATCGATTTTCCCGAGTTATGAGATTTTACCGAGTTTTCAGATTTAACCGATTGCATCGATTATATCGATTTCACCCATTTCATAGGTAGTATTTATAAGACGTTATCGATTTTAGCGATATTATCGATTTTCCCGAGTTATGAAATTTTACCGAGTTATGAGATTCTACCGAGTTTTCAGATTTAACCGATTGCATCGATTATATCGATTTCGCCCATTTCATAGGTAGTATTTATAAGACGTTATCGATTTTAGCGATATTATCGATTTTCCCGAGTTATGAGATTTTACCGAGTTTTCAGATTCAACCGATTGCATCGATTATATCGATTTCACCCATTTCATAGGTAGTATTTATAAGACGTTATCGATTTTAGCGATATTATCGATTTTCCCGAGTTATGAAATTTTACCGAGTTATGAGATTCTACCGAGTTTTCAGATTTAACCGATTGCATCGATTATATCGATTTCACCCATTTCATAGGTAGTATTTATAAGACGTTATCGATTTTAGCGATATTATCGATTTTCCCGAGTTATGAAATTTTACCGAGTTATGAGATTTTACCGAGTTTTCAGATTTAACCGATTGCATCGATTATATCGATTTCACCCATTTCATAGGTAGTATTTATAAGACGTTATCGATTTTAGCGATATTATCGATTTTCCCGAGTTATGAAATTTTACCGAGTTATGAGATTCTACCGAGTTTTCAGATTTAACCGATTGCATCGATTATATCGATTTCACCCATTTCATAGGTAGTATTTATAAGACGTTATCGATTTTAGCAATATTGTCGATTTTCCCGAGTTATGAAATTTTACCGAGTTATGAGATTTTACCGAGTTTTCAGATTTAACCGATTGCATCGATTATATCGATTTCACCCATTTCATAGGTAGTATTTATAAGACGTTATCGATTTTAGCGATATTATCGATTTTCCCGAGTTATGAAATTTTACCGAGTTATGAGATTCTACCGAGTTTTCAGATTTAACCGATTGCATCGATTATATCGATTTCACCCATTTCATAGGTAGTATTTATAAGACGTTATCGATTTTAGCGATATTATCGATTTTCCCGAGTTATGAGATTTTACCGAGTTTTCAGATTTAACCGATTGCATCGATTATATCGATTTCACCCATTTCATAGGTAGTATTTATAAGACGTTATCGATTTTAGCGATATTATCGATTTTCCCGAGTTATGAAATTTTACCGAGTTATGAGATTTTACCGAGTTTTCAGATTTAACCGATTGCATCGATTATATCGATTTCACCCATTTCATAGGTAGTATTTATAAGACGTTATCGATTTTAGCGATATTATCGATTTTCCCGAGTTATGAGATTTTACCGAGTTATGAGATTTTACCGAGTTTTCAGATTTAACCAATTGCATCGATTATATCGATTTCGCCCATTTCATAGGTAGTATTTATAAGACGTTATCGATTTTAGCGATATTATCGATTTTACCGAGTTGTGAAATTTTACCGAGTTATGAGATTTTACTGAGTTTTCAGATTTAACCGATTGCATCGATTATATCGATTTCACCCATTTCATAGGTAGTATTTATAAGACGTTATCGATTTAAGCGATATTATCGATTTTCCCGAGTTATGAAATTTTACCGAGTTATGAGATTTTACCGAGTTTTCAGATTTTACCGATTGCATCGATTATATCGATTTCACCCATTTCATAGGTAGTATTTATAAGACGTTATCGATTTTAGCGATATTATCGATTTTCCCGAGTTATGAGATTTTACCGAGTTTTCAGATTTAACCGATTGCATCGATTATATCGATTTCACCCATTTCATAGGTAGTATTTATAAGACGTTATCGATTTTAGCGATATTATCGATTTTCCCGAGTTATGAGATTTTACCGAGTTTTCAGATTTAACCGATTGCATCGATTATATCGATTTCACCCATTTCATAGGTAGTATTTATAAGACGTTATCGATTTTAGCGATATTATCGATTTTCCCAAGTTATGAAATTTTACCGAGTTATGAGATTTTACTGAGTTTTCAGATTTAACCGATTGCATCGATTATATCGATTTCACCCATTTCATAGGTAGTATTTATAAGACGTTATCGATTTTAGCGATATTATCGATTTTCCCGAGTTATGAGATTTTACCGAGTTTTCAGATTTAACCGATTGCATCGATTATATCGATTTCACCCATTTCATAGGTAGTATTTATAAGACGTTATCGATTTTAGCGATATTATCGATTTTCCCAAGTTATGAAATTTTACCGAGTTATGAGATTTTACTGAGTTTTCAGATTTAACCGATTGCATCGATTATATCGATTTCACCCATTTCATAGGTAGTATTTATAAGACGTTATCGATTTTAGCGATATTATCGATTTTCCCGAGTTATGAAATTTTACCGAGTTATGAGATTTTACCGAGTTTTCAGATTTAACCGATTGCATCGATTATATCGATTTCACCCATTTCATAGGTAGTATTTATAAGACGTTATCGATTTTAGCGATATTATCGATTTTCCCGAGTTATGAAATTTTACCGAGTTATGAGATTTTACCGAGTTTTCAGATTTAACCGATTGCATCGATTATATCGATTTCACCCATTTCATAGGTAGTATTTATAAGACGTTATCGATTTTAGCGATATTATCGATTTTCCCGAGTTATGAGATTTTACCGAGTTTTCAGATTTAACCGATTGCATCGATTATATCGATTTCACCCATTTCATAGGTAGTATTTATAAGACGTTATCGATTTTAGCGATATTATCGATTTTCCCGAGTTATGAGATTTTACCGAGTTTTCAGATTTAACCGATTGCATCGATTATATCGATTTCACCCATTTCATAGGTAGTATTTATAAGACGTTATCGATTTTAGCGATATTATCGATTTTCCCGAGTTATGAGATTTTACCGAGTTTTCAGATTTAACCGATTGCATCGATTATATCGATTTCACCCATTTCATAGGTAGTATTTATAAGACGTTATCGATTTTAGCGATATTATCGATTTTCCCAAGTTATGAAATTTTACCAAGTTATGAGATTTTACTGAGTTTTCAGATTTAACCGATTGCATCGATTATATCGATTTCACCCATTTCATAGGTAGTATTTATAAGACGTTATCGATTTTAGCGATATTATCGATTTTCCCGAGTTATGAGATTTTACCGAGTTTTCAGATTTAACCGATTGCATCTATTATATCGATTTCACCCATTTCATAGGTAGTATTTATAAGACGTTATCGATTTTAGCGATATTATCGATTTTCCCAAGTTATGAAATTTTACCGAGTTATGAGATTTTACTGAGTTTTCAGATTTAACTGATTGCATCGATTATATCGATTTCACCCATTTCATAGGTAGTATTTATAAGACGTTATCGATTTTAGCGATATTATCGATTTTCCCGAGTTATGAAATTTTACCGAGTTATGAGATTTTACCGAGTTTTCAGATTTAATTGATTGCATCGATTATATCGATTTCACCCATTTCATAGGTAGTATTTATAAGACGTTATCGATTTTAGCGATATTATCGATTTTCCCGAGTTATGAAAATTTACCGAGTTATGAGATTTTACCGAGTTTTCAGATTTAACCGATTGCATTGATTATATCGATTTCACCCATTTCATAGGTAGTATTTATAAGACGTTATCGATTTTAGCGATATTATCGATTTTCCCGAGTTATGAGATTTTACCGAGTTTTCAGATTTAACCGATTGCATCGATTATATCGATTTCACCCATTTCATAGGTAGTATTTATAAGACGTTATCGATTTTAGCGATATTATCGATTTTCCCGAGTTATGAAATTTTACCGAGTTATGAGATTCTACCGAGTTTTCAGATTTAACCGATTGCATCGATTATATCGATTTCGCCCATTTCATAGGTAGTATTTATAAGACGTTATCGATTTTAGCGATATTATCGATTTTCCCGAGTTATGAGATTTTACCGAGTTTTCAGATTTAACCGATTGCATCGATTATATCGATTTCACCCATTTCATAGGTAGTATTTATAAGACGTTATCGATTTTAGCGATATTATCGATTTTCCCAAGTTATGAAATTTTACCGAGTTATGAGATTTTACTGAGTTTTCAGATTTAACTGATTGCATCGATTATATCGATTTCACCCATTTCATAGGTAGTATTTATAAGACGTTATCGATTTTAGCGATATTATCGATTTTCCCGAGTTATGAAATTTTACCGAGTTATGAGATTTTACCGAGTTTTCAGATTTAATTGATTGCATCGATTATATCGATTTCACCCATTTCATAGGTAGTATTTATAAGACGTTATCGATTTTAGCGATATTATCGATTTTCCCGAGTTATGAAAATTTACCGAGTTATGAGATTTTACCGAGTTTTCAGATTTAACCGATTGCATTGATTATATCGATTTCACCCATTTCATAGGTAGTATTTATAAGACGTTATCGATTTTAGCGATATTATCGATTTTCCCGAGTTATGAAATTTTACCGAGTTATGAGATTTTACCGAGTTTTCAGATTTAATTGATTGCATCGATTATATCGATTTCACCCATTTCATAGGTAGTATTTATAAGACGTTATCGATTTTAGCGATATTATCGATTTTCCCGAGTTATGAAATTTTACCGAGTTATGAGATTCTACCGAGTTTTCAGATTTAACCGATTGCATCGATTATATCGATTTCGCCCATTTCATAGGTAGTATTTATAAGACGTTATCGATTTTAGCGATATTATCGATTTTCCCGAGTTATGAGATTTTACCGAGTTTTCAGATTTAACCGATTGCATCGATTATATCGATTTCACCCATTTCATAGGTAGTATTTATAAGACGTTATCGATTTTAGCGATATTATCGATTTTCCCGAGTTATGAGATTTTACCGAGTTATGAGATTCTACCGAGTTTTCAGATTTAACCGATTGCATCGATTATATCGATTTCGCCCATTTCATAGGTAGTATTTATAAGACGTTATCGATTTTAGCGATATTATCGATTTTCCCGAGTTATGAGATTTTACCGAGTTTTCAGATTTAACCGATTGCATCGATTATATCGATTTCACCCATTTCATAGGTAGTATTTATAAGACGTTATCGATTTTAGCGATATTATCGATTTTCCCGAGTTATGAGATTTTACCGAGTTTTCAGATTTAACCGATTGCATCGATTATATCGATTTCACCCATTTCATAGGTAGTATTTATAGGACGTTATCGATTTTAGCGATATTATCGATTTTCCCGAGTTATGAGATTTTACCGAGTTTTCAGATTTAACCGATTGCATCGATTATATCGTCCATGATGGATTTTCCACACGCTAAGCAAAAAAAAAAAAAAAAAAGGTTAGGTTAGGTTAGGTTAGGTTAGGTTAGGTTAGGTTAGGTTAGGTTAGGTTTTTTTTTTTTTTTGGGCAGGAGTGGGAAATCCTCATGGACACCCAGACAGCACGTGAGGCTGTCTGGGTAGTGCCGGACTCTTACCGGCTAAAACCACACTCCTGCCATGCGAGTACCCCTAACATGGTCAGGGACCTTGTCTGCTGCTGTTGTTGTGTGCTGAGCCGGCTTCGGTCATGGTATAATTAAATACGAGTACCTAGCCGGCTTTGTTGCGATTGACGACGAGCTTGCACACGTCGTCAATGAACGCCAGCAGCAGATTTTGCGTGCTCTTCTGCGATAGGCACGCCGCTAAGGTCCCCGCCGTTAGATGCATGTCGGCCTCCGTCTCAAGACGATTTCTTCGGCAAGCATGTACAGGACAGTCAAAAAGTATGTGGGGTACTGATTCCGGGATCTCGGGATCACAAATGCACGATGGGCTCCCCTTACACTTGAAGCGGTGCAGGTATTCGGAGAACCCACCGTGCCCCGTCATCGCCTGCGTGATGAGCCCTGTTGGCTGGATCCGCTGCACAATCCTGTGCGCTTGGAGTGCATTAGGGAGGAACAGCTTGGTTACGGAAGCGGTCTCTCCGCCCCTATACCTCCGATCCCATTCGCCTATCGACTCCTGGCGGATTTGCCGCCGGACGAATGAGATCGGGCACCGGTCATAATCGGGCTTCCTTTTGCTCTTGAGAGCCGCTTCCTTGGCCAGGTGGTCCGCGCGCTCGTTCCCTGCTAGCCCCGCGTGGGCCTTGATCCAAAACAAAGATACATTTTTGCTCTTGGTCAAGGCCAGGCGCAGATTGTCTCTCGCCTCTGCTGCCAGGGGGTGAGACGAGTCTTGGCTGGTGACTGTCTGGAGAGCTGACCTGGAGTCACTGTATATGCCAAAACTCGCCTCCGAGCGCCTGAGGATCTCCCGCGTTGCCCTGCAGATGGCCAGTAGTTCCGCCTGGTACACACTACAATATGATGGCAGGCAGAGTTTGACGGCTTTGGTCTCGGCGTCACCGGCCCACAGTGATAGGGCCGCTCCGACCTTCTCGTCAATCTTGCTGCCATCGGTGTAGATGCGTACCGCCTGACTGCTGTGGGCATCGACGTCTGTCTGATCAGCCAGGCAGACGAAACTCATGGCCACGTGCATTGCGGGATGAGGAGTCTCTGCAAATGCCACCGCACGCTCGACCTCGCGGTCTCCAAGGTCTGGCCGGGGGATCCCTCTCCTCGCCTCGTACAGGGCGGCTGCCTCCTGTATGCGTAGGTCGAGGGGTAGTATGCCGGCCAGCATCAGTGCCGCGTTCAGCGACACCGTGCGGTAGGACTTGCAGAGCTTCTGGGCAAATCCTCGTTGGACCACATTGAGCTGTTTCTGCACTCCAAGCTTTTTCACTGCCGGGGCCCAGGCACTTGCTGCGTACATTATCACCGGCTCTACCGTCGCCGTATAGATGCTGCGGATCACCTCCGTGTGGAGACCCCAGCTCACCTTCGCAGCCCTGGAGAGTTGCTTGAAAATATCCAGGCCTTTACGACACACGTTCCTCACATGGGTGTTGAATGTGAGGTGGTCGTCTATAGTAAGGCCCAGTATTTTCAGCTCCTTGGACATGACAATGTCGACCCCGCCCATGCGCAGGATTGGGACATCATACTTCAGCTTTCTGGTTACTACCATCGCGCAGGTTTTGTGTGGCGCGAACTTCAGCTTATTTCTGATGCCCCAATTCCGCACATACTCGAGGGCGGCATTGGCTTGCCCCTGAATCTCCAGAGCTGTCGCCCCATCGAAGATGAGCGCAACATCATCGGCGAATGCCTGGCAATAAGTACGCTGCTGCTCTAGGCCCTTTAGCAGCGGATCCAGCAAGAGGTTCCACAGGATCGGACCGCCAATCGACCCTTGGACACAACCCTTTTCCGTGGACTTCCGGAACTCGGCACCGGCGTAGCGGACACCAACGCTTCTCTGCTCCAGATAGCTGTCCAGTAGCCTTCTGATATTCACGGGACACTTTTCCTCAGCCAGTCTGACCCTAATGGCCGGCCACCATGCGCTATCGAAGGCTCCCTCTATATCCAGAGACACCACTGTGACCAGTCTCTTTTGTTCCAGCTTTGATCTGATGTGCTGGATCATGGTGTAGAGGGAGTCCTCGGTGCTTTTCTGTGGCATGAAGCCATACTGGCGAGTACTCATCCGTGGTATCAGGTGCCACTTCAGTCTTCGAACAGCCATCTTCTCCAGGACGGTTAGGTTAGGTTTTTTTTTTTTTTTTCTTTAAGTTGGGCAGGAGTGGGAAATCCTCATGGACACCCAGACAGCTTGCGAGGCTGTCTGGGTAGTGCCGGACTCTTACCGGCTAAAACCACACTCCTGCCATGCGAGTACCCCTAACATGGTCAGGGACCTTTTCTGCTGCTGTTGTTGTGTGCTGAGCCGGCTTAGGTCATGGTATAATAAAATACGAGTACCTAGCCGGCTTTGTTGCGATTGACGACGAGCTTGCACACGTCGTCAATAAACGCCAGCAGCAGATTTTGCGTGCTCTTCTGCGATAGGCACGCCGCTAAGGTCCCTGCTGTTAAGTACGTGTCGGCCTCCGTCTCAAAACGATTTCTTCGATTGGCATGAACTGGACAGTCGAAGAGAATGTGGGGCACTGACTCTGGGACCTCTGGATCACAAATGCACGATGGGCTCCCCTTACACTTGAAACGGTGCAAGTATTCGGAGAACCCACCGTGCCCCGTCATCGCCTGCGTGATGAGCCCTGTTGGCTGGATCCGCTGCACAATCCTGTGCGCTTGGAGTGCATTAGGGAGGAACAGCTTGGTTACGGAAGCGGTCTCTCCGCCCCTATACCTCCGATCCCATTCGCCTATCGACCCCTGGCGGATTTGCCGCCGGACGAATGAGATCGGGCACCGGTCATAATCGGGCTTCCTCTTGCTCTTGAGAGCCGCTTCCTTGGCCAGGTGGTCCGCGCGCTCGTTCCCCGCTAGCCCCGCGTGGGCCTTGATCCAAAACAAGGACACATCTTTGCTCTTGGTCAAGGCCAGGCGCAGATTCTGCTTCGCCTCTGCTGCCAGGGGGTGAGACGAGTCTTGGCTGGTGACTGTCTGGAGAGCTGACCTGGAGTCACTGTATATGCCAAAACTCGCCTCCGAGCGCCTGAGGATCTCCCGCGTTGCCCTGCAGATGGCCAGTAGTTCCGCCTGGTACACACTACAATACGATGGCAGACAGAGTTTGACGGCTTTGGTCTCGGCGTCACCAGCCCACAGTGATAGAGCCGCTCCGACCCTCTCGTCAATCTTGCTGCCATCGGTGTAGATGCGTACCGCCTGACTGCTGTGGGCATCGACGTCTGCCTGATCAGCCAGGCAGACGAAACCCATGGCCACGTGCATTGCGGGATGAGGAGTCTCTGCAAATGCCACCGCACGCTCGACCTCGCGGTCTCCAAGGTCTGGCCGGGGGAACCCTCTCCTCGCCTCGTACAGGGCAGCTGCCTCCTGTATGCGTAGGTCGAGGGGTAATATGCCGGCCAGCATCATCGCCGCGTTCAGCGATACCGTGCGGTAGGACTTGCAGAGCTTCTGGGCAAATCCTCGTTGGACCACATTGAGCTGTTTCTGCACTCCAAGCTTTTTCACTGCCGGGGCCCAGGCACTTGCTGCGTACATTATTACCGGCTCTACCGTCGCCGTGTAGATGCTGCGGATCACCTCCGTGTGGAGACCCCAGCTCACCTTCGCAGCCCTGGAGAGTTGCTTGAAAATATCCAGGCCTTTACGACACACATTCCTCACGTGGGTGTTGAATGTGAGGTGGTCGTCTATAGTAAGGCCCAGTATTTTCAGCTCCTTGGACATGACAATGTCGACCCCGCCCATGCGCAGGATTGGGACATCATACTTCAGCTTCCTGGTTACTACCATCGCGCAGGTTTTGTGTGGCGCGAACTTCAGCTTGTTTCTGATGCCCCAATTCCGCACATACTCGAGGGCGGCATTGGCTTGCCCCTGAATCTCCAGAGCTGTCGCCCCATCGAAGATGAGCGCAACATCATCGGCGAATGCCTGGCAATAAGTACGCTGCTGCTCTAGGCCCTTTAGCAGCGGATCCAGCAAGAGGTTCCACAGGATCGGACCGCCAATCGACCCTTGGACACAACCCTTCTCGGTGGACTTCCGGAACTCCGCACCGGCATAGCGGACACCAACGCTTCTCTGCTCCAGATAGCTGTCCAGTAGCCTTCTGATATTCACGGGACACTTTTCCTCAGCCAGTCTGACCCTAATGGCCGGCCACCATGCGCTATCGAAGGCTCCCTCTATATCCAGAGACACCACTGTTATCAGTCTCTTTTGTTCCAGCTTCGATCTGATGTGCTGGATCATGGTGTAGAGGGAGTCTTCGGTGCTTTTCTGTGGCATGAAGCCATACTGGCGAGTACTCATCCGTGGAATCAGGTGCCACTTCAGTCTTCGGACAGCCATCTTCTCCAGGACCTTCCCCAAGACTGGCAAGAGGCCGATTGGCCTGTGCGACTTGGGGGTGGTGTAGCATTCCTTGCCCGGCTTCCTGAGGACCACCACTGTGGCCTCCTTCCAGATGGTCGGGAAGTAGCCCAATTTTAGGCACTTGTTGGCCAGGGCAAGAAATGTCTCCGGTTCCTGGAGAATTGCATGAGCGCAAATGTCCGCCGTGAAGCCATCGGCCCCCGGAGCCTTCTTTGGGTTAAAACTCTCCACCGCCGACTTCAGCTCCTGAAGTGTAAACGGCGGGTCATGGTGTTCATCATGACTCGGCTCGTTTACACGCTTCGCTGTCTCCCTGGTCTGGCGGTGGTCGTCGTCATCCTCATCTTCAGGATCTCCGGGGTAAAATGTGTCCGCCAACAGCTTTGCCGATGCCTCCGGAGTAAGTACAGTCCCGTTGTCCACCAAGGGTCCGTCCTCGTGTCTTTTAGCGGTCCGACCGATCACCCTGTAGATCCCCTCCCACATTCCTTCCCTATCCTGTTTTTGGCAGAAGTCCTTCCAGCTGTCTATCTGGGCCCTCTTTTCTTTTTGTTCGTATAGTTCTTTTATTTCCAGGTACTCCCGAACGACCTGCTCTCTGCGGACTGGTGCGGCGCAGCGGATCCTGCGTCTCCTGGTGGAGACTGCCTTCTTCAGGTCGACGAGCTCCTTGGACCACCACGGCAGGGTGAGTTTTATGGCACTTTTTATTTTAGGTATTGTGTCATCGCAAGTTTCTTCGAGTGTTTTGATGTATTCTATGATTTTATTTTCTAACTCTAATTTATTGTGAATTTTTTCTATTTCTAATTTGTTAATACCCTTCTGTGTGTGGAGTTGGGCCAGTTTCTCGCGAAACTGGGTCCACTTGGCTTTTTTGGTGTTATATACTCTTGTTGTGCGTTTTGTTTGTGTGCCATGTCCTTTGTGTGTGTGAATGTTGAATGTGATGCCGTTGTGGTCCGAGCTCGTGACGCAGTCGTCTACCTTCCAGTTGTCCACCAGGTTCAGCAGGTCCTCTGAGCAGGCCGTTACGTCGACGAAGCTGCTGTAAACTTTGCCACCCCTCACGGTGTCAAAGGTAGGGGTGTCGCCGACGTTGAGCACCTGAAGTCCCAGTTCTTCGAGGGCCCCAGACAGCTCCTCCCCCTTTGGGTCTGTTTTTGGGCTCCCCCACCAGACGCTCTTCGCGTTCACGTCGCCACCTACGAGTACTCCCCTTGGTCCCATGTCCTCTACGATTGTTTTCAAGTGCTCCAGGTATCCCGTGATGGGCTGGTCTGGCTCAAAGTAGAGAGAGACTACTGCGATTTCCCAGGCGCTGGTTCTGAGTCTGACCACTACGATGTTGTTAGTGGTCAGTTTCGGACACTGTATGGCGTCGATATCGTGGTCAAAGACGACTATTGCCGCCTTTACAGGTCCACTCTCTTGAGCCGCGCACTGGTAGACTCTCGCTCCCCGGTAGTCTCTCATCTTTTTGGCCCCGCCTACGTACGGTTCCTGGAGCAGCGCAAAGGCGATCTTGCGCTTATCGGCCTCAATCATGAGTTCATGGGTTGCCAGCTGTTTCCTCTGTAGGTTCGCTTGGACGACGCGATATGCTCGATGGCTGGTGGGGTTCTCTGCTATGTGTGGGCGCGGCACCACCTTAGCAATACGCTACCGCCGATCTTGCAATTGCATCCCATTTTCGGCGAATCGGGCAATCCTCGCTGAACGCGTTGTGATTCGCGTTGCCCGATTTTGCCTGGGTGCAATTGCAGCAGGTAGGTATGCTGTCGCCAGCGCGCCACACTTCGCAGTCTGCCTTCTTATGAGGCCCCGAACAGTGGCTGCATTTTTCAACGGTTTGCTGACAGAAGCGTCTGCCGTGACCGTATCCCAGACAGAGGGAACACTGCACTAATGGCGAGTGATCTTCCACTCGGACCCTCTGCAGGTCGACGTGCACGGTTCCGGCCTCTGTCAACCGTTTCCACAACTTCGGGGACACTCTTAAGACCACATGGATCTCGTGGGGGTTCCTCGTCCTCTTACGGAACCGAATTTCCACACCAGCGTCTTCCTTTTCGAGGGCAGCGAAAATCTGCTGGTTTTGGTTTCGCAGGGCCCTCAGGATCTCGTCGTCGGTGTGGAAAGCCAGCACGTGTCGCAAGATGACGAGGGGGTTCTTGTTTTGAACGTCTTCTACATTCAGGACTTCTGCCTTCATAATGCGGTTCTTTACTTCCTCTCTCTCCTTCTCTGTTCTGCATCCCAGAATCACTTTCCTGTCCTTCCCCTTTCTAACTCTGTCCACCGTCACTCCTCCATCCGTCGCGTTTACTGCCTGCCGAATGCGCGACAGGACTTGGTCCCCAGTCTCGGACTCGTCCTTTGAGGTGATGACCACGGAGTGCAGCGCAGTTGGCGTCTGGGTACGATTTCCAGTGCATACGGCTGCCGCGGCACTCGCGTAGGTCCTCCACTCTCGGGCGTCCTCCTGCTGCTTACTCATGAGGGTCTTTAGTTCTTCAAGCCTGCCGCTGTTCTCGACAAGCAGTTTCGCGTGCTCCTCCAGCGTTGATATTAACTTGGCCTGTTTGGCCTCGTCTTCGCCAGTGTTTCGGTTAACTGGAGTAACCTCGTCGCGCTTTGCTGGAGGAGGAGGGGGGGGAGGAGTGGTAGTGGCAGGACAGGATTTTGTGCCCTTTTCTGCCTCCTTTACGAGCTCGAAGAGCCGGTTGATGGCCGACAGGACCTCGGTCTTGATCTCGGTCTTAAGATTCCGCGAGTTGTTGAGGTGGAGCTTCGCCTTCGCCAAACAGGCCTTGGCCTCCACCGTCCGACTCGGGTACTTTCTGCCGACCTCTTCCCACTCTCCGATACTCCTGCGCACGTTCTGAATCGCCTCAGACATGACGGGACTCTCGGTCGGTTTGGGCGATGCTTGCGCTGAGGCGGGCATTTTTTTGGCTGGGGTGCGATGGCCGAACATTTTGAGGGAGGTTTGGGTACCGCTTTAAATTTTAAAATCAAATTAAATAAATAAAATATTGGCAATAATAAATAATTCGTTAAAATATTTTCAATATTAATAATTGGTAAAAATAGTCAAATTATAACTATAAGAGTCAGTATTTTCTAATCTAAAAGGTTGATATCCCTGTAAAGGGGGGATTCTACCGCATCAAATATTAAGAAAGATTTTTAAAATGTAAAGAAGAATTGATAGAAGGAAGTATAAAATGACACTAGCAATTAAAATTAAAGAAGAAAGTCACAAGTCTATGACTGCAAAGCTAAAAGCAGTCGTCTGTATAGTAGTGTCAATTTTAATTCGGGCCAATAGAGCCTATCGTAAAGAGTTTTATAATTCCCACCTCCTAGGATATGCTTAATAATTGTTAAAGCTGTCAAAAACAGATATAAAATTTTTAGTATTTGCTCCGAGTTTACCTGGCCAAGAGCAACAGGGTGGGCGGGGGGGCAATTTTTTGTGTTTTCCTGCAAGCTATCCCAACAAGCGGGGTACCTGCGGATTCGGGGTGAAACGGGCTACAAAACTGTGCAAGAATTAGGGGTAGGTGGTGGGGGAAATTTTGAAGATATGGTCAAAAAACTGTATTTTTGGTCAATTTTTCAGCAAAATTACTAATTATCTTGTTTGTTTTCAGGTCACGGTCGCCGGGACGCGCGCCAGGAGCTGTTCCAGACTGATGTGTATCGAACGGGATCAAAATATTATAAAAATTTAGAAAAATGAATTAGTTATGATTTTTATTAAAAATATAAGTATGGTGAAAATTAAATTTTCGTGAAAATGGAAAATTTTGGTGTCCAGGTACGCGGATGTGTGCCCGGATGACGAATATAACAAAATAAAACAATATAAGGGTTGAAAACCGCGTCAAAATGCTGTGTTTGCTGTAAAAATTAACCGCGTTGTACTAAGTGTGTCACCTATAAGGTAAACTCGGTACGTAGTCAGATATTAATATGGTCAATTTTTTGTGTTTTCCTGCAAGCTATCCCAACAAGCGGGGTACCTGCGGATTCGGGGTGAAACGGGCTACAAAACTGTGCAAGAATTAGGGGTAGGTGGTGGGGGAAATTTTGAAGATATGGTCAAAAAACTGTATTTTTGGTCAATTTTTCAGCAAAATTACTAATTATCTTGTTTGTTTTCAGGTCACGGTCGCCGGGACGCGCGCCAGGAGCTGTTCCAGACTGATGTGTATCGAACGGGATCAAAATATTATAAAAATTTAGAAAAATGAATTAGTTATGATTTTTATTAAAAATATAAGTATGGTGAAAATTAAATTTTCGTGAAAATGGAAAATTTTGGTGTCCAGGTACGCGGATGTGTGCCCGGATGACGAATATAACAAAATAAAACAATATAAGGGTTGAAAACCGCGTCAAAATGCTGTGTTTGCTGTAAAAATTAACCGCGTTGTACTAAGTGTGTCACCTATAAGGTAAACTCGGTACGTAGTCAGATATTAATATGGTCAATTTTTTGTGTTTTCCTGCAAGCTATCCCAACAAGCGGGGTACCTGCGGATTCGGGGTGAAACGGGCTACAAAACTGTGCAAGAATTAGGGGTAGGTGGTGGGGGAAATTTTGAAGATATGGTCAAAAAACTGTATTTTTGGTCAATTTTTCAGCAAAATTACTAATTATCTTGTTTGTTTTCAGGTCACGGTCGCCGGGACGCGCGCCAGGAGCTGTTCCAGACTGATGTGTATCGAACGGGATCAAAATATTATAAAAATTTAGAAAAATGAATTAGTTATGATTTTTATTAAAAATATAAGTATGGTGAAAATTAAATTTTCGTGAAAATGGAAAATTTTGGTGTCCAGGTACGCGGATGTGTGCCCGGATGACGAATATAACAAAATAAAACAATATAAGGGTTGAAAACCGCGTCAAAATGCTGTGTTTGCTGTAAAAATTAACCGCGTTGTACTAAGTGTGTCACCTATAAGGTAAACTCGGTACGTAGTCAGATATTAATATGGTCAATTTTTTGTGTTTTCCTGCAAGCTATCCCAACAAGCGGGGTACCTGCGGATTCGGGGTGAAACGGGCTACAAAACTGTGCAAGAATTAGGGGTAGGTGGTGGGGGAAATTTTGAAGATATGGTCAAAAAACTGTATTTTTGGTCAATTTTTCAGCAAAATTACTAATTATCTTGTTTGTTTTCAGGTCACGGTCGCCGGGACGCGCGCCAGGAGCTGTTCCAGACTGATGTGTATCGAACGGGATCAAAATATTATAAAAATTTAGAAAAATGAATTAGTTATGATTTTTATTAAAAATATAAGTATGGTGAAAATTAAATTTTCGTGAAAATGGAAAATTTTGGTGTCCAGGTACGCGGATGTGTGCCCGGATGACGAATATAACAAAATAAAACAATATAAGGGTTGAAAACCGCGTCAAAATGCTGTGTTTGCTGTAAAAATTAACCGCGTTGTACTAAGTGTGTCACCTATAAGGTAAACTCGGTACGTAGTCAGATATTAATATGGTCAATTTTTTGTGTTTTCCTGCAAGCTATCCCAACAAGCGGGGTACCTGCGGATTCGGGGTGAAACGGGCTACAAAACTGTGCAAGAATTAGGGGTAGGTGGTGGGGGAAATTTTGAAGATATGGTCAAAAAACTGTATTTTTGGTCAATTTTTCAGCAAAATTACTAATTATCTTGTTTGTTTTCAGGTCACGGTCGCCGGGACGCGCGCCAGGAGCTGTTCCAGACTGATGTGTATCGAACGGGATCAAAATATTATAAAAATTTAGAAAAATGAATTAGTTATGATTTTTATTAAAAATATAAGTATGGTGAAAATTAAATTTTCGTGAAAATGGAAAATTTTGGTGTCCAGGTACGCGGATGTGTGCCCGGATGACGAATATAACAAAATAAAACAATATAAGGGTTGAAAACCGCGTCAAAATGCTGTGTTTGCTGTAAAAATTAACCGCGTTGTACTAAGTGTGTCACCTATAAGGTAAACTCGGTACGTAGTCAGATATTAATATGGTCAATTTTTTGTGTTTTCCTGCAAGCTATCCCAACAAGCGGGGTACCTGCGGATTCGGGGTGAAACGGGCTACAAAACTGTGCAAGAATTAGGGGTAGGTGGTGGGGGAAATTTTGAAGATATGGTCAAAAAACTGTATTTTTGGTCAATTTTTCAGCAAAATTACTAATTATCTTGTTTGTTTTCAGGTCACGGTCGCCGGGACGCGCGCCAGGAGCTGTTCCAGACTGATGTGTATCGAACGGGATCAAAATATTATAAAAATTTAGAAAAATGAATTAGTTATGATTTTTATTAAAAATATAAGTATGGTGAAAATTAAATTTTCGTGAAAATGGAAAATTTTGGTGTCCAGGTACGCGGATGTGTGCCCGGATGACGAATATAACAAAATAAAACAATATAAGGGTTGAAAACCGCGTCAAAATGCTGTGTTTGCTGTAAAAATTAACCGCGTTGTACTAAGTGTGTCACCTATAAGGTAAACTCGGTACGTAGTCAGATATTAATATGGTCAATTTTTTGTGTTTTCCTGCAAGCTATCCCAACAAGCGGGGTACCTGCGGATTCGGGGTGAAACGGGCTACAAAACTGTGCAAGAATTAGGGGTAGGTGGTGGGGGAAATTTTGAAGATATGGTCAAAAAACTGTATTTTTGGTCAATTTTTCAGCAAAATTACTAATTATCTTGTTTGTTTTCAGGTCACGGTCGCCGGGACGCGCGCCAGGAGCTGTTCCAGACTGATGTGTATCGAACGGGATCAAAATATTATAAAAATTTAGAAAAATGAATTAGTTATGATTTTTATTAAAAATATAAGTATGGTGAAAATTAAATTTTCGTGAAAATGGAAAATTTTGGTGTCCAGGTACGCGGATGTGTGCCCGGATGACGAATATAACAAAATAAAACAATATAAGGGTTGAAAACCGCGTCAAAATGCTGTGTTTGCTGTAAAAATTAACCGCGTTGTACTAAGTGTGTCACCTATAAGGTAAACTCGGTACGTAGTCAGATATTAATATGGTCAATTTTTTGTGTTTTCCTGCAAGCTATCCCAACAAGCGGGGTACCTGCGGATTCGGGGTGAAACGGGCTACAAAACTGTGCAAGAATTAGGGGTAGGTGGTGGGGGAAATTTTGAAGATATGGTCAAAAAACTGTATTTTTGGTCAATTTTTCAGCAAAATTACTAATTATCTTGTTTGTTTTCAGGTCACGGTCGCCGGGACGCGCGCCAGGAGCTGTTCCAGACTGATGTGTATCGAACGGGATCAAAATATTATAAAAATTTAGAAAAATGAATTAGTTATGATTTTTATTAAAAATATAAGTATGGTGAAAATTAAATTTTCGTGAAAATGGAAAATTTTGGTGTCCAGGTACGCGGATGTGTGCCCGGATGACGAATATAACAAAATAAAACAATATAAGGGTTGAAAACCGCGTCAAAATGCTGTGTTTGCTGTAAAAATTAACCGCGTTGTACTAAGTGTGTCACCTATAAGGTAAACTCGGTACGTAGTCAGATATTAATATGGTCAATTTTTTGTGTTTTCCTGCAAGCTATCCCAACAAGCGGGGTACCTGCGGATTCGGGGTGAAACGGGCTACAAAACTGTGCAAGAATTAGGGGTAGGTGGTGGGGGAAATTTTGAAGATATGGTCAAAAAACTGTATTTTTGGTCAATTTTTCAGCAAAATTACTAATTATCTTGTTTGTTTTCAGGTCACGGTCGCCGGGACGCGCGCCAGGAGCTGTTCCAGACTGATGTGTATCGAACGGGATCAAAATATTATAAAAATTTAGAAAAATGAATTAGTTATGATTTTTATTAAAAATATAAGTATGGTGAAAATTAAATTTTCGTGAAAATGGAAAATTTTGGTGTCCAGGTACGCGGATGTGTGCCCGGATGACGAATATAACAAAATAAAACAATATAAGGGTTGAAAACCGCGTCAAAATGCTGTGTTTGCTGTAAAAATTAACCGCGTTGTACTAAGTGTGTCACCTATAAGGTAAACTCGGTACGTAGTCAGATATTAATATGGTCAATTTTTTGTGTTTTCCTGCAAGCTATCCCAACAAGCGGGGTACCTGCGGATTCGGGGTGAAACGGGCTACAAAACTGTGCAAGAATTAGGGGTAGGTGGTGGGGGAAATTTTGAAGATATGGTCAAAAAACTGTATTTTTGGTCAATTTTTCAGCAAAATTACTAATTATCTTGTTTGTTTTCAGGTCACGGTCGCCGGGACGCGCGCCAGGAGCTGTTCCAGACTGATGTGTATCGAACGGGATCAAAATATTATAAAAATTTAGAAAAATGAATTAGTTATGATTTTTATTAAAAATATAAGTATGGTGAAAATTAAATTTTCGTGAAAATGGAAAATTTTGGTGTCCAGGTACGCGGATGTGTGCCCGGATGACGAATATAACAAAATAAAACAATATAAGGGTTGAAAACCGCGTCAAAATGCTGTGTTTGCTGTAAAAATTAACCGCGTTGTACTAAGTGTGTCACCTATAAGGTAAACTCGGTACGTAGTCAGATATTAATATGGTCAATTTTTTGTGTTTTCCTGCAAGCTATCCCAACAAGCGGGGTACCTGCGGATTCGGGGTGAAACGGGCTACAAAACTGTGCAAGAATTAGGGGTAGGTGGTGGGGGAAATTTTGAAGATATGGTCAAAAAACTGTATTTTTGGTCAATTTTTCAGCAAAATTACTAATTATCTTGTTTGTTTTCAGGTCACGGTCGCCGGGACGCGCGCCAGGAGCTGTTCCAGACTGATGTGTATCGAACGGGATCAAAATATTATAAAAATTTAGAAAAATGAATTAGTTATGATTTTTATTAAAAATATAAGTATGGTGAAAATTAAATTTTCGTGAAAATGGAAAATTTTGGTGTCCAGGTACGCGGATGTGTGCCCGGATGACGAATATAACAAAATAAAACAATATAAGGGTTGAAAACCGCGTCAAAATGCTGTGTTTGCTGTAAAAATTAACCGCGTTGTACTAAGTGTGTCACCTATAAGGTAAACTCGGTACGTAGTCAGATATTAATATGGTCAATTTTTTGTGTTTTCCTGCAAGCTATCCCAACAAGCGGGGTACCTGCGGATTCGGGGTGAAACGGGCTACAAAACTGTGCAAGAATTAGGGGTAGGTGGTGGGGGAAATTTTGAAGATATGGTCAAAAAACTGTATTTTTGGTCAATTTTTCAGCAAAATTACTAATTATCTTGTTTGTTTTCAGGTCACGGTCGCCGGGACGCGCGCCAGGAGCTGTTCCAGACTGATGTGTATCGAACGGGATCAAAATATTATAAAAATTTAGAAAAATGAATTAGTTATGATTTTTATTAAAAATATAAGTATGGTGAAAATTAAATTTTCGTGAAAATGGAAAATTTTGGTGTCCAGGTACGCGGATGTGTGCCCGGATGACGAATATAACAAAATAAAACAATATAAGGGTTGAAAACCGCGTCAAAATGCTGTGTTTGCTGTAAAAATTAACCGCGTTGTACTAAGTGTGTCACCTATAAGGTAAACTCGGTACGTAGTCAGATATTAATATGGTCAATTTTTTGTGTTTTCCTGCAAGCTATCCCAACAAGCGGGGTACCTGCGGATTCGGGGTGAAACGGGCTACAAAACTGTGCAAGAATTAGGGGTAGGTGGTGGGGGAAATTTTGAAGATATGGTCAAAAAACTGTATTTTTGGTCAATTTTTCAGCAAAATTACTAATTATCTTGTTTGTTTTCAGGTCACGGTCGCCGGGACGCGCGCCAGGAGCTGTTCCAGACTGATGTGTATCGAACGGGATCAAAATATTATAAAAATTTAGAAAAATGAATTAGTTATGATTTTTATTAAAAATATAAGTATGGTGAAAATTAAATTTTCGTGAAAATGGAAAATTTTGGTGTCCAGGTACGCGGATGTGTGCCCGGATGACGAATATAACAAAATAAAACAATATAAGGGTTGAAAACCGCGTCAAAATGCTGTGTTTGCTGTAAAAATTAACCGCGTTGTACTAAGTGTGTCACCTATAAGGTAAACTCGGTACGTAGTCAGATATTAATATGGTCAATTTTTTGTGTTTTCCTGCAAGCTATCCCAACAAGCGGGGTACCTGCGGATTCGGGGTGAAACGGGCTACAAAACTGTGCAAGAATTAGGGGTAGGTGGTGGGGGAAATTTTGAAGATATGGTCAAAAAACTGTATTTTTGGTCAATTTTTCAGCAAAATTACTAATTATCTTGTTTGTTTTCAGGTCACGGTCGCCGGGACGCGCGCCAGGAGCTGTTCCAGACTGATGTGTATCGAACGGGATCAAAATATTATAAAAATTTAGAAAAATGAATTAGTTATGATTTTTATTAAAAATATAAGTATGGTGAAAATTAAATTTTCGTGAAAATGGAAAATTTTGGTGTCCAGGTACGCGGATGTGTGCCCGGATGACGAATATAACAAAATAAAACAATATAAGGGTTGAAAACCGCGTCAAAATGCTGTGTTTGCTGTAAAAATTAACCGCGTTGTACTAAGTGTGTCACCTATAAGGTAAACTCGGTACGTAGTCAGATATTAATATGGTCAATTTTTTGTGTTTTCCTGCAAGCTATCCCAACAAGCGGGGTACCTGCGGATTCGGGGTGAAACGGGCTACAAAACTGTGCAAGAATTAGGGGTAGGTGGTGGGGGAAATTTTGAAGATATGGTCAAAAAACTGTATTTTTGGTCAATTTTTCAGCAAAATTACTAATTATCTTGTTTGTTTTCAGGTCACGGTCGCCGGGACGCGCGCCAGGAGCTGTTCCAGACTGATGTGTATCGAACGGGATCAAAATATTATAAAAATTTAGAAAAATGAATTAGTTATGATTTTTATTAAAAATATAAGTATGGTGAAAATTAAATTTTCGTGAAAATGGAAAATTTTGGTGTCCAGGTACGCGGATGTGTGCCCGGATGACGAATATAACAAAATAAAACAATATAAGGGTTGAAAACCGCGTCAAAATGCTGTGTTTGCTGTAAAAATTAACCGCGTTGTACTAAGTGTGTCACCTATAAGGTAAACTCGGTACGTAGTCAGATATTAATATGGTCAATTTTTTGTGTTTTCCTGCAAGCTATCCCAACAAGCGGGGTACCTGCGGATTCGGGGTGAAACGGGCTACAAAACTGTGCAAGAATTAGGGGTAGGTGGTGGGGGAAATTTTGAAGATATGGTCAAAAAACTGTATTTTTGGTCAATTTTTCAGCAAAATTACTAATTATCTTGTTTGTTTTCAGGTCACGGTCGCCGGGACGCGCGCCAGGAGCTGTTCCAGACTGATGTGTATCGAACGGGATCAAAATATTATAAAAATTTAGAAAAATGAATTAGTTATGATTTTTATTAAAAATATAAGTATGGTGAAAATTAAATTTTCGTGAAAATGGAAAATTTTGGTGTCCAGGTACGCGGATGTGTGCCCGGATGACGAATATAACAAAATAAAACAATATAAGGGTTGAAAACCGCGTCAAAATGCTGTGTTTGCTGTAAAAATTAACCGCGTTGTACTAAGTGTGTCACCTATAAGGTAAACTCGGTACGTAGTCAGATATTAATATGGTCAATTTTTTGTGTTTTCCTGCAAGCTATCCCAACAAGCGGGGTACCTGCGGATTCGGGGTGAAACGGGCTACAAAACTGTGCAAGAATTAGGGGTAGGTGGTGGGGGAAATTTTGAAGATATGGTCAAAAAACTGTATTTTTGGTCAATTTTTCAGCAAAATTACTAATTATCTTGTTTGTTTTCAGGTCACGGTCGCCGGGACGCGCGCCAGGAGCTGTTCCAGACTGATGTGTATCGAACGGGATCAAAATATTATAAAAATTTAGAAAAATGAATTAGTTATGATTTTTATTAAAAATATAAGTATGGTGAAAATTAAATTTTCGTGAAAATGGAAAATTTTGGTGTCCAGGTACGCGGATGTGTGCCCGGATGACGAATATAACAAAATAAAACAATATAAGGGTTGAAAACCGCGTCAAAATGCTGTGTTTGCTGTAAAAATTAACCGCGTTGTACTAAGTGTGTCACCTATAAGGTAAACTCGGTACGTAGTCAGATATTAATATGGTCAATTTTTTGTGTTTTCCTGCAAGCTATCCCAACAAGCGGGGTACCTGCGGATTCGGGGTGAAACGGGCTACAAAACTGTGCAAGAATTAGGGGTAGGTGGTGGGGGAAATTTTGAAGATATGGTCAAAAAACTGTATTTTTGGTCAATTTTTCAGCAAAATTACTAATTATCTTGTTTGTTTTCAGGTCACGGTCGCCGGGACGCGCGCCAGGAGCTGTTCCAGACTGATGTGTATCGAACGGGATCAAAATATTATAAAAATTTAGAAAAATGAATTAGTTATGATTTTTATTAAAAATATAAGTATGGTGAAAATTAAATTTTCGTGAAAATGGAAAATTTTGGTGTCCAGGTACGCGGATGTGTGCCCGGATGACGAATATAACAAAATAAAACAATATAAGGGTTGAAAACCGCGTCAAAATGCTGTGTTTGCTGTAAAAATTAACCGCGTTGTACTAAGTGTGTCACCTATAAGGTAAACTCGGTACGTAGTCAGATATTAATATGGTCAATTTTTTGTGTTTTCCTGCAAGCTATCCCAACAAGCGGGGTACCTGCGGATTCGGGGTGAAACGGGCTACAAAACTGTGCAAGAATTAGGGGTAGGTGGTGGGGGAAATTTTGAAGATATGGTCAAAAAACTGTATTTTTGGTCAATTTTTCAGCAAAATTACTAATTATCTTGTTTGTTTTCAGGTCACGGTCGCCGGGACGCGCGCCAGGAGCTGTTCCAGACTGATGTGTATCGAACGGGATCAAAATATTATAAAAATTTAGAAAAATGAATTAGTTATGATTTTTATTAAAAATATAAGTATGGTGAAAATTAAATTTTCGTGAAAATGGAAAATTTTGGTGTCCAGGTACGCGGATGTGTGCCCGGATGACGAATATAACAAAATAAAACAATATAAGGGTTGAAAACCGCGTCAAAATGCTGTGTTTGCTGTAAAAATTAACCGCGTTGTACTAAGTGTGTCACCTATAAGGTAAACTCGGTACGTAGTCAGATATTAATATGGTCAATTTTTTGTGTTTTCCTGCAAGCTATCCCAACAAGCGGGGTACCTGCGGATTCGGGGTGAAACGGGCTACAAAACTGTGCAAGAATTAGGGGTAGGTGGTGGGGGAAATTTTGAAGATATGGTCAAAAAACTGTATTTTTGGTCAATTTTTCAGCAAAATTACTAATTATCTTGTTTGTTTTCAGGTCACGGTCGCCGGGACGCGCGCCAGGAGCTGTTCCAGACTGATGTGTATCGAACGGGATCAAAATATTATAAAAATTTAGAAAAATGAATTAGTTATGATTTTTATTAAAAATATAAGTATGGTGAAAATTAAATTTTCGTGAAAATGGAAAATTTTGGTGTCCAGGTACGCGGATGTGTGCCCGGATGACGAATATAACAAAATAAAACAATATAAGGGTTGAAAACCGCGTCAAAATGCTGTGTTTGCTGTAAAAATTAACCGCGTTGTACTAAGTGTGTCACCTATAAGGTAAACTCGGTACGTAGTCAGATATTAATATGGTCAATTTTTTGTGTTTTCCTGCAAGCTATCCCAACAAGCGGGGTACCTGCGGATTCGGGGTGAAACGGGCTACAAAACTGTGCAAGAATTAGGGGTAGGTGGTGGGGGAAATTTTGAAGATATGGTCAAAAAACTGTATTTTTGGTCAATTTTTCAGCAAAATTACTAATTATCTTGTTTGTTTTCAGGTCACGGTCGCCGGGACGCGCGCCAGGAGCTGTTCCAGACTGATGTGTATCGAACGGGATCAAAATATTATAAAAATTTAGAAAAATGAATTAGTTATGATTTTTATTAAAAATATAAGTATGGTGAAAATTAAATTTTCGTGAAAATGGAAAATTTTGGTGTCCAGGTACGCGGATGTGTGCCCGGATGACGAATATAACAAAATAAAACAATATAAGGGTTGAAAACCGCGTCAAAATGCTGTGTTTGCTGTAAAAATTAACCGCGTTGTACTAAGTGTGTCACCTATAAGGTAAACTCGGTACGTAGTCAGATATTAATATGGTCAATTTTTTGTGTTTTCCTGCAAGCTATCCCAACAAGCGGGGTACCTGCGGATTCGGGGTGAAACGGGCTACAAAACTGTGCAAGAATTAGGGGTAGGTGGTGGGGGAAATTTTGAAGATATGGTCAAAAAACTGTATTTTTGGTCAATTTTTCAGCAAAATTACTAATTATCTTGTTTGTTTTCAGGTCACGGTCGCCGGGACGCGCGCCAGGAGCTGTTCCAGACTGATGTGTATCGAACGGGATCAAAATATTATAAAAATTTAGAAAAATGAATTAGTTATGATTTTTATTAAAAATATAAGTATGGTGAAAATTAAATTTTCGTGAAAATGGAAAATTTTGGTGTCCAGGTACGCGGATGTGTGCCCGGATGACGAATATAACAAAATAAAACAATATAAGGGTTGAAAACCGCGTCAAAATGCTGTGTTTGCTGTAAAAATTAACCGCGTTGTACTAAGTGTGTCACCTATAAGGTAAACTCGGTACGTAGTCAGATATTAATATGGTCAATTTTTTGTGTTTTCCTGCAAGCTATCCCAACAAGCGGGGTACCTGCGGATTCGGGGTGAAACGGGCTACAAAACTGTGCAAGAATTAGGGGTAGGTGGTGGGGGAAATTTTGAAGATATGGTCAAAAAACTGTATTTTTGGTCAATTTTTCAGCAAAATTACTAATTATCTTGTTTGTTTTCAGGTCACGGTCGCCGGGACGCGCGCCAGGAGCTGTTCCAGACTGATGTGTATCGAACGGGATCAAAATATTATAAAAATTTAGAAAAATGAATTAGTTATGATTTTTATTAAAAATATAAGTATGGTGAAAATTAAATTTTCGTGAAAATGGAAAATTTTGGTGTCCAGGTACGCGGATGTGTGCCCGGATGACGAATATAACAAAATAAAACAATATAAGGGTTGAAAACCGCGTCAAAATGCTGTGTTTGCTGTAAAAATTAACCGCGTTGTACTAAGTGTGTCACCTATAAGGTAAACTCGGTACGTAGTCAGATATTAATATGGTCAATTTTTTGTGTTTTCCTGCAAGCTATCCCAACAAGCGGGGTACCTGCGGATTCGGGGTGAAACGGGCTACAAAACTGTGCAAGAATTAGGGGTAGGTGGTGGGGGAAATTTTGAAGATATGGTCAAAAAACTGTATTTTTGGTCAATTTTTCAGCAAAATTACTAATTATCTTGTTTGTTTTCAGGTCACGGTCGCCGGGACGCGCGCCAGGAGCTGTTCCAGACTGATGTGTATCGAACGGGATCAAAATATTATAAAAATTTAGAAAAATGAATTAGTTATGATTTTTATTAAAAATATAAGTATGGTGAAAATTAAATTTTCGTGAAAATGGAAAATTTTGGTGTCCAGGTACGCGGATGTGTGCCCGGATGACGAATATAACAAAATAAAACAATATAAGGGTTGAAAACCGCGTCAAAATGCTGTGTTTGCTGTAAAAATTAACCGCGTTGTACTAAGTGTGTCACCTATAAGGTAAACTCGGTACGTAGTCAGATATTAATATGGTCAATTTTTTGTGTTTTCCTGCAAGCTATCCCAACAAGCGGGGTACCTGCGGATTCGGGGTGAAACGGGCTACAAAACTGTGCAAGAATTAGGGGTAGGTGGTGGGGGAAATTTTGAAGATATGGTCAAAAAACTGTATTTTTGGTCAATTTTTCAGCAAAATTACTAATTATCTTGTTTGTTTTCAGGTCACGGTCGCCGGGACGCGCGCCAGGAGCTGTTCCAGACTGATGTGTATCGAACGGGATCAAAATATTATAAAAATTTAGAAAAATGAATTAGTTATGATTTTTATTAAAAATATAAGTATGGTGAAAATTAAATTTTCGTGAAAATGGAAAATTTTGGTGTCCAGGTACGCGGATGTGTGCCCGGATGACGAATATAACAAAATAAAACAATATAAGGGTTGAAAACCGCGTCAAAATGCTGTGTTTGCTGTAAAAATTAACCGCGTTGTACTAAGTGTGTCACCTATAAGGTAAACTCGGTACGTAGTCAGATATTAATATGGTCAATTTTTTGTGTTTTCCTGCAAGCTATCCCAACAAGCGGGGTACCTGCGGATTCGGGGTGAAACGGGCTACAAAACTGTGCAAGAATTAGGGGTAGGTGGTGGGGGAAATTTTGAAGATATGGTCAAAAAACTGTATTTTTGGTCAATTTTTCAGCAAAATTACTAATTATCTTGTTTGTTTTCAGGTCACGGTCGCCGGGACGCGCGCCAGGAGCTGTTCCAGACTGATGTGTATCGAACGGGATCAAAATATTATAAAAATTTAGAAAAATGAATTAGTTATGATTTTTATTAAAAATATAAGTATGGTGAAAATTAAATTTTCGTGAAAATGGAAAATTTTGGTGTCCAGGTACGCGGATGTGTGCCCGGATGACGAATATAACAAAATAAAACAATATAAGGGTTGAAAACCGCGTCAAAATGCTGTGTTTGCTGTAAAAATTAACCGCGTTGTACTAAGTGTGTCACCTATAAGGTAAACTCGGTACGTAGTCAGATATTAATATGGTCAATTTTTTGTGTTTTCCTGCAAGCTATCCCAACAAGCGGGGTACCTGCGGATTCGGGGTGAAACGGGCTACAAAACTGTGCAAGAATTAGGGGTAGGTGGTGGGGGAAATTTTGAAGATATGGTCAAAAAACTGTATTTTTGGTCAATTTTTCAGCAAAATTACTAATTATCTTGTTTGTTTTCAGGTCACGGTCGCCGGGACGCGCGCCAGGAGCTGTTCCAGACTGATGTGTATCGAACGGGATCAAAATATTATAAAAATTTAGAAAAATGAATTAGTTATGATTTTTATTAAAAATATAAGTATGGTGAAAATTAAATTTTCGTGAAAATGGAAAATTTTGGTGTCCAGGTACGCGGATGTGTGCCCGGATGACGAATATAACAAAATAAAACAATATAAGGGTTGAAAACCGCGTCAAAATGCTGTGTTTGCTGTAAAAATTAACCGCGTTGTACTAAGTGTGTCACCTATAAGGTAAACTCGGTACGTAGTCAGATATTAATATGGTCAATTTTTTGTGTTTTCCTGCAAGCTATCCCAACAAGCGGGGTACCTGCGGATTCGGGGTGAAACGGGCTACAAAACTGTGCAAGAATTAGGGGTAGGTGGTGGGGGAAATTTTGAAGATATGGTCAAAAAACTGTATTTTTGGTCAATTTTTCAGCAAAATTACTAATTATCTTGTTTGTTTTCAGGTCACGGTCGCCGGGACGCGCGCCAGGAGCTGTTCCAGACTGATGTGTATCGAACGGGATCAAAATATTATAAAAATTTAGAAAAATGAATTAGTTATGATTTTTATTAAAAATATAAGTATGGTGAAAATTAAATTTTCGTGAAAATGGAAAATTTTGGTGTCCAGGTACGCGGATGTGTGCCCGGATGACGAATATAACAAAATAAAACAATATAAGGGTTGAAAACCGCGTCAAAATGCTGTGTTTGCTGTAAAAATTAACCGCGTTGTACTAAGTGTGTCACCTATAAGGTAAACTCGGTACGTAGTCAGATATTAATATGGTCAATTTTTTGTGTTTTCCTGCAAGCTATCCCAACAAGCGGGGTACCTGCGGATTCGGGGTGAAACGGGCTACAAAACTGTGCAAGAATTAGGGGTAGGTGGTGGGGGAAATTTTGAAGATATGGTCAAAAAACTGTATTTTTGGTCAATTTTTCAGCAAAATTACTAATTATCTTGTTTGTTTTCAGGTCACGGTCGCCGGGACGCGCGCCAGGAGCTGTTCCAGACTGATGTGTATCGAACGGGATCAAAATATTATAAAAATTTAGAAAAATGAATTAGTTATGATTTTTATTAAAAATATAAGTATGGTGAAAATTAAATTTTCGTGAAAATGGAAAATTTTGGTGTCCAGGTACGCGGATGTGTGCCCGGATGACGAATATAACAAAATAAAACAATATAAGGGTTGAAAACCGCGTCAAAATGCTGTGTTTGCTGTAAAAATTAACCGCGTTGTACTAAGTGTGTCACCTATAAGGTAAACTCGGTACGTAGTCAGATATTAATATGGTCAATTTTTTGTGTTTTCCTGCAAGCTATCCCAACAAGCGGGGTACCTGCGGATTCGGGGTGAAACGGGCTACAAAACTGTGCAAGAATTAGGGGTAGGTGGTGGGGGAAATTTTGAAGATATGGTCAAAAAACTGTATTTTTGGTCAATTTTTCAGCAAAATTACTAATTATCTTGTTTGTTTTCAGGTCACGGTCGCCGGGACGCGCGCCAGGAGCTGTTCCAGACTGATGTGTATCGAACGGGATCAAAATATTATAAAAATTTAGAAAAATGAATTAGTTATGATTTTTATTAAAAATATAAGTATGGTGAAAATTAAATTTTCGTGAAAATGGAAAATTTTGGTGTCCAGGTACGCGGATGTGTGCCCGGATGACGAATATAACAAAATAAAACAATATAAGGGTTGAAAACCGCGTCAAAATGCTGTGTTTGCTGTAAAAATTAACCGCGTTGTACTAAGTGTGTCACCTATAAGGTAAACTCGGTACGTAGTCAGATATTAATATGGTCAATTTTTTGTGTTTTCCTGCAAGCTATCCCAACAAGCGGGGTACCTGCGGATTCGGGGTGAAACGGGCTACAAAACTGTGCAAGAATTAGGGGTAGGTGGTGGGGGAAATTTTGAAGATATGGTCAAAAAACTGTATTTTTGGTCAATTTTTCAGCAAAATTACTAATTATCTTGTTTGTTTTCAGGTCACGGTCGCCGGGACGCGCGCCAGGAGCTGTTCCAGACTGATGTGTATCGAACGGGATCAAAATATTATAAAAATTTAGAAAAATGAATTAGTTATGATTTTTATTAAAAATATAAGTATGGTGAAAATTAAATTTTCGTGAAAATGGAAAATTTTGGTGTCCAGGTACGCGGATGTGTGCCCGGATGACGAATATAACAAAATAAAACAATATAAGGGTTGAAAACCGCGTCAAAATGCTGTGTTTGCTGTAAAAATTAACCGCGTTGTACTAAGTGTGTCACCTATAAGGTAAACTCGGTACGTAGTCAGATATTAATATGGTCAATTTTTTGTGTTTTCCTGCAAGCTATCCCAACAAGCGGGGTACCTGCGGATTCGGGGTGAAACGGGCTACAAAACTGTGCAAGAATTAGGGGTAGGTGGTGGGGGAAATTTTGAAGATATGGTCAAAAAACTGTATTTTTGGTCAATTTTTCAGCAAAATTACTAATTATCTTGTTTGTTTTCAGGTCACGGTCGCCGGGACGCGCGCCAGGAGCTGTTCCAGACTGATGTGTATCGAACGGGATCAAAATATTATAAAAATTTAGAAAAATGAATTAGTTATGATTTTTATTAAAAATATAAGTATGGTGAAAATTAAATTTTCGTGAAAATGGAAAATTTTGGTGTCCAGGTACGCGGATGTGTGCCCGGATGACGAATATAACAAAATAAAACAATATAAGGGTTGAAAACCGCGTCAAAATGCTGTGTTTGCTGTAAAAATTAACCGCGTTGTACTAAGTGTGTCACCTATAAGGTAAACTCGGTACGTAGTCAGATATTAATATGGTCAATTTTTTGTGTTTTCCTGCAAGCTATCCCAACAAGCGGGGTACCTGCGGATTCGGGGTGAAACGGGCTACAAAACTGTGCAAGAATTAGGGGTAGGTGGTGGGGGAAATTTTGAAGATATGGTCAAAAAACTGTATTTTTGGTCAATTTTTCAGCAAAATTACTAATTATCTTGTTTGTTTTCAGGTCACGGTCGCCGGGACGCGCGCCAGGAGCTGTTCCAGACTGATGTGTATCGAACGGG